>OU611780.1:20012500-20461290 GCA_914767645.1 Hydraecia micacea | reverse complement strand
CTGCAAAGTTACGTCAGTTAGCGAAAAAATTTTTAAAATCGGTAAAAAATTCGCGAAGTTACGACCGAAAAACAAAAATTTTAACCTCAAAAGTGACCATAAAAAGTGAAAAAGTGAAACGCTGCGTGATTTCGAGCGTTGACCTTGTGTTTTCGCAGTGCCATCCGAAGCACCTGGACGAGCACCACACTCTGGCTGAGTCCGGGATTTTTCCCGTGAAAACTCGCCGAGACACACTGGAAAATCAAAAGTCCACGTGGACACGAGGTCATCTACCAGCAGTCGGAGGTGAAAACCGAAAACAGGGATAGGCGCAGGAAGCCATACCCATTCACCTGACACCTCGACCAACGAAATTGGACCACCCATTGGAAAAATACAAGGACTTAAAGGTTACCAAAAATTTTATTAAAATACAACCCCTTATAACTCTAAATTTAAAGCGATAACATACAATTTTTTGGACTCTAAAAAACAGTGCATAGACAAAAGAATACAAGTGAAAAAATTCATATTTTTCGGACTAGCCAATAAAAAGTTATAAATTCTAAAATAAATCCCCCACAAAAATACAATCATTAAATACAAAGATAAAAAATTTAAAAAATTCGACAAAGCTGCAAAGACCACGATCAAGACAGATCTGGTCGAAAATTATTTTTTCGCCACCTGGATCCATCAAGAAGTCGTATTTGCAGAAAGTGGTTCCACCCTTTAAATTTTAACCACCTGTCAAAAATAAGCAGGTCACTTATTAAATAGGCACCCGGACAGACTCGAAGCGGAATTTCACCAGCTTCCAGAATCCGAAGAGCATAGGGAAATCGGACTGAAACTGAAATTACCCCGTATTTAATTCCGAACCTCTAACCGGAACGCCATTACCACCTAATCTTGTCGGGGCTGTAACCCTGGAACGGAGCGTCGGATCGTGAAAAAATCATCAAATCGGTTCTCTTACGAGAAGCGATCATAAGGACAAGTACCTTGGTCACTTTACCACCAGCTCGCCAGGGTCAAATTTTCACCTTCCCAGGGGAATATCTCCTGAACCGTTCCAGTCACAGGAACCATACCGGCGCCAGCAGTTGGAGCAGCACCCGCCCTACAACCCGACATAGGACACTCCCCAGTCAGCACTGCGCCCTGGAGCAGGCACCCCCGGGAAGACTTCGGATGTCGCTGGAGCGGCGAAGATCAGCGGTAACACGTAGATCCTTAGTTAAATAAGCAGATAAGTTTAGTGATTAAGATTAGGATTAAGAACCAGACTCCGGGGGTAACCCGTTTCAGAGATACAGAGTCCCAAGTAAGTCAGGTCGCGCGAGCGAAAAACAGCCATTTGCAGTTGTTGGCAATTAAAAATTTTATTCAGAAGGCAACAGCTCACACCCTACAGAGGACGCTCCACTTTTAAAAACCAGCAGACGCTTGGTACACCTTCCCCTAGGAGAGCCCACCCTAAAAATAATTTTAAGGTTTATAGTTTTTAAAATAAATAACTTTCAGTAATCAAATAGTATTTTACAAACCGCACCAAAACTGAAAAAGGCCTGTAACTCTGAAACGGTGCGTCCTAGCTAAAAAACAACACAATTTTCGTTGCCCCCCCCCCTAACCCCCCCCCCTGGTTGGATACCCAACCATAAGGGACCTCCCGCACCTATGGACAAAATATCAACCCTCTAGGGCTAAGTCACCCCTAGGATAAAATTTTTGGTTAAGTAGTACGTAGTGAAACACTGTTCTCGGTAAACCCCGCAAAGTAGCGGCATTTGCCATTAAAATTGTCTACCCAATTTGACATTCCGGGATACCCACCCCCCCTCCCTACCCTTCCCTGATCCTGAACCTGACGTACCAAAAATCTACGTATATATTAAAACTTGTCTTAAGTATACCACCCCCCCTCTCCCTCGCCCTTCCCCGCCCTCCCCACCCCTTCACCCGACATAACTATCAAACCCCTTCTATATCCTTGCCCCCTCTGCCTACGTCACATATTATTAATAAATATTAGTAAGTATCCCAAAATTCCCCCCTTCCCTTTAAATTCCAGATATCTCGGGAACGGCTGGGAATATCAAAATTTTGAGTAAATTTTCCCCCCCCCTACTACCCCCCTCCCAGCTAGCACTTACATACAGTTAAGACCCCTAGACCCCATTTTTGACCCCCTCCAATTTTGACCCCTGATATCAAAAGTTCAAATTAAAATTCATTTAAAGTAATAATTACCCCCGGGACCCCCGTCTGACCCCACTTATAAGCAAATATTGTGACCCCCCCTCCCCCCCCCCCCCCCCCCATATTTACATCCAGGTCCCCCTTAGTCACCCTCTCTTTAAGTAGCGGCCTTTTGCCATTAAAACTGTCTACCCAATTTGACATTCCGGGATACCCACCCCCCCCCTCCTTCCCTTCCCTGATCCTGAACCTGACGTACCAAAAAGAGCTCAAAAGACCGAATAAAGGAGCCCACTCACGCCAAAATCGGAACCGAGTAGACCCAGCTAGGTCAGCTGGAAGATCTACCCGGCAGGCCTGCGACACGGCGCGGTACGGTACGGCAGATACCTTCAAAAGCGGATATCTCTGAAACCAAAAGAGTTAGGCAATTTTCGACCGCGGATTCAGCCTTTGTGGTGTCGAAGACACCACGGTGGAAACCGCCACAGAGGTATCCATCCCCCCCCCTCCTGTGTACATTTCCCCCCCAAATCCTTAAAGGGCCATAACTCGGAAACGAGAGGACTTAGAACTGTTTCGACCTCAAAATCAGCCTTTGTGGTGTCAAAGACACCACGGCTAAAGTCGCACAAGAGGTACCCTCCCCTACCCTATTAGACCCTCCCCCATCCCTCAAACACCAGAATACCGATAATTCGGAAGCTACAGCACAGAAAATTTTGGACCGCGGATCTGTACTGTCGACTTTGACTCCCCCTTTACAGGATCTAAAACTTGACTATATGTCACAGTGCAGGAACTAGCAGTAGGAAAATTTTTAATTTTATACTTTATCTTAGTATATTAGATTTTAAATTATCCATAAGTATATACAATTGACAACTTTCCCCGTTCCCCTTGCTGTGCCCTATACACACAAGCCACACGACACGCCATAAAATATGCATCGCACCCCAGTAGTGAAAGCGCCCACCATGTCACCTACCAACCCGGGAAATGAGGGACCCACCGGAGCGCGCGAAGCGCCGAAGGGAATATCCCTGACGTTCGGCAGAAAAGACGCTGTTCGAGGACACCTGGCGGTAACAGCCGAAACGCCGCTGTCATCGTCGGCAGGAACCTCTGGTGCTAACGCTCCCACCACCACTCCCAGCCCCGCGGGCCCGTCTGGTCAAGCGCTGGACGCTGCCAGGACTTTCATCCGGAGACCAGAGCGAAAAAGAAGGTCCATAGATAACATGGAGGCATACAAAAAGCAGACGGACACCTACGCTGCATTGTCAAGCGACAGACTTCTCCAGGAGGTAATGAAGACTTTTGAAGACATACCATCCAGAGTCAAAGATTACCCTCAGATGAGGAGAGACATAAAAATCTTCCTGGAGACCCAGTCAGACAAAAGCCTCAGGATCCTCTTCGAACTCAGTCGACGAGTGAAGGTCCTGGAAACAGCGCCTAAAACGGTCCCGCCCACGAAGACCACCCCCACGCCAAAATCCCCCAAACCATCGGAGGGAATTTTAGAAAGGTTGGAGAGAGTGGAGACCAATATCAACTCGCGGCTAAAAGACCTAGAGGTGAAAATCGCGGAAGGCTTCGTGGACATAGCCGAGCGCAGTGACGATTGCGGTGCCGACATCATCGAGAAGGTCGTTGACAAAATCAACATGGTCAGCGCCAAGGTCGACGTAGTCCAAGAGAACATGGCCCACACGATGGACGGGGTGAAAGTCGTAGGTCGTGCAGCGGTTATACTCGAGGACAAAATCAGTGACGTCGTCGGTGAGGTTGCCACCAGCACAAGACAGATACAGGAGGCCATAAGAGAAGCGGCAGGCGAGCCAAAAACTGCCTCAAAGACATACGCCACCGTCACGGCAGCCAGACCCGGGCATCGACCGGCACTTTATTCGATGGCGGTCACCTCTGAAGGCATGGAACATGCTGACGAGGTGCTCGCCATGGTGAAGGAGGCGGTCGACGCCAGGGGAACTGGCCTAAAAATTAACAAAGTCCGAAAGGCAAAAAATCAGACGGTCATTTTGGGGTGTGACACAGAAGTGGAGTATAAGAAAGTAAAAGAAAGGATTGAAAGCCGAGGTGGAGGCCTTAAGGTAGCGCCCATGAAGAACAAAAACCCGCTCGTCGTTCTAAAAGATGTCTTTTTGGACAGCAAAGACGACGAAATGGTGAAGGCGCTCTACTCCCAGAACGAAAATATTTTCAGGGATTTAGACCAAGAAGGCAAGGAAATGGTCATAAAATACAAGAAGAGGACTAGGAACCCCAAGACAGCGCACGTGGTCGTCCAGGTCAGCCCGAAAGCATGGCAGAGGATGACGGAGGCCGGGGCTCTTTACTTGGACCTGCAAAGGGTCAGGGTGGAGGACCAGTCGCCGCTCATCCAATGCACAAAATGTTTGGCATTCGGACACGGCCGGAAATTTTGTACTGAAAGTGTGGACAGATGTAGTCACTGCGGAGGACCGCATCTACGCGAAAAATGCGAGGAATTTGTTGCAGGTATGGAACCGCAGTGTTGCAACTGCTCACACTCGAAGCTTCAGAAGACGGACCACAACGCCTTCAGCGTGGAGTGCCCGGTCCGCAAGAAATGGGACTACCTGGCTCGGACGACAACGGCATACGCCTAGACTGCCCCCTAAGATACACGTAACACACACAACACACACAAAACACACAGGAACACACACAGAAACACACCAAGACAACAACACAAACTGGGAGTACATTACAGAAGTAGATAGCAACTACGAAACGAACATACACATGGAAACCAAAAAACAAAAACAAACACAGATATATAAAATATATAGTAAATATATACAAGTATATCAAAACACACACTCCAAACAACCACTGAAAACGTTAAGGAAAGTAAAATACCCCAGATAAGAATCGACAATAAATATGTATATCATAATTAGTATATATTATATTATTGCCAAAACAATAAATAAGTAAATAAACGCAACAAAGCGAAAGTAAGATACACAAGACCTTAGAATAGTCCCAATCAAGAACCTACTGTCCAAAAACCGAAGATAGGTACCTACAGGAAATTGTGTTGTTAAATAATTATTGAGTACACTGTATTAGAAAATAAGAAGATAAGTTAATATACTATGTAAGAGAGTTATGTATTAGAAAAAACGTGTTATTGCATAAGGAAAAAATTGTAAAACTAGTGATGTTAAGGAAATAAGTTTGTTATAAAAATAGGAAATAGTAATGTATTAAAATAAATTTGCACAAGACTGTATAACGGCACAGAAACTAAATAGATGTCCATAAAGCAGATGTGCAAAAACAGCACAAAAAATATAGTTAGAAAAATAAAAACTTAGTACATAGAAACATAGTTAATAAAGAATAGAATTAGAGAAAATAGAATGTAAAGAAACTAATGTAAGACGCCAATAATGTTAATAAAACTGAGTGTGTCTAATATCCCTAAATAAAGAAAATAAGTGAAAATAGTAGATAGAATAGCGGGAGTCCCACCCGGCTAAGAATGAAAGAGTGCGTAAAAGAAAGATAAAGTATGAAGCATGGAAGTGCGAGAGGAATACATGAGAGAACTGGAACGAATGAGAAACTAGAATAATAAGATCCTGTCAAACCATGGACGGGGAAAAGCAAAAAAAAAAAAAAAAAAAAAAAAAAAAAAAAAAAAAAAAAAAAAAAAAAAACCTAACCTAACCTAACCTAACCAGTCTGGCTTCAACCGCCGCCCCGAACGCCACGGAAAAACCGCGCTCCGCAAGCAAAAATCGCTAAAAATAGCAAAAAGTTTGAAAAAGTAGAAGTGTTATACATCAAAACACGCGCAATTGCGAGCCGATCACGTTGGTGAAGGAATTTTTGTGATTAGTGCAACCCTGTGAAAGTTATAACCAATAAAGTGAAATTTCTGGAACACTGAACTTAAAAAGTGAATTAACTACAAAACTAATGCGGTGACACGGTGATTTTAATTTACCATCAGGACGGCCTTCTTGAAACCTACGATCCTGAGAAAATTCCCGAATTTTTCCCCGCGGGCGCGCGGAAATATAAGGGAAAACATCAATCCACGAGCCGAGGTCCCGTTTTAGGGGCATAAAGTTATCCCTGACCACCATCCAGCTCTACTGACAATTCCCCAGGAAGGAGAACGAGGAGAAGACCCTGGAGGTATTTTGAAAATCAATTTTTGTTTAAGGGAATACCAGTCTATTGACAGTACAAATATAACGTGCGGCCGTGAAAAAGTTATAGTATTTTTCCGACCACGATAAATTAAAATCTTCAGTGACAACCTAGGTTGAAACTCTTAGGGAAGATACTTGGAACATCCCCAAATCTGTGTAAGAAAAAAGAAAAATTTTTGGACTTTAAATTTAGGACGTATTCAAATTTTTGTGAACAACAGAATAATTTCCGACCGCAAAACAAATTGTTTCCTTCGGCTTGTAAGGAAGACTACTACGTCATAGGTTGTTTTTAATCATTTAAATTTTTTATTTTTTATTTTAAATTTATTTATCCCATAATAGTTTGTCAAAACAGTTTGCCCAAATTCATTTTAATATTAAATTAAATTTTGTTAACAAAATTTTCCATTCAATTTTGTAACCAACCGGGAACCGAACCTGGGACTTAAGAAATTATTAAAACGCCCATATCTCGGGAACGGAGGGAGTTAGCCCGTTTTTGACACCACCCTGGATATCTATACTTTAGTATAGATATACGCAACCCTCTACTGACCACCCTCTTTCGAACCCCCCAATCACTTTAAATTAATCGTTAAATTAATTAAATACAGCCCCTCCCCCTCCCCTTCTCCGCCCGCCACAAACATCCTCAACGGGCCTTCATCACTATCACTGTATCAATGTATATGTTATTACCCCTCTAAGTAACCATTCTCCACTCCCCTCCCCTCCCCCACCCCCCCCCCCTCGAACCATAATTCATTTCCCTCCCCTCTTCGCTCACTTGCAATAAATTATCTGTGTATTATCGTGTACGTAGCAGTAATCCCCTAGTCACCCACTTTTACCCCCTCTTCTCTTTTTCTCCCGAATTTTTGCCGACTCCCAAATATCTCGAAAACGGCTAGGAATATCAAAATTCTGACGAAATTTCCCCCCCCCCCTAGTACCCCCCCTCTCAGCTAGAACCTACATTTGAATAAGACCCCTAGACCCCCTTTTTTGACCCCCTCCATTATTGACCCCAATACAGTTTTAGTAGTACAATTATACAATATATATACATATATATATACAATATATTTCTATAGTCTATTTACATTATATCCTGCCCCCCCCTCCCCCTTCGTACCCCCTGTGACACATCCTGTGACCCCTGGGATTTCCCAGGACCCTCTTGACCACCCTCTGGTGACCACCTGGAACTCTTCTATTATATCCCCAACTTTTTACCCCAAACCCCCCCCCCCCGTTCAGGCTACCTCACCCCCCGGGCGTTAACTTCATAACCAGAGGTCGTAGACCATCCAAGTTTGGGGTCTCCGGAATCGGGAGGAAAAGACCTATCTTTTGGCTCTAACGAAATCCCTGAAAAACGTCCCCTCTTTAAATTAAGTTAGTATATTTAACATTTTATTCTTCTAGCTCCTACTGATTCCCACGGTACAGATACATACGGATAGAGCAGACAATAGGCTCTCTACAGAGAGAGCGCCTCTAAGTAGAGTCTCTGGAAAGTGTAATAGGGTAAACATTTTTCTTTTAGAGAAGTACTGACGTTGACTTTCTCTGCGCAGCCAGACAAAAACTTTAATATTAGTATAAGGACGGACTCTATGTACAGCGTATTATTTTAAATAAAATTTTTTATTAACTCTATTTTATTCTATTTTTATTTACATTGACAAAAAAGTCCATAAAGATCCTTTTTGACGGACTTAACGACGCGTCCCTGTGGCCAATTGAAATGTTTGGATATAGAACTCCGCTCAAGAAAATGACGGACAACCAAGGAACTCCCAATGATGACGAGAGGGCTGGTCCCTCGACGGCACAGACACAATCCTCAAGTGTGAGGAACAGTATAGGAGAATGGGAGGCATCAACAAACGCACAAAAATCCCCAAACTCGCCACATAAAACAAGACCTCCAACACAATTAAAGCTAAAAATAAAGACTGCCGCAATCGAGGCCAAACCACCAGCGCGCAGGATGTCCGCAGAGGCGCCAAACATCTCCCCGAAACAGAAAAGGGAATACGCCGATAGAGTGACGGAGGCGCGCGCCTGTATCAGGAAGGCAAAAACAGCTCTGGGAGAATCCCGCAACTTACGAGCTGACATCAAGATGGATGTCACACAGGCGGTGGAACGATTGTTCCAACTGGTGAAAGAGGCTGAGAATGCGAAATCGACATCAAGAACTACAGACAACAACAGAGTAATAGAAAGGATACAGACAGAACAGGTAGTGCAGGAAGATAGTGGTGAAGGAAAGCAGGGCCATCTGACTCAAATAATAGAGCAACACGCAATACTCGTCCAGGAAAATAACCACAAAATGGAAGAATTAAAGAAAGAGTTAGAAATAGGAAGACAAATCGTAGAGAATAGACTAACGTATGCAAATGTTGCAGCGACCGCACCAAAACATATTGTTCCTGAGCACACAGCTCTCCACTCCATAGCGGTAACCTCGACAGATCAGTTAGAAACTGGGGACGAGGTAATCGAGAAAATTAGGAAAGCGGTGAATGCAAAAGACGGCTTTATAACAGTGGATAGAGTCAGAAAGGCCAGAGACCGAAAGATAATAGTGGGGTGCAGAACGCAAGAAGACAGGCAAAAGGTCAAAGAAAGGTTGAGTGTGGGAGGGAACCTCCTAGTGGAGGAGATGAAAAATAAAGATCCGCTGGTGGCGCTAAAGAACGTCTTTAGTTATAACGCTGACGAGGACATCTTAAGTGCTTTCAAAAAGCAAAACACAGACCTCTTTAAAGACCTTAAGAGCGACGAAGACAGGGTCGAAATAGCCTACAGGAGGAAGACCAGAAACCCCCACACTAACCACGTAATTCTAAGAGTGTCGCCGCAGCTGTGGAATAGAACACTGCACAAAGGAGCCATACACATTGACATCCAGCGCATCAAAGTAGAAGACCAGTCACCACTGGTCCAATGCACATGTTGCCTAGCGTATGGCCATAGCAAGCGTTTCTGTAAAGAAACCACAGATAAGTGCAGCCACTGTGGCGGCCCTCACACTAGACCACAGTGCCCTGACTGGATCGCTGGAGCAGCCCCATCATGCGTGAACTGCACGCAAGCAAAACATGCCAGTACCGAACACAATGCGTTCAGTAACGAATGTACTGTGCGCAAAAGATGGGATGCAATGGCGAGAGCGAGGGTCGCTTATTGCTAAGGGCAACAACAGTAATAATAGGGCAGGCAACCTCACCAGAGGATACGCAGTAGCCCAGGCCAACCTCCAAAGAAAGGACTTGGCAACAAACGAGCTCATGACGGAAGCCACCGACCGGAAGATTGCTTTCGCTTTAGTCCAGGAACCGTATGTTGGCGGGGTTCGAAGGATGAAGAGCTACCGAGGAGTGCGAGTATACCAATGCGAGGACGATGGAAAAGGGACCGTGAAAGCGGCCGTGATCGTTTTCGATCACGACTTGGACGTTATACAGTGCCCAGAACTCACTACGAACAACATCGCAGTGGTGAGGATCCGGTCCAAAGCCTGGGAAATTGCAGTAGTCTCTTTTTATTTCGAACCAGACCAGCCCATAGAGCCATACCTGGCTCAAATACGAAGGACGATAGAGAAAGCTGGGCCAAGAAAACTGCTCATTGGAGGCGATGCCAATGCAAAGAATACCTGGTGGGGCAGCATCGTAAATGACAACAGGGGTATAGAAATGTCTGGGACCCTGGAAGAGTCGGAAATGCAGGTACTCAATAGTGGCGATATACCCACATTTGACACGGTAAGGGGCAACACGAGATACAGCAGCTTCGTCGATTTAACAGCCTGCTCGACGGACATGCTGGGTCTCGTGGAAGACTGGAGAGTGGACCAGGGAGTGACGAGCTCGGACCACAACACGATTCTTTTTCAAGTGCGCTTGCAGAAAGAAAAAGGAATCAACATCCAAAGGACCACTCGACTCTACAATACTAAAAAGGCAAATTGGGACATTTTCATTGAGAAAATGGAACAATTCCAAGCGGAACAAAATATCAACGCAATCGAAATAAGTAGAGTCGAGCATAAACAACAGTTGGAAAACATGGCGGAGACAATAACAAAAGGGATTACTTTAGCCTGTAGAGATAGCATGCCACCTAAGGCAACAAACACCGAATTCTCTATGCCATGGTGGTCAGAGGAGCTTGCACTCATGAAAAATGAGGTCACCACTAAAAAGCGTAGGATACGCAACGCGGCGAACGACCGCAAAGAAAAAGTCTTCAGAGAGTACCTGCAAACAAAAGAGAATTACGAATGCCAAGCCAAGAAAGCCCAAATAGCAGGCTGGAAGACCTTTTGCCAAAAGCAAGATAAAGAAGGAGTATGGGAGGGCATATATAGAGTGATCGGTAAGACCGCCAAACGTCAAGAGGATCTGACCCTTAAAAAGGACGATGTGTTCCTAAACCCAAGAGAATCGGCAACCCTATTAGCTGAAACATTCTACCCTGAGGACTCCGAAGAGAAGGATAACTCATATCATCGCCAAATAAGAGAGCTTGCAAAGCAAGTAAACGCCCCGTGTCATAATGAAACATATGATCCGCCGTTTACGGTAGAAGAGCTAAAGACCGCGAGTAAGAGTTTCAACCCAAAGAAGGCACCTGGAGCGGATGGCTTCACGGCGGATATATGCAGTCGAGCAATCTTCAGGAATCTAGACGTGTTCCTTGCCCTGTATAATAAGTGCCTAGAGATAGGTCACTTCCCGGACATATGGAAGGAAGCCACAGTGGTGGTATTGAGAAAACCGGGCAAGGACGATTATCAGAATCCCAAGGCATATAGGCCGATCGGCCTGCTACCAGTCTTGGGCAAGATCCTGGAGAAGATGATAGTAGCAAGGATCAGGTGGCACCTAGTACCGAGGATTAGTACTCGCCAGTACGGCTTTATGCCACAGAGAAGCACCGAGGACGCCCTCTATAACCTGGTGAACCATATCAAGGGGAACATAGAGCAGAAAAAGCTCGTAACCCTAGTCTCATTGGATATAGAGGGGGCCTTCGATAGCGCCTGGTGGCCAGCTATCAAAGTCAGACTGGCTGAGGAAAAGTGTCCGGTTAATGTAAGGAGGCTACTCGATAGCTATCTCGACTGCAGAAAAATCGGCTTGAGGTATGCCGGGGAGGAACACACTAGAAACACCCAGAAAGGTTGCGTCCAGGGATCCATTGGCGGCCCGATACTATGGAATTTGCTACTTGACCCCCTATTACACGGTCTGGAAAAAGACGGAGTATACTGTCAGGCGTATGCGGATGACGTCGTGATGGTTTTCAGCGGGGATACGGGTTTGGAGGTCTCGAGGCAGGCCAATGCCGCTCTCGCCTATGTTCAGGAGTGGGGAGTCCGGAACAAGCTGAAGTTTGCGCCGCACAAAACTTGTGCGATGGTGCTGACGCGTAAGCTTAAGTACGACACCCCACTCCTGACTATGGGGGGGATCGACGTTGGAATGTCGAGAGAAATCAAAATTCTGGGACTTACTCTGGACGACCGGATGACCTTTAACACCCACGTTGCAAAAGTCTGCAAAAAGGCGGCAAACCTGTACAAACAGCTCTCTAGAGCCGCAAAGGTAAGCTGGGGACTGCATCCGGAAGTCATCCGTATAATTTATACGGCAGTGGTGGAGCCGGTCATCTTGTACGCTGCGGGCGCATGGGCACCGGCAGCTAAGAAAATTGGAACGCAGAAGGCGCTGAATGCAGTACAGAGGGGCTTCGCACAGAAACTGTGCAAGTCCTACCGCACAGTCTCCCTGAACTCGGCACTGGTACTGGCTGGGATACTGCCTCTCGACCTTCGAATACAGGAGGCAGCCGCACTGTACGAAGCAAGGAGAGGGTCGTCCCGGCTAGTGCTGGGAGACAGGGAGACCGAACGTGTGGTGGGATTTGCGGAGATTCCACATCCGGCTCTGCATGTAGAGTTGACCTTCGAAAGCCTGACTACTCAAGCACAGGTCGACAGCAGCAATGAGCAGGCAGTAAAAATCTTCACCGACGGCAGCAAGCTTGAGGACAAAGTCGGGGCTGCGTTATCCATATGGGATGGTGAGACTGAGACCAAGACAATCAAGCTTAGCTTAGCCGCGTACTGCACCGTGTACCAAGCGGAGATCCTCGCTATATGCAGAGCCACAAAGGAGACCCTGAAGCGCACGGAGAGAGATTACTGCATCTATAGTGACTCAAAGTCGGCCCTGGAGACCATCACCAACTATAACGCCCTGCATCCATTGGCGGTAGAGACGCGCGAAAACCTTAAGAAGGCCTTCAACCAAGGGAAAACTGTGAGCTTTTACTGGGTGAAGGCGCATATGGGTCTCATAGGAAACGAACGCGCTGATCAGCTCGCGAAAGAGGCTGCACTCTCGAGCCGGAGGAAACCCGACTACGACCAGGTTCCGGTCTCATTCGTCAAACGGATAATCCGGAAGGACTCCCTTGACGAGTGGAATGGGAGGTACAGGTCGGGTGACACGGCCTCCGTAACGAAAGTGTTCCTCCCGGATGTCATAGACGCCTACAGAGTAGTTAGGAGCATGAGGCCAGCGGGGTTACTAACGCAGGTTCTCACGGGACATGGGGGGCTCTCCCAGTACTTGCATCGATTCAAGTGCAAGGAGAGTCCCGCATGTGTCTGTGACCCTGATACTGCGGAAACAATATTCCATTTATTGCTAGACTGTCCGGTACATAATAGAGACAGGTACGACTTTCAGCAGAAAATTGAAATTCAATTAATAAAGGAAAATCTAGAGACTCTACTTAGTGATAAACATACTCGGCAAACATTCTTAGAGTACTGTATAAAAATTGTGACCGTTGTAATCAATAGGAATAAGAGTAAATAAGCATTTACTACAATATGTATTTTTTTACAATATATCACTGTAGTAAAGTTAAGGCTAAAATAGAAAATAAAAGAATTAAGCACAAGTATAAATAAAGTTTAGCATTGTAATATAATATTATTAGTAAGTATATAAAACTGTAAAAGATAGATAATAAGTTAATATGACTAGATTAAGAATTAAGTAGAATAATAAAGTAGGCACAACTAGAGTTGTAAAGAAAATGGAAACCGATAGACTTAGAGATAGGCACAAGGATTGTACGAAATGTTTTAAAATGGTACACCTTGTAGAGAAAATGTAAACAGCATGTACAAGAGTAGAAGGAATAGGCACAAGCGGTTCAAGAACGCTAACAAAAGAAGAACCGCCTGTACAGAAAATGTATAAAAGTAAGAAAGTAGAGTTGCAAATAATTTGTGTAGGACCCTATTAGGGTAGAGTATTTGAATTGTGTAAGCATATTTTTAAAATGAGAATGATAAGGTCTGTGAAATTTGATAAAGTCACAGGGACAAGATAAAAAAAAAAAAAAAAAAAAAAAAAAAAAAAAAAAAAAACCTAACCTAACCTAACCTAACCTAACCTAACCTAACCTAACCTAACCTAACCTAACCTAACCTAACCTAACCTAACCTAACCTAACCTAACCTAACCTAACCTAACCTAACCTAACCTAACCTAACCTAACCTAACCTAACCTAACCTAACCTAACCTAACCTAACCTAACCTAACCTAACCTAACCTAACCTAACCTAACCTAACCTAACCTAACCTAACCTAACCTAACCTAACTTAACCTAACCTAACCTAACCTAACCTAACCTAACCCAGTTGTGCGGCACCCCTCACCGCGAGCAGATCATTTTTAAGTCGCTCCGCGCTCAAAAAATCTAAAAAATCGGTTTTTCTTGCAAAGTTATATGTGTGATATATCGTTAGAAGCGCGCTGCTGAGACGCATGTGATGGTGAAAGTTATTTTGTGATAAGTTAAAAATTGTGAAAGTTATTGCTGAAAAACCATATTGTGGTGGTTCGGAGCTCAACGCTGCTCGATTTTGAGTGAAAACTCAAAAATCGGCGATTGTAGTCGGGTGCGCCGCGTGAAGCCCTATCTCTGGACACCTCACTCAGAATTTTCCGAGTTGGGGTACCGGAGATATTGACCAAAAACCAAAAACCACGTGCAACGTGGTCAGAGATCCCGAGGGTTTCAACTGGATCCGGGAGCAAATCCTGAAGGCAACACGGACGAGGAGCCGGGAGGCAATCTGACATCGAAGAAAATCTTCTTGGAACACCTGTAAAAATAAGGTTAAAAATTTTAGTAAATTTCAAGATTTATTATCCAGGAATCTAAAGCGACAACATATATTTTTTATAAATTCAAAAAATTAATCATTAGCATCCCTATATGTGTTTTAAATTTGGTTTTAATCCAATTAATAGTTATTAAGTTATAACGTTTTTAAATTTTAAAAAATTTGGGGGTTGGTCAAATCAACCCCTAAAATTTCCAAAATTATTTAGTTATAAGCATTCGGCGATTAGCTATAATTATGTAACATTGTTATATTTTTATATTTCTATTTAACGCTAAAAACCAGCTTTTTCAATATTCTGTTTTGATACATATCTTTTTAAAAATTAATATACACCCCTTCAGGGCAAAATAAAAATCTATATTTTATGTTACAAGATAGGGAAAATTGTCCTCTATCCAGTGATATATATATAACCCACCCGAAATACATATTTACACCAAAATTTTAACAAATTCTTCCAAAAAACTCAAACTAAAATAAAAACTTTGTCTGTTTTAAAAAATTCTCTTTATGTCTAATTCAATAGATACATATCGGCCTTAATTGTATTCTGGTTTGCATATTTCGAGCCCGAGTTCTGTTCGGTGGTCGTAATTCCTGGTCTTCATAAATCTTCAGTCGAAAAACATGTTTTTTGACCATAATTAAAAATATTTAATAAGTAATACTGTTAATTATTCCATAGTTGGCTAGGTCTCGCAAAGACGCGTCTTTTGACACCTCGCACGTGAGCCTAGTACATATAGAACTTTAGTAAATCGCAAAAATTGATTTTTCACCAACCGGGAATCGAACCCGGGACTTAAAAATAATTTAAAACGCTCCTATCTCGGGAACGGAGTGAGTTAGCCCGTTTTTGACACCAGCCTGGATATCTATACTAAAGTATAGATATACTGCAACCCCCTCCTGACCACCCTCTTTCGAACCCCCCTATTTCCTTAAATTAATCGTTAAATTAATTAAATACAGTCCCCCCCTCCCCTACCCCGCCCGCCACAAACATCCTCCACGTGCCTCATCATTATCACCGTATTAAGGTATATGTATATGTTATTACCCCTCTAAGTAACTCCCCTTCACCCCCCTCCACCCCCCGCCCCCCCCCCCCCCCCGCGAACCATAATTCATTTCCCTCCCCTCTTCGCTCACTTGCAATAAATTCTTTGTGTATTATTGTGTATGCAGCAGTAATCCCCTAGTCACCCACTTTTACCCCCTCCTTTTTTCCCCTAATTTTGTTGACTCCCAAATATCTCGGGAACGGCTAGGAATATCAAAATTCTGACGAAATTTTCCCCCCCCCCCTAGTACCCCCCCTCTCAGCTAGAACCTATATTAAGATAAGACCCCTAGACCCCCTTTTTGACCCCCTCCATTATTGACCCCAACACTGTTTAGTAGTATAAGTATACAACATATTTCTATTAGTACACTTACATTTATATCCTGAACCCCCCCCTCACCCCTCCCCCTCATCCGTGACCCCCCGTGACACACCTTGTGACCCCTAGGATCCCCTAGGACCCTGTTGAACGCCCTTTGGCGACCACCTGGAACTCAAAAATCCTTTTGTATCCCATTCCTTGCAAAATTATAAACCCCCCCCTCCTCAACTGTTTAAGGCTACCTCACCCCCCCTGGGCCTAACTTTCGAACCAGAGGTCCTAGACCCACCAAGTTTGGGGTCTCTGAAATCAGGACAAAAAGACCTGTCTTCTGGCTCCAACCAAATTACAAAATTATTTAATTGCTTGTTGTTATTGTTATTGTTTGATTTTTTTTTTTTTTTTTTTTTTTTTTTTTTTTTTTTTTTTTTTTTTTTTTTTTTTTTTTTTTTTTTTTTTTATTTTTATTTTACATTTATTTTAGACTTAACCCATTAAGGGTAAAAGTTATTAAGACTAAGACGAGATTTGAAAAATCTAAGTTTCAAGTGACGAAATTAGTATTGACGCCATTTACACGTCTTACTAAAAGACAGACTATCCTACCTACAACATCATGTTCGGACTTAGAACCCCGACCAAAAACACGGCATCAAACTCCCCCAATAAAGCCGCGGAATCAGCCGAAAAGGTATGTCCCTCGTCGTCGGAAACCCAGGACAAAACTTTCGTTGTCCAACAAAGCATTGGCGAGATAGAGGCTAAGACAAAGAACTTACCAAAAAAGGCGGCGGCGCCGGTGGCGGGCCCCTCCAAGGCAAAAGTCCAAACACTATTGTTTGATGCCTCGGGTAGTCCGCCCCCGAAACCGGTCTACCCCACCAGACTTGCTGAGGGAAGGGCATGCCTCAGTAAGGCAAAGCTCCACCTTGGCAACTCTAGAAATACAAAAACAGAAATTAAAGAAGGGGTCACCGCAGCTGTAGAACGACTCTATCAATTGCTGAAAGAGTCGGAGGCGGTTAAGGGCAAAGAAACAGCTCAGAGCAAGGGGCGAGGTGAGAAGGAAGAGGAGGAACCTTTACACCCTCCACTCTCTTCTCACCCTGCCAGTTGTCAGGTGGAAAACGAGTTGCTAAAGAAGATGGAGGAGCACTTCAAACTCATCACAGCAAACACCGAAAAGATGGAAGGTCTCAGAGACACTTTGCTGTCCCATCAGAAAGTCTTGGAGGGGACCACCTATGCGAGCGTGGCGGCTGGTGGCAGTAGGGGAAGACTCCCAGAGCAAGCCACCCTGCACTCTGTGGTGATCACCTCCAGTGACGAAACAGAGACTGGGGATGAGGTGCTCCAAAAAATCCGGACTGCGGTAAACGCCAAGGAAGGGGGTGTTACCATTGATAAAATTAGGAAGGCCAGAGACAGAAAAGTCATCATGGGTTGCCGGAGCGAGGAAGAGAGGCGAGTACTAAAGGAGAGAATCCAGAAGGCGGGTAATCACCTTAACGTCGACGACATTCGGAACAAGGACCCACTTCTAATCCTCAAAGATGTCATGACGTACAATAGTGACGACGATATCCTTCTCGCTCTGAGAAATCAGAACGAGAGGATATTTAGAGACCTTGACAAAGAGGAAAATAGAGTGGAGATCCGATACAGGAAGAGAACAAGAAACCCTCTTATGAACCATGTCGTCGTTAGGGTGTCCCCCAAAATATGGACCAGAATTATAGACGCGGAGACCGTGCAGATAGACCTGCAGCGCATCCGAATCGCGGACCAGTCTCCCCTTGTCCAGTGTTCGCTCTGCCTGGGGTACGGCCATGGCAGACGCTTCTGCAAGGAAACGGTTGAAAAATGTAGCCACTGCGCCGGGCCCCATAAAAAGTCGGACTGTCCCCACTGGCTCAATGGTGCAGTGCCAACTTGCTGCAATTGCATGCATGCCAAACTGGCAAACGCAGAACACAACGCGTTCAGTGAGGACTGCCCGATAAGGAGGAAGTGGGACGCATTGGCGAGGGCCACAACGGCGTATTGCTAAGGTGGTCGCGGGCAGGGGAGCACCGGGGAGCGGCACTCCCACCAGCGAAGCTTCACACCTGATAGTACAGGCAAACTTGCAGAGGAAGCAGCTCGCCACCAATGAACTGATGATAGAAGCGGATCGCAGGAAAGCAGCCATAGCTCTGCTCCAGGAACCCTACGTGGGGGGCTCAAGTAGTATGAAGAACTACAGAGGAGTGAGGATCTTCCAGAATGCCAGCCCAGGGGAAGGAAATGTCAAAGCGGCCATTGCAGTGTTTAATCACGACTTCGACATTATACAGTACCCGATTCTCACTACAAATAATATCGTTGTGGTGAGAATCCGAACGCTGGCCTGGGAGATCACCGTGGTATCGTACTACTTTGAGCCTGATCAACCCATAGAGCCGTACCTGGAGCATATCAAGAAAATCCGAGAAAAGCTGGGACCGCGGAGGCTAATCATTGGTGGCGATGCCAACGCTAAAAGTAGCTGGTGGGGGAGCGACAGAGTCGATCTGAGGGGCGAAGTTTTTTCTGGAGCCCTGGAGGAAATGTCCTTGCAGGTGCTGAACGACGGAGACATACCGACCTTCGACACAGTCAGAGGAGAGCGAAGATTGACCAGCCACGTCGACGTTACGGTCTGCTCAGAGGACATGCTCGACCTGGTGGACGACTGGAGAGTCGTCGAGGATCTGACGAGTTCGGACCACAATGGTATGGTTTTTCAATTAAGATTACAAAAATCAAAAGGAATCAACATAAACAGGACAACTAGGATATACAACACAAAAAGGGCTAACTGGGACCGGTTTCATGAGAAACTGGCCCAGCTTATGAACGAAAACAATATTAACAAAATAGAAATAGACCAAACCCAAACACATAAAGAAATAGATCAATTTACAGAAAAATATATACAACAGATCGTCAGAACATGTAACGAGATATTAACAAAAAAGAAAACAAATGAAACACTTACCATGCCATGGTGGACTGAAGAGCTCGAGGAGATGAAGAGTAAAGTCGCCACTAGGAAGCGCAGGATCCGATGCGCAGCGCCAATCAGGAGGTCGAAGGTCGTCAGCGAGTACCTGAAACAAAAAGAAGAATACGAATTAGCAGCGATAAAGGCACAGGTAGATAGCTGGAAGAGCTTCTGTGGCAGACAAGATAGAGAAAGCCTTTGGGACAGTATATACCGTGTTATAAAGAACACTACCAAGCGCCAAGAAGACATTCCACTGGTGAAAGATGGCCACCAACTGGACCAGAAAGAATCAGCCAGCACTCTGGCGAATACATTTTTCCCGGAAGACCTCGAATGTGATGATAACTCAGACCACCGGCAAACCAGAGTCCTTGCAGCAAACGCAAATAACCGGGTGCATGGTGAGATACATGACCCGGCTTTTACGGTCGAAGAACTCCGGGCCGCGACGGAGAGTTTTAATCCAAAAAAGGCTCCGGGAATGGATGGTCTTACCGCAGACATTTGCAGTCAGGTTGTCTCCAAAAATTTGGAACTTAACCTGGCGCTCATGAACAAGTGCCAGGAACTCGGCCACTTCCCAACTCCCTGGAAAGAGGCGACGGTGGTGGTCCTGCGAAAGCCTGGCAAGGATGACTACACAAACCCGAAGTCCTACAGGCCCATAGGCTTGTTACCGGTCATGGGGAAGATTCTGGAGAAAATGATAGTCGGGAGACTAAAGTGGCATCTACTCCCGAGATTAAGCCCTCGACAATATGGCTTCATACCCCAGAGAAGCACCGAGGACTCCCTCTATGACATGATACAACATCTGTACGGAAAACTCAACGATAAGAAACTTGTGACCGTAATATCACTGGACATAGAGGGAGCCTTCGATAACGCCTGGTGGCCCGCGATCAAGATCAGACTTGCCGAAGAAGAGTGTCCGGTAAACCTCCGGCGACTCATTGACAGCTACCTACAGGACCGTAAGGTCCGGGTAAGGTACGCCGGAGAAGAGTACATAAAGGACACTCAAAAGGGATGTGTGCAGGGATCGATTAGTGGGCCAATTCTCTGGAATCTTCTCCTTGATCCACTCCTCAAGGGACTCGAACGCCGGGGTGACTATTGCCAGGCTTTCGCAGATGACGTGGTGTTGGTGTTTGCCGAAGATACGGCGCTGGAAGTGGAGAGGAGGGCCAATGCCGCACTCGCGTATGTTCACCAGTGGGGAGTCAGAAATAAGTTAAGATTCGCACCTCAAAAGACGAACGCAATGATCATCACGCGGAAACTTAAATACGACACCCCGCGGTTGAGCATGGGCGGGATCGATATTGGTGTGTCGCGGGAAATCAAAATCCTGGGGCTGATCATTGACGACAAGCTAACATTTAACGCCCATGCATCCAATGTATGCAAGAAAGCATTGAACTTATACAAGCAGTTGTCAAGGGCGGCCAGGATCAGCTGGGGACTAAATCCGGATGTCATACGCTCCATCTACACGGCAGTAGTCGAACCGACAATCCTGTATGCGGCAAGTGCGTGGGCACCAGCAGCCGAAAAGCTGATGGTGCGCAAACAGTTAAATGCGGTCCAAAGGGGATTTGCACAGAAACTGTGCAAATCCTATCGCACAGTCTCCTTGAACTCGGCACTGGTGCTGGCAGGGATACTACCCCTTGATCTCCGAATACAAGAGGCAGCAGCCCTGTATGAGGCAAGGAGGGGGGTACCTCGGCCAGCACTAGGAGATAGGGAGGTTGAGCGACGTACCGCGTTCGACAGAACTCCCCACCCAGCCAAACATATAAGCTTGCGGTTCGTATGCCTGGCAGACCAGGAGCAACACAACAACCACTGCACTCAAGCAGTGCGGATATACACGGACGGCAGCAAGATCGAGGGCAAGGTTGGGGCATCATTGTCTCATTGGAGCAATGGCGCTGAAACTAAAACCCAAAAACTCAAGCTGTCGCCCTACTGTACCGTCTTCCAGGCTGAACTGCTGGCTATATGCAAGGCCACAAGGGAAATTTTGCGTAGCCCAAAAAACAGCTTTGGCATATACAGCGACTCCAAGTCGTCGCTGGAAGCTGTCACCAACCATCGCTCTCTCCACCCTCTCGCAGTCGAAATCCGCGAAAATCTGCGACATTGCAAGGATCAATTCAAAAAAGTTGAACTTTTTTGGATCAAAGCTCACGCAGGACTGGAGGGCAATGAGAGAGCAGACCAGCTAGCAAAGGACGCAGCCCTTAAAACAAAAACAAGGCCAGATTATGACAAATGCCCGATCTCATTCGTCAAGCGGCAGATCCGTGCGGACACGCTTGACGAATGGAATCGGAGATACAGATCGGAAGCTACAGCCGGTGTGACAAAAATATTTTTCCCAGATGCCATACAGGCATTTAATATAGTTAGAGTGCTGAAACCGACAGGAGTATTGACCCAACTATTGACAGGGCACGGTGGGTTCTCCGAATACCTAAACAGGTTTAAGTGCAAGGAGAGCCCATCGTGCATATGCGACTCTGACCAACAGGAAACCGTGATACACATACTGACTGACTGCCCCACTTACTGTCGGGAGAGGTATGAGATTGAGCAGGAACTAGGAACCGAGGTAAAGACGGCTAAATTGAATGCACTAATTGCTGATAAGGATACCAGAAATAAATTTATTGAATTTTGCATAAAAATTGCTAAAAATACCATTACTAGGAATAAGTAAACGAATATATGTTTAGGATTTATATTTGTATATAATATAAAACAGTAGCATATTTAAAAAAGTCGTTGAAAATGTCCGAAACTGTAGTTGATGAATTATGTATCAAAAACATCTAAAAATAAGCTGGTAAAAATAAATACAGGTTGAATTCTAAATCAGGTTAAGGTTATTAATATAATAGAAATAAATTGTTAAATAAATTATGTTAACTATATATTGGTTAATATACAAGTTAACAAAAGTCTTTTAAGTAGAAAATAAGAAACTAGTATAACAATCCTGTTCTAAAACTAAAAGTGTAAAATAAACAGGCAAAAATGTAAAAAACTGTATAAAAACGAATTGTAAAATAGGTTAAGTAGCATGTATCAAAACATTGTCTAATAAATAAGTAAATAGTATATAAGAAATTCATGTAGCAATCTTGTACTGAAAACATGTAAAAAGCCAGTAAATGAAGGCAAATTGCAAAAATAAAATAAAATAAAGGTAAATAACTATACCCCGTAGAAAAGGTCTCTGATCACGTCAGAGGAAAATAGGTAGGATAGCTCGCGGGCCGGGCCTTGCGTCCGGACAGGGATTAAAAAAAAAAAAAAAAAAAAAAAAAAAAAACCTAACCTAACCTAACCTAACCTAACCTAACCTAACCTAACCTAACCTAACCTAACCTAACCTAACCTAACCTAACCTAACCTAACCTAACCTAACCTAACCTAACCTAACCTAACCGGCTATATTTCTGCATCCCGGTGACGCATTCTGAAGCTTTTTTCAGCATAGTAGTTCATATTTAGGCTCCGTCTAACTATCCCACTGGTCTAAATTGACATAAAAGCGAAAAACACTTTTTGGTTATTCACTTTGAAAAAATTTCTATACAAATTCCTTTAAATAATTTTTTATTCAAAATTCATAGTCAAATCTACGTCGGTTATAGTTTTAATAGATACGTACCTGCCTTACCTGTACTCCGGCGCGCGTTCCGCGAGCTTGGGTCACGTTCGGTGGTGTTATTCGAGTTTTTCACATACATTTTGGTCGTAAAATCAGTTTTTTCTGAAAAAGTCAGAAATTTTGTTCTGACAAAATTCCAAAAACACCATAGTCCGCTAGACGGCGCGGAGACGCGTCTTTTGACACCTCGCACGCCCGCCTAGCTCAAATAGAAATACAAAAAATTGTTGTACTGTGTTATTCCGCTAACTGACGAAATCTACCTAAGTGATAGTATAAAAACATCAAATCGCTATATTTCTGCATCCCGGTGACGCATTCTGAAGCTTTTTTCAGCATAGTAGTTCATATTTAGGCTCCGTCTAACTATCCCACTGGTCTAAATTGACATAAAAGCGAAAAACACTTTTTGGTTATTCACTTTGAAAAAATTTCTATACAAATTCCTTTAAATAATTTTTTATTCAAAATTCATAGTCAAATCTACGTCGGTTATAGTTTTAATAGATACGTACCTGCCTTACCTGTACTCCGGCGCGCGTTCCGCGAGCTTGGGTCACGTTCGGTGGTGTTATTCGAGTTTTTCACATACATTTTGGTCGTAAAATCAGTTTTTTCAGAAAAAGTCAGAAATTTTGTTCTGACAAAATTCCAAAAACACCATAGTCCGCTAGACGGCGCGGAGACGCGTCTTTTGACACCTCGCACGCCCGCCTAGCTCAAATAGAAATACAAAAAATTGTTGTACTGTGTTATTCCGCTAACTGACGAAATCTACCTAAGTGATAGTATAAAAACATCAAATCGCTATATTTCTGCATCCCGGTGACGCATTCTGAAGCTTTTTTCAGCATAGTAGTTCATATTTAGGCTCCGTCTAACTATCCCACTGGTCTAAATTGACATAAAAGCGAAAAACACTTTTTGGTTATTCACTTTGAAAAAATTTCTATACAAATTCCTTTAAATAATTTTTTATTCAAAATTCATAGTCAAATCTACGTCGGTTATAGTTTTAATAGATACGTACCTGCCTTACCTGTACTCCGGCGCGCGTTCCGCGAGCTTGGGTCACGTTCGGTGGTGTTATTCGAGTTTTTCACATACATTTTGGTCGTAAAATCAGTTTTTTCAGAAAAAGTCAGAAATTTTGTTCTGACAAAATTCCAAAAACACCATAGTCCGCTAGACGGCGCGGAGACGCGTCTTTTGACACCTCGCACGCCCGCCTAGCTCAAATAGAAATACAAAAAATTGTTGTACTGTGTTATTCCGCTAACTGACGAAATCTACCTAAGTGATAGTATAAAAACATCAAATCGCTATATTTCTGCATCCCGGTGACGCATTCTGAAGCTTTTTTCAGCATAGTAGTTCATATTTAGGCTCCGTCTAACTATCCCACTGGTCTAAATTGACATAAAAGCGAAAAACACTTTTTGGTTATTCACTTTGAAAAAATTTCTATACAAATTCCTTTAAATAATTTTTTATTCAAAATTCATAGTCAAATCTACGTCGGTTATAGTTTTAATAGATACGTACCTGCCTTACCTGTACTCCGGCGCGCGTTCCGCGAGCTTGGGTCACGTTCGGTGGTGTTATTCGAGTTTTTCACATACATTTTGGTCGTAAAATCAGTTTTTTCAGAAAAAGTCAGAAATTTTGTTCTGACAAAATTCCAAAAACACCATAGTCCGCTAGACGGCGCGGAGACGCGTCTTTTGACACCTCGCACGCCCGCCTAGCTCAAATAGAAATACAAAAAATTGTTGTACTGTGTTATTCCGCTAACTGACGAAATCTACCTAAGTGATAGTATAAAAACATCAAATCGCTATATTTCTGCATCCCGGTGACGCATTCTGAAGCTTTTTTCAGCATAGTAGTTCATATTTGGGCTCCGTCTAACTATCCCACTGGTCTAAATTGACATAAAAGCGAAAAACACTTTTTGGTTATTCACTTTGAAAAAATTTCTATACAAATTCCTTTAAATAATTTTTTATTCAAAATTCATAGTCAAATCTACGTCGGTTATAGTTTTAATAGATACGTACCTGCCTTACCTGTACTCCGGCGCGCGTTCCGCGAGCTTGGGTCACGTTCGGTGGTGTTATTCGAGTTTTTCACATACATTTTGGTCGTAAAATCAGTTTTTTCAGAAAAAGTCAGAAATTTTGTTCTGACAAAATTCCAAAAACACCATAGTCCGCTAGACGGCGCGGAGACGCGTCTTTTGACACCTCGCACGCCCGCCTAGCTCAAATAGAAATACAAAAATTTTTTGTACTGTGTTATTCCGCTAACTGACGAAATCTACCTAAGTGATAGTATAAAAACATCAAATCGCTATATTTCTGCATCCCGGTGACGCATTCTGAAGCTTTTTTCAGCATAGTAGTTCATATTTAGGCTCCGTCTAACTATCCCACTGGTCTAAATTGACATAAAAGCGAAAAACACTTTTTGGTTATTCACTTTGAAAAAATTTCTATACAAATTCCTTTAAATAATTTTTTATTCAAAATTCATAGTCAAATCTACGTCGGTTATAGTTTTAATAGATACGTACCTGCCTTACCTGTACTCCGGCGCGCGTTCCGCGAGCTTGGGTCACGTTCGGTGGTGTTATTCGAGTTTTTCACATACATTTTGGTCGTAAAATCAGTTTTTTCAGAAAAAGTCAGAAATTTTGTTCTGACAAAATTCCAAAAACACCATAGTCCGCTAGACGGCGCGGAGACGCGTCTTTTGACACCTCGCACGCCCGCCTAGCTCAAATAGAAATACAAAAAATTGTTGTACTGTGTTATTCCGCTAACTGACGAAATCTACCTAAGTGATAGTATAAAAACATCAAATCGCTATATTTCTGCGTCCCGGTGACGCATTCTGAAGCTTTTTTCAGCATAGTAGTTCATATTTAGGCTCCGTCTAACTATCCCACTGGTCTAAATTGACATAAAAGCGAAAAACACTTTTTGGTTATTCACTTTGAAAAAATTTCTATACAAATTCCTTTAAATAATTTTTTATTCAAAATTCATAGTCAAATCTACGTCGGTTATAGTTTTAATAGATACGTACCTGCCTTACCTGTACTCCGGCGCGCGTTCCGCGAGCTTGGGTCACGTTCGGTGGTGTTATTCGAGTTTTTCACATACATTTTGGTCGTAAAATCAGTTTTTTCAGAAAAAGTCAGAAATTTTGTTCTGACAAAATTCCAAAAACACCATAGTCCGCTAGACGGCGCGGAGACGCGTCTTTTGACACCTCGCACGCCCGCCTAGCTCAAATAGAAATACAAAAAATTGCCCTCCCACTCACCCAATCGTGTCTAGGCAGGTAAACTTTTCAGTTTTGTCGAGAAAATTATTTTTTATTTTTTGCCCTTTTGGCTACTTTTATACCTTCTTCTTATACTACGCAGGGAAGATAGACGGTTTCCGTGTTTTATAGCGCCTTTGTAGGCATAATATTGACTTTCATTTAAATATTATTTAAAATATTGACCAAGTCCTTGCTTAGAGGGCTTGTATTTTATATCCCTCTTGCTGATCCCCCCTTTACAGGGATACAGAAGAGTCAGTGACCTCTGACGGTTTCCGCTCATGAACCTCACTTTCAGTAAAGCCACCGCCATGTTCCGCACGCCCGCAAAGAAAACCGCGAGCTCGCCTCTTTTCGGGGGCTCGCCGCCGTCTACAGAGGAAGCTGGAACCTCGCAGCCGAGCGTGAGACCCAGCAGTGTTGAAGGTGAGGCCGGGAAAATAGAGCCCAAGGCAAAGTCCCCGGCAAACCCAAAACCTGGTGCAACTCCGCCGGTCACACAAAAAATCCCCTGCTCTCTGGGGACGCGGCGGGCCTCCGCGGATGCCGTGGTACCCAACAATAAGCCCGAGACGAAGTACCCGAACCTGACAGCGGAGGCGAGAGCTTGCCTAAATAAAGCAAAGCTGCACCTGGGCAACTCTCGCAACCTAAAGACAGAAATAAAGACGGAGGTTTTGGCAGCCATCACTCGGCTGTACGAAATTGTGAAAGAGTCGGAGAAGAAGAGACCCCCTGTCACTGCTGCCTCCATTCCGGCTGTCAACCAGATCAGCCTGCCCTCCCCAAACGAGGGAACCGGGGTCAATAAGGATCTCGAAAAGCGGCTGGAGGAAAATAGCGCCCTCCTAAAAGAAAACCTCACAAAAATGGAGTCGCTGCGAGATGCCTTAGCGAAAAGGGAATTTGTTGAGGAGAGGACATACGCGACTGTGGCTGCTGCGCAAATTAGCCAGACCGGGGCTCAGGCCCTGGGGCGGGCAACGCTGCACTCCGTTGTCGTCTCCTCAACAAATGAAACAGAAACAGGAGACGAGGTTCTGGAGAGGGTGAGGAAGACAGTCGATGCGAAGGAGGGCTGGGTGAAGGTGGACAGGGTCAGAAAGGCAAAGGATAGGAAAATCATAATGGGGTGCCACTCAAAGGAGGAGAGGACAAAAGTAAAGGAGAGGATTCAAGCAGCTGGGCAGGGCCTCGTCGTCGAGGAAGTGACGAACCGAGACCCGCTTCTGATTTTGAGGGACGTCTTGCTTGTTCATAGCGACGAAGAAGTTATAAGGGCCCTCAGAAATCAGAACCGGGAACTCTTCCACGGCCTCGGAGACGAGGACCAAAGGACGGAGATTAAATACCGGAGGAAGACGCGCAATCCTCATCTGAACCACATTGTGCTCAGTGTTTCCCCATTAATCTGGAGGAGGGCCATCGAAGGTGGCAAACTTAGAATCGACCTCCAGATTGTGCGTGTCGAAGATCAGACGCCACTGGTGCAGTGCACCCGCTGCTTGGGCTACGGACACAGCAAGCGGTTCTGTAAGAACCCTGCCGATCTGTGCAGTCACTGTGGCGGCCCGCACTTAAGAGCGGACTGCCCGGACAGGCAGATGGGCGAAGCAGCGGTGTGCATAAATTGCACCAAGGAAAAATTGGGAAGCGCTGAGCACAATGCCTTCAGCACTGAATGCCCCGTAAGGCGAAGGTGGGATGCCCTCGCTCGAGCCTCAATAGCGTATTGCTAAAGTTGCCCCTGATATCCACCAGTACAAAATAGTCCAGGCCAACCTGCAACGGAGTCAACTGGCCACGAACGAGCTGTTGCTGGAGGCGGAAAAGCGTAAGCTTGCCGTAGCGCTGCTCCAGGAGCCTTATGTGGGTGGGGTGAGAAGGATGAAGGGCTACCGGGGCGTAAGGGTCTTCCAGAGCTCTGAAGGAGGAGAAGGGACTGTAAAGGCAGCAGTCGCTGTCTTTGACCAAAGCCTCGACGTAAAACAGTACCCGCAACTCACCACAAATAACATCGTTGTGGTGGGAGTCCGAACCAGAGCCTGGACGATCACGCTGGTGTCCTTCTACTTCGAGCCCGACAAGCCCATAGAGCCATACTTGGAGCAGCTAAAACGAGTAGAGCAGGTGGTGGGCCCTTGCAGGTTGGTTATTGGAGGAGACGCTAACGCGAAAAGTACTTGGTGGGGTAGCGGCAACGAGGACTCGAGAGGGGAGCACATGTGTGGAACGCTGGGGGAAATGGGTTTGCAGACCTTGAACACGGGCGATACCCCAACCTTCGACACCATCAGGGGAGGTATCAGGTACAGCAGCCACGTGGACGTAACGGCCTGTTCGGCGGACATGCTGGACCTGGTGGACGGCTGGCGAGTCGTAGAAGGACTCACGGGCTCCGACCATAACGGCATATTTTTCGGCATTCATCTCAAAAAATCTAAAGGAATAAGCATCGAGCGCACCACTAGAAAATACAACACAAAGGACGCAAATTGGAGACAGTTTCATGAGAAACTGTCTCAAATTATGCTGGCAAACAATCTTACAGTTACGGAGCTCACAAACATAAACACCACAGACAAACTAGAACACACTATAAACACATACACACAAGCCGTAACTGAAACATGTACACACACTTTAAAAACAAAAAAGAAACACGAAACACTTACCTTGCCGTGGTGGTCCGAGGAGCTCGCGGGGATGAAGAGGCTGGTCGCCACCAGAAAACGTAGAATCCGGAACGCAGCGCCGATCCGGAGAGAGATGGTGGTAAAGCTGTACCTGGAAGAAAAAGAAAGGTATGAGGAAGCTGTAAGGAGAGCAATCGAGGAGAGTTGGAGGCAGTTTTGCGGAAAGCAGGACAAGGAGGGCGTCTGGGAAGGGATCTACAGAGTCATGGGAAGGGTCGCGAAAAGAGAGGAGGATCCGCCGCTGTGGTCAGGAGATGAGGTGTTGGATGCGAAGGGTTCGGTGAGGCTGTTGGCCGACACGTTCTACCCTGAGGACCGCGAGGAAGACGACACAGTGGACCATCGCCAAACCCGAATACTAGCAGAAAAGGTAAACGAGTGGAGCCATGATGAAAAACATGACCCACCGTTTACCCAGAGTGAGCTCGATAGGTCCATTGGGTCGTTCAACCCAAAAAAGGCCCCGGGAGCTGACGGCCTCACAGCCGATATCTGCTCTCAGGCCATTTCCTGCAACCCTGAATTCTTCCTGTCGCTGTTAAATAAATGCCTGGCACACCAATACTTCCCAAAGTCCTGGAAGGAAGCAACTGTGGTCGTGCTCAGGAAGCCAGGCAAGGACTCGTACACTGTCCCGAAATCCTACAGGCCGATTGGGCTTTTGCCTGTACTAGGGAAGGTGTACGAGAGGATGTTGGTTGCTCGTCTCAAGTTTTACCTACTCCCCAGGATTAGTACTCGCCAATACGGCTTTATGCCCCAAAAGAGCACCGAAGACTCCCTCTATAATCTCGTGCATTACATCCGCACAATGCTCGCACAGAAAAAGATACTAACGCTTGTGTCACTGGATATAGAGGGAGCATTCGACAATGCGTGGTGGCCCGCCATCAAGGTACGATTGGCTGAGGAAAAGTGTCCTGTAAACTTGAGACGAGTAGTCGACAGCTATCTCAGCGACAGGGAGGTCAGCGTGAGATACGCGGGAGAGGAGTGCAAAAAGGCAACCAGCAAAGGGTGCGTCCAGGGTTCCATAGGTGGCCCTATCTTCTGGAATCTGCTGCTGGACCCACTTTTGAGAGAGCTGGAGGATAGAGGCCACTACTGTCAGGCATTCGCCGATGACGTTGTTATGGTGTTCGTCGGCGAATCGGCAGTGGAAATAGAGGGACAGGCCGGTGCCGCTCTCGAACATGTTCAGGCGTGGGGTGTCAGAAATAAGCTCAAATTCGCGCCGCATAAAACCTGTGCGATGGTACTAACGCGGAGGCTGAAGTACGACACACCGCGCTTGACCATGGGGGGGATCGACATCGGTATGTCCCAAGATATAAAAATCCTGGGCGTCACCATAGACAGCAAACTCACCTTCAACAAGCATGTAACTATCGCCTGTAAAAAGGCGATAGGTATTTATAAACAGCTGGCCAGAGCTGCCCGGGTGAGTTGGGGTTTAAGCCCGGAGGTCATCCGTACTATATACACCGCAGCGGTTGAGCCGGTACTCTTGTATGCCGCGAGTGCGTGGGCACCAGCCGTAAGTAAACTAGGGGTCATCAAGCAACTGAACGTGGTCCAAAGAGGGTTCGCACAAAAGCTATGTAGAGCCTACCGCACAGTCTCCCTAAACTCGGCACTGGTGCTGGCCGGGATACTCCCAATCGATCTGCGCATTCGCGAGGCGGCAGCGCTGTACGAGGCCAAGAGGGGAGTGCCCCAGCCAGCACTAGGAGATAGGGAGATTGAGCGGATGGCCCCAGCGCTGGAGGCCCCGCACCCAGCTGAGCAAGTGAGTCTGGAGTTTGGAAGCCTGGTAGACGAGGAACAATATCGGAACCACAGTGATTTCGCTGTGAGGATCTTCACCGACGGCAGCAAGATTGAGGGCAAAGTCGGAGCGGCGCTATCCTTGTGGAATGGTGCCGCCGAGACAAAGGCCCTCAAACTTGCTTTGCCGTCTTACTGCACCGTCTACCAGGCTGAACTCCTGGCCCTACAGAGAGCGGCAGGGCTGGCTCTAAAGTCCCGTGAAACCTCGTTCGGCATCTTCAGCGACTCTATGGCGGCCCTTCAGTCGGTGATCAACACAAGTTCCCCCCACCCCTTGGCCGTGGACACAAGGGACACCTTACGACGCTGTAAGCTCCAGAACAAGAGTGTCTCCTTGTTCTGGATAAAGGCCCACGCAGGGTTGGAGGGAAACGAGAGAGCCGACCAGCTCGCGAAGGAGGCCGCCCTGGGGTCGAAGAAGAGGCCGGATTACGATCTGTGTCCCATTTCATTCGTCAAGCGAAGGATCCGGTCGGAAACGCTTGACGAATGGAATGGGAGATATAGGTCTGGTGACACAGCTTCGGGCACCAAAATCTTTTTCCCGGACGCGGTGACAGCGTACGGTGTGGTGCGCAAGATGGCTCCCACGAGCATCACCACGCAAATCTTAACGGGGCACGGTGGGTTCTCTGCATACCTGAAACGTTTCAAGTGTAAAGAGAACCCATCGTGCGCATGCGAGCCCGGCGTGGAGGAGACTGTCTTGCACATTCTACTGGAATGTCCAATCACCGCGAGCACCCGTTACAACATGGAGCAGGAACTAGAAGTCGAATTAGTGGCCCAGAATATACCAGATATAATGACAAGTAAAAGGAGAGAATTGTTTCTAAATTATTGTAGTAAAATCGCAACACTGGTAATAAATAGAAATAAAGTAGCATAAGAAAAGTTGATAATTAATATATTATAATAATATAATAACGTATCAACCTAGTTAAATAGATATCAAAAAAAAAAAAAAAAATATATATATAGAAATAATGAGTAAATTTACAGTAACTTAGATGTAATTTAGTTGTTTTTGCAAGTAGTCATATTTGAAATCTTTTGTCGTTTGTCGTATTATTTGTTGTCGTATTATTCGTTGTCGTATTATTCATTGTCGTATTATTCATTTATCGTTTAAAAATATTTTCATACAAAATATATCGTTTACGCAAAACAAGGTCTCTGATCATGTCAGAGGGACACTGTAAGGCAGGAGTGTGGTTTTAGCCGGTAAGAGTCCGGCACTGCCCAGACCGCCTCACCAGTGAGACAGTCTGGGCGTCCATGAGGATTTCCCACTCCTGCCAAAACAAAAAAAAAAAAAAAAAAAAAAAAAAAAAAAAAAACATAACCTAACCTAACCTAACCTTTTTTTTTTTTTTTTTTTTTTTTTTTTTGCGCTGGGAAAAAATGCATTACGCATACCCTCCCATCGGGGGATGGGGGGCTATGTGGGACTCCCCGGTCTGACCGGTATACCCACTAAAACAACCCAGCGACACTCCCGCTTCGTCCGAATGGCGGGGGACTGGGAAACAGGCGTAGCCTTAACGTCCAGTCCTCCGCCGACGATTGCCCTTCATGGCGGGCCCCTCACGGGGGCCCGGGAATGACCGACGAAGGTGGTGATGGGTGGTGCAATGCGGGAGAAGGCACCCCCGTGCCTGTCGCCCGCCCATCGCCACCATGAGGATAGAGAGGCTGGCGCGAGTCCCACGCGGCGGCCACGTATCCCGGTCCCCTCTCTAAGAGCGAGAGGGGAGGAGAGTCCGTGGAAGACCGCGACACCAGCGCCACCAGGCCGTCCCGGTCGTCCAGCCACTGGCCAGGGACCGAGAAAGGGTAGGCGATGTTCGACCCTATCAGTCGGACATCGCACCCCCCTCCGCAGCCACCGCAGAAACAGCGGCGGTATAGGCAGCGGCAGCAAACCCGGTCGGCGCCTGCGCTTTGCCCCGCTTAGGGGGAGGATTGCAGTTCCTCCCCTTCATGACGTGCCCTGCCGGGCAGCCACTGGCGGCACACACCGCGCAGTGCGGCGTGGCGGCCTCGCAGGAGGCGGCTTTGTGGCCATCCTTGCCGCAGCGGTAGCAGGCGTCCGACCTGTCCACTGTGGACGGACACAGGGGCCGGGTGTGTCCGATGCCGAAGCACCGGAAACACCGCAGAGGCTGCTCCTCGAGCGCCCGGACCGCTCCCGAGCTGAGCCCGACTGTGAGCCGTCCCTTGGCAAGGACGGCCTTGGCAGCGGCGATTGGGCACTCGAGGCGCATGGTGCCCATGCCACCGCGGCCGGGCCTTATGTCCCGGCCCTGGACTGCCGCAACGCCACAGCCCCCTACCGCGGCGACCGCCGCCACCACCTCCTCCTTGGTGACGGAGTCGTCCAGGTCCGCCACCTCTATGGCCGCCGACTTGACCGGTCGTGCCACCTTGGCCGAATCGGCAATGACCTCCTGCAGCTTGGCCGCAAAGAGGTCCGCATGGGCACTCCCCTCCGCCCCCGGGAACTCGAAGATTCGAGCCCCGGCTTGGGTCCGCCGGCAGGACACACTGCCGATCCCCAGTTGGGTGGGATCGGCGTTTGCACGCGCCCGCACCAAAATTGACGCGTACGTCTCCCCGCGGTCCGCAGCCTCCGCGGTGAGCGTCACCACGACGGCTGCGGTTTTTGGGGGGACTAGCCGAGCCTTTTGCCTCCCTTTCCCCGTCCCCTTTCCCTTGCCGGTCGTCTGCGACTGGCTGGGAGCGGTGGTGGCGGCGGGGACGACGGGGACGGCCGTCGCCGACTTTTTGCCCTTGCCCTTCCCCTTGCGGACCACTTCCGTCCACTCGTTGGACGGGGTCGTTGAGGGGAGGAGAAGGGCGTCGTCCGCGTGGGAGCAGGACGGGCCCGGCTCACGCTGCCTCGCGTCTGCCGCAAGGGCTGGTCGGAGGCGCTTCTCCGGCAGGAGCCGGTCCTCGATTCCTGCTAGGCAGGCTCTTGTGAAGGCCCTCTCCTCCATTATGACCTTGCGGAGGATATCCTCAAGGTTGGAGGCGGGGCCCTCTGCCGCAGGGCTCGACTGGGCCTGTTGTGGCCGGGCCGTGGCTTCAGCCAGCTTCTGATGAAGCTGGCTGACCTCCGACTGCAGGCGATCCACCCTCGCCTGCAGTTGCCGCGTCTCGTCGCTGGAGCTGCGCTGGACCAGCTCCGCAACGACGCCGCGCATGCTCGCGGCCCTACACTTCAGGGCCTTCTGTAAGGTCCCCTTTATGTTGGAGGACTTCGAGGCGACCTCCGCGATCTCCCTCTCGTCCTCCTCCGCCATCTTCTCCAGCTCGGCCAGGGAGTGGTCCGCGTATACGACGCGGGACGCACCGTACCCGGACTTGGCCCGGGCGACGTGCGCCCGCTTCTCCGCGGCAGCGACCCGCTCCTCCAGCTCTTGCTGGAGCTGAGCCCGCCGAGCCAGGTCCAACTGGCGTTGGGCGTCCGCGAGCCCAACGACATGGGTCTCCGCGGCCACCGTCGGCTTTTTAGCCTTCGCCGACCGCGTCGACCCCGAGGCCGAGGAGCCCCCGGACCCACCGCTCCGGTGAGTACGCTTCCGCGAACGAGTGTCGTCCGCGTCCGACACACTAATCAGTGAGTCGTTGTCAGACGACGACTCGTCCGCCCCTCCGAAATAGCTAGCCGCAGACGGCGCGCGGCTAGACTCTGACGCCGAAGCGTCGGGGTGGCCCTGAGAAGGGCCTTTTGGTTGGCCCTGAGAAGGGCCTTTGGGTTGGCCCTGAGAAGGGCCTTTGGTTTGGCCCTGAGAAGGGCCTTTTGGTTTTAAAAACCGCCCGGAGGCGTCCCGCGCAGGTTTAGGCATATTCCCGGCAGGTTCGCAGGCTCACACAACAAGTTAAAATCAGCTACGAAGGCACAGTGCACTTTGGCCAACCCAGTCTGCCACTCCGTTACGGTGGTCAGAACTGGGCTGTTTCCAGGGGACGCGACGTGGACGCAAGCACTGTGGGGTGGTCCCCCAACCTAACCTAACCTAACCTAACCTAACCTAACCTAACCTAACCTAACCTAACCTAACCTAACCTAACCTTTTTTTTTTTTTTTTTTTTTTTTTTTTGCGCTGGGAAAAAATGCATTACGCATACCCTCCCATCGGGGGATGGGGGGCTATGTGGGACTCCCCGGTCTGACCGGTATACCCACTAAAACAACCCAGCGACACTCCCGCTTCGTCCGAATGGCGGGGGACTGGGAAACAGGCGTAGCCTTAACGTCCAGTCCTCCGCCGACGATTGCCCTTCATGGCGGGCCCCTCACGGGGGCCCGGGAATGACCGACGAAGGTGGTGATGGGTGGTGCAATGCGGGAGAAGGCACCCCCGTGCCTGTCGCCCGCCCATCGCCACCATGAGGAAAGTGAGGCTGGCGCGAGTCGGAGAGAGAGTGGTCTCCCCACGCGGCGGCCACGTATCCCGGTCCCCTCTCTAAGAGCGAGAGGGGGGGGGAGTCCGTGGAAGACCGCGACACCAACGCCACTAGGCCGTCCCGGTAGCCCAGCCACTGGCCAGGGACCGAGTAAGGGTATGCGATATTCGACCGTATCCATCAGTCGGACATCGCACCCCCCTCCGCAGCCACCGCAGAAACAGCGGCGGTATTGGCAGCGGCAGCAAACCCGGAAGGCGCCTGCGCTTTGCCCCGCTTAGGGGGAGGATTGCAGTTCCTCCCCTTCATGACGTGCCCTGCCGGGCAGCCACTGGCGGCACACACCGCGCAGTGCGGCGTGGCGGCCCCGCAGGAGGCGGCTTTGTGGCCATCCTTGCCGCAGCGGTAGCAGGCGTCCGACCTGTCCACTGTGGACGGACACAGGGGCCGGGTGTGTCCGATGCCGAAGCACCGGAAACACCGCAGAGGCTGCTCCTCGAGCGCCCGGACCGCTCCCGAGCTAAACCCGACTAAGAGCCGTCCCTTTGCAAGGACGGCCTTGGCAGCGGCGATTGGGCACTCGAGGCGCATGGTGCCCATGCCGCCGCGGCCGGGCCATATGTCCCGGCCTTGGACTGCCGCGACGCCACAGCCCCCCACCGCTGCGACCGCCGCCACCACCTCCTCCTTGGTGACGGAGTCGTCCAGATCCGTCACCTGTATGGCCGCCAACTTGACCGGCCGTGCCACCTTGGCTGAGTCGGCGATGACCTCCTGCAGCTTGGCCGCAAAGAGGTCCGCGTGGGCACTCCCCTCTGCCCCCGGGAACTCGAATATTCGAGCCCCGGCCTGGGTCCGCCGGCAGGACACACTGCCGATCCCCAGTTGGGTGGGATCGGCATTTGCACGCGCCCGCACCAAAATTGACGCGTACGTCTCCCCGCGGTCAACCAAACCTTTTTTTTTTTTTTTTTTTTTTTTTTTTTTTTTACGCTGGGAAAAATGCGTTACGCATACCCTCCCATCGGGGGATGGGGGGCTATGTGGGACTCCCGGGTCTGACCCGGTATACCCACTAAAAAACCCAGCGGCACTCCCGCTTCGTCCGAGTGGCGGGGGACTGGGAAACCAGCGTAGCCTTTACGTCCAGTCCTCCGCCGACGATTGTCCTTCAGGGCGGGCCCCTCACGGGGGCCCGGGAGTGACCGACGAAGGTGGTGATGGGTGCAATGCGGGAGACGGCACCCCCGTGCCTGTCGCCCGCCCATCGCCACCATGAGGGGGGAGAGGCTGGCGCCTTCTCCGACCCCTCCTTCGTCTGCGGAGCGGCACAGCGAGAGGGTCGTCCTCCCGCGCGCGCTCCGCCTCCTCCTTTTGCGAGATTACGTCCTCGCAAAAGGAGGCCACCGCTGCCCAGGCCTCCTCGCTCCCCAGCATGGCGTTGATCACACCAGGAAGCGAGAGGTCCTGTCCGACCGCCGCGGTCAGACCGCGGCGCAGCTCGGACCAAGCCGGGCACACCTCGAGGGTGTGCTGCGCCGTGTCCTCCGCCGCGCCGCAGTCGTGGCACGCCGGGGTCTCCTCCCTCCCGATCCGGTGCAGGTACGTTCCGAAACATCCATGGCCGGACAACACCTGCACCAGACGGAACGAGAGGAAACCGTGGGACCGCTCGAGCCAGCTCTGCAGGACCGGGCCGAGCGCGTCCAACGTCCGGCGGCCAAAGGCGGCGGTGGCGAGGTCCTCTGTCCAGTGAAGGACGATTGCGTCCCTCGCCTCCCGCCGCACGGCCTCCCGCTCTTCGGCGACGGGGCGCTCCCCGAGCGCCCTTCGTTGCGCGGTCCACTCGTACACTCTGGCGAGCACCCAAGCCTCCAGCTCCCAAGGAGGTATGCCGGCCAGAGCGCACGCCGCCGAAAAGCCCACCGAGCGGTAGGCCCTCGCCACCCGCAGTGCAATGGCCCTTTGGGGCTTGCGGATGGCGGTCGCATTCTCCCTCCTGTGGAGGGAGTCCGCCCAGATAGGGGCCCCGTATAGGGCCATGCTCCTGAGGACGCCGGCATAGAGGCGCCGGCACCCCACCTTGGGCCCCCCCAGGTTCGGGAGCAGCCGCGAGAGGGCGTCCGCGGCTTTCAGGAGGCGCGTCGACAGCCCGCTGAAATGCGGGCCGAAGCGCCACCTCTCGTCCAGCACCAGGCCCAGATACTTCATCTGGGGCTGGACCTCTATCCGGACGCCCTCTACGACGATGTGGGCGTCGGGAGGGCAGCGCTGCCGAGGCCCCTGAAAGAATACGGCCTCGGTCTTGTGCAGCGCCACCTTCAATCCCAGGAGGCGGATCCGTTCTGCAACCAAGGATCCGCCAGCCGAGGCCAGACAGGCCGCGTCTCCAAAGTTCCTCCCCCGGGCAGTGAGGAGAGTGTCATCCGCGTAGCAGATGACACTCGTGCCCTGGAGGAGGACTCCGCGCAGGAGCCAGTCGAACCCGATGTTCCACAGGGAGGGCCCCAGCACTGACCCCTGCGGAACACCGGACTCTGCTCCGTACCGCCTAACCGTGCCCGTCCGGTCCGCGAGGAGGACCTCTCGGCCCTCCAAGTAGCTGGCCAGCAGATCCCGCAGGTATTGGGGCACTCCGTGATACCGGAGCGCCTCCAATATCGTCGAGTGGGGGACGGAGTTGAAGGCGTTTGCAATGTCGAACGACACTGCCAGCACTCCGTCCCCCGCCTCCACCGCCTCCTTCACCTGGCCCTTGAGCAGGGCCAGCGCGTCGATTGTCGAACGCCCTTGTCGGAAGCCGAATTGGGCGTCCGACAGGTCCGGCCCTACCCCCCGCAAAAGGCCATGAAGCCGGGACGCGATGATCCCCTCGAACAGTTTACCGACCTCATCGAGCAAGACGATGGGCCGGTATGCCGACGGGGAGTCCACCGGACGTCCCTCTTTTCGGAGGAGGCAGAGCTGCCCCTCCTTCCACAGTTTCGGGAACCTCCCAGCCGTAAAGCACGCGCTGAAGAGGTCCCGAAACCTGTCCTCCATTTGGGAGGCGGCGATCGCCACCACCCGTGCGGGGACGCCGTCTGGCCCGGGGGCCGTCTTCTTCGCGCGGAGGGTGAGAACCCCGGCGCGGAGCTCCTCCACCGTCACCGGGGGGACCTGCTCGTCTGGCGGAGCCGCCCCTTGCGGGGGATCCATCGCTGGTGGGGTGAAGTCGGTCCTGCGCGGAAACAGGGACCGGACCACCCCGTCCAGCAATGCCGGCTCGAGGGTCTCCGTCAGTGGGGGACCATAGGGGCGTAGCTGGTTCCGCGCCGCCTTGTATGGTCTCCCATAAGGATCCCTGTCGAGACCCTCCAGCATCTCGGCCCTCGCCGAGTCTTCCGCAGCGCCCATTGCAGACTTGAGGACCGTCCTCGCCTCCTGGTAAGAGGCGTATAGGCGGTCCTCCTCTGCCCGGTCTCGGTTCTGGGCGCTGCGCCGTCGGCTCCGCGCGTAGGCCCTTCTGGCCGCCACGCAGGCGGCCCGGAGAACCGCCAGCTCCTGCGTCCACCAATAGACGGCGCGACGGGGAGGCGGACGGCGAGACCGAGGCATGCTGGAGTTGCACACCACGGTCAGGGACCCCCTGAGCTGGACCGCTGCGGCGTCCACGTCCAGGGCCTCGACAGGGGAGGGCGACAGCCAGTCCTGGAGAAAGGCCGCCTCCTCGGCTGCCTCCCGGTCCAGGCGGGTGAGTGCCCACCGTGGGAAGGGAGATTGCCCGGCGCGGGCCCTCCCCCCCCCCTGCTGGGTGGAGATGTCGAACCGCACATACCGGTGGTCCGACAGGGTCTCCACCATCTCTACCCGCCAGTTGACGACGCGGGCGGCTAGCGCGGGGGTGGCAAACGAGACGTCCACCACCGATCCGCCCTGTTGCCGCACACACGTGTGGACCGCCCCCCTGTTGAGGAGGGACACACCGCATGAGGCCGCCCAAAACTCGACGGCGCGTCCCCGGACGTTGCAACCGGTGGCCGGGTTGCCCCAGGCTGCCGACTTGGCGTTCAGGTCGCCCAACACCACGACCTGGCGCGGCGCCGCCCTCCCTACGACTGCGGTGAGGATCTCGAGGAAATCCTCAAAGTCGGAGAGAGAGCGGTTCGGGGAGAAGTAGACCCCTATTAGGGCCATGTCTCCCCACGCGGCGGCCACGTATCCCGGTCCCCTCTCTAAGAGCGAGAGGGGAGGGGAGTCCGTGGAAGACCGCGACACCAACGCCACCAGGCCGTCCCGATCGCCCAGCCAACGGCCAGGGACCGAGTAAGGCTCGGCGACCACCGCCAAGTCCACCAACCACTCAGCCATGGTCTGCGTCAGCAGATCCTGAGCTGCCCTGCAGTGGTTGGCGTTCGCCTGGAGTATGCGATGTTCGACCCTATCCATCAGTCGGACATCGCACCCCCCTCCTCCGCAGCCACCGCAGAAGCAGCGGTGTTATTGGCAGGCCCGGTCGGCGCCTGCGCTTTGCCCCGCACAGGGGGAGGACTGCAGTTCCTCCCCTTCATTACGTGGTCTGCCGGGCAGCCACTGGCGGCACACACCGCGCAGTGCGGCGTGGCGGCCTCGCAGGAGGCGGCTTTGTGGCCGTCCTTGCCGCAGCGGTAGCAGGCGTCTGACCTGTCCACTGTGGACGGACACAGTGGCCGGGTGTGTCCGATGCCGAAGCACCGGAAACACCTCAGAGGCTGGTCCTCGAGCGCTCGGACCGCTCCCGAGCTAAACCCGACTGTGACCCGTCCCTTGGCAAGGACGGCCTTGGCAGCGGCGATTGGGCACTCGAGGCGTATGGTGCCCATGCCGCCGCGGCCGGGCCTTATGTCCCGGCCTTGGACTGCCGCGACGCCACAGCCCCCCATCGCTGCGACCGCCGCTACCACCTCCTCCTTGGTGACGGAGTCGTCCAGATCCGTCACCTGTATGGCCGCCAACTTGACCGGCCGTGCCACCTTGGCTGAGTCGGCGATGACCTCCTGCAGCTTGGCCGCAAAGAGGTCCGCGTGGGCACTCCCCTCTGCCCCCGGGAACTCGAATATTCGAGCCCCGGCCTGGGTCCGCCGGCAGGACACACTGCCGATCCCCAGCTGGGTGGGATCGGCATTCGCACGCGCCCGCACCAAAACGGACGCGTACGTCTCCCCTCGGTCCGCAGCCTCCGCGGTGAGCGTCACCACGACGGCCGCGGTTTTTGGGGAGACCAGCTGCACCCTTCGCCTTCCTTTCCCTTTCCCCGTCCGCTTTCCCTTGCCGGTCGTCTGCGACTTGCTGGGAGCGGTGGTGGCGGCGGGGACGGCGGGGACGGCCGTCGCCGACTTTTTGCCCTTACCCTTCCCCTTGCGGACCACTTCCGTCCACTCGTTGGACGGGGTCGTTGAGGGGAGGAGAAGGGCGTCGTCCGCGTGGGAGCAGGACGGGCCCGGCTCGCGCTGCCTCGCGTCTGCCGCAAGGGCCGGTCGGAGGCGCTTCTCCGGCAGGAGCCGGTCCTCGATGCCCGCCAAGCAGGCTCTTGTGAAGGCCCTCTCCTCCATTACGACCTTGCGGATGATATCCTCAAGGTTGGAGGAGGGGCCCTCTGCCGCAGGGCTCGACTTGGCCTGTTGTGGCCGGGCCGTGGCTTCAGCCAGCTTCTGATGAAGCTGGCTGACCTCCGACTGCAGGCGATCCACCTTCGCCTGCAGTTGCCGCGTCTCGTCCGTGGAGCTGCGCTGGACCAGCTCCGCAACGACGCCGCGCATGCTCGCGGCCCTACACTTCAGGGCCTTTTGTAGGGTCCCCTTTATGTTGGAGGACTTCGAGGCGACCTCCGCGATCTCCCTCTCGTCCTCCTCCGCCATCCTCTCCAGCTCGGCCAGGGAGTGGTCCGCGTATACGACGCGGGACGCACCGTACCCGGACTTGGCCCGGGCGACGTGCGCCCGCTTCTCCGCGGCAGCGATTCGCTCCTCCAGCTCTTGCTGGAGCTGAGCCCGCCGAGCCAGATCCAACTGGCGTTGGGCGTTCTCGAGCCCAACGACATGGGTCTCCGCGGCAGCCGTCGGCTTTTTAGCCTTCGGCGACCGCGTCGACCCCGAGGCCGAGGAGCCCTCGGACCCACCGCTCCGGTGGACTCTCTTCCGCGAACGAGAGTCGTCCGCGTCCGACACACTGATCAGTGAGTCGTTGTCGGACGACGACTCGTCCGCCCCTCCAAAGAAGCTAGCCGCAGACGGCGCGCGGCTAGTTTCTGACGCCGGAGCGTCGGGTTGGCCCTGAGAAGGGCCTTTGGGTTGGCCCTGAGAAGGGCCTTTTGGTTGGCCCTGAGAAGGGCCTTTGGGTTGGCCCTGAGAAGGGCCTTTTTGTTTTAAAAACCGCCCGGAGGCGTCCCGCGCAGGGGTCGGCATGTTCCCGGCAGGTTCGCAGACACACGACAGTTAAAATAAAATAAAATCTACGAAGGCACAGTGCACTTTGGCCAACCCAGTCTGCCACTCCGTTACGGTGGTCAGAACTGGGCTGTTTCCAGGGGACGCGACGTGGACGCAAGCACTGTGGGGTGGTCCCCCAACCTAACCTTTTTTTTTTTTTTTTTTTTTTGCGCTGGGAAAAATGCGTTACGCATACCCTCCCATCGGGGGATGGGGGGCTATGTGGGACTCCCGGGTCTGACCCGGTATACCCACTAAAAAACCCAGCGGCACTCCCGCTTCGTCCGAGTGGCGGGGGACTGGGAAACAGGCGTAGCCTTAACGTCCAGTCCTCCGCCGACGATTGCCCTTCATGGCGGGCCCCTCACGGGGGCTCGGGAATGACCGACGAAGGCGGTGATGGGTGCAATGCGGGAGAAGGCACCCCCGTGCCTGTCGCCCGCCCATCGCCACCATGAGGAAAGTGAGGCTGGCGCGAGTCGGAGAGAGAGTGGTCTCCCCACGCGGCGGCCACGTATCCCGGTCCCCTCTCTAAGAGCGAGAGGGGGGGGGAGTCCGTGGAAGACCGCGACACCAACGCCACTAGGCCGTCCCGGTAGCCCAGCCACTGGCCAGGGACCGAGTAAGGGTATGCGATATTCGACCGTATCCATCAGTCGGACATCGCACCCCCCTCCGCAGCCACCGCAGAAACAGCGGCGGTATTGGCAGCGGCAGCAAACCCGGACGGCGCCTGCGCTTTGCCCCGCTTAGGGGGAGGATTGCAGTTCCTCCCCTTCATGACGTGCCCTGCCGGGCAGCCACTGGCGGCACACACCGCGCAGTGCGGCGTGGCGGCCTCGCAGGAGGCGGCTTTGTGGCCATCCTTGCCGCAGCGGTAGCAGGCGTCCGACCTGTCCACTGTGGACGGACACAGGGGCCGGGTGTGTCCGATGCCGAAGCACCGGAAACACCGCAGAGGCTGCTCCTCGAGCGCCCGGACCGCTCCCGAGCTGAGCCCGACTGTGAGCCGTCCCTTGGCAAGGACGGCCTTGGCAGCGGCGATTGGGCACTCGAGGCGCATGGTGCCCATGCCACCGCGGCCGGGCCTTATGTCCCGGCCTTGGACTGCCGCGACGCCACAGCCCCCCATCGCTGCGACCGCCGCTACCACCTCCTCCTTGGTGACGGAGTCGTCAAGGTCCGCCACCTCTATGGCCGCCGACTTGACCGGTCGTGCCACCCTAGCCGAATCGGCGATGACCTCCTGCAGCTTGGCCGCAAAGAGGTCCGCATGGGCACTCCCCTCCGCCCCCGGGAACTCGAATATTCGAGCCCCGGTTTGGGTCCGCCGGCAGGACACACTGCCGATCCCCAGTTGGGTGGGATCGGCATTTGCACGCGCCCGCACCAAAATTGACGCGTACGTCTCCCCGCGGTCCGCAGCCTCCGCGGTGAGCGTCACCACGACGGCCGCGGTTTTTGGGGGGACTAGCTGCCCCTTTCGCCCCCCTTTCCCTTTCCCAGTCCGCTTTCCCTTGCCGGTCGTCTGCGGCTGGCTGGGAGCGGTGGTGGCGGCGGGGACGACGGGGGCGGCCGTCGCCGACTTTTTGCCCTTGCCCTTCCCCTTGCGGACCACTTCCGTCCACTCGTTGGACGGGGTCGTTGAGGGGAGGAGAAGGGCGTCGTCCGCGCGGGAGCAGGACGGGCCCGGCTCACGCTGCCTCGCGTCTGCCGCAAGGGCTGGTCGGAGGCGCTTCTCCGGCAGGAGCCGGTCCTCGATTCCTGCTAGGCAGGCTCTTGTGAAGGCCCTCTCCTCCATTATGACCTTGCGGAAGATATCCTCAAGGTTGGAGGCGGGGCCCTCTGCCGCAGGGCTCGACTGGGCCTGTTGTGGCCAGGCCGTGGCTTCAGCCAGTTTCTGATGAAGCTGGCTGACCTCCGACTGCAGGCGATCCACCCTCGCCTGCAGTTGCCGCGTCTCGTCGCTGGAGCTGCGCTGGACCAGCTCCGCAACGACGCCGCGCATGCTCGCGGCCCTACACTTCAGGGCCTTCTGTAAGGTCCCCTTTATGTTGGAGGACTTCGAGGCGACCTCCGCGATCTCCCTCTCGTCCTCCTCCGCCATCTTCTCCAGCTCGGCCAGGGAGTGGTCCGCGTATACGACGCGGGACGCACCGTACCCGGACTTGGCCCGGGCGACGTGCGCCCGCTTCTCCGCGGCAGCGACCCGCTCCTCCAGCTCTTGCTGGAGCTGAGCCCGCCGAGCCAGGTCCAACTGGCGTTGGGCGTCCGCGAGCCCAACGACATGGGTCTCCGCGGCCACCGTCGGCTTTTTAGCCTTCGCCGACCGCGTCGACCCCGAGGCCGAGGAGCCCCCGGACCCACCGCTCCGGTGAGTACGCTTCCGCGAACGAGTGTCGTCCGCGTCCGACACACTAATCAGTGAGTCGTTGTCAGACGACGACTCGTCCGCCCCTCCGAAATAGCTAGCCGCAGACGGCGCGCGGCTAGACTCTGACGCCGAAGCGTCGGGGTGGCCCTGAGAAGGGCCTTTTGGTTGGCCCTGAGAAGGGCCTTTGGGTTGGCCCTGAGAAGGGCCTTTGGTTTGGCCCTGAGAAGGGCCTTTTGGTTTTAAAAACCGCCCGGAGGCGTCCCGCGCAGGTTTAGGCATATTCCCGGCAGGTTCGCAGGCTCACACAACAAGTTAAAATCAGCTACGAAGGCACAGTGCACTTTGGCCAACCCAGTCTGCCACTCCGTTACGGTGGTCAGAACTGGGCTGTTTCCAGGGGACGCGACGTGGACGCAAGCACTGTGGGGTGGTCCCCCCCCCAACCTAACCTTTTTTTTTTTTTTTTTTTTTTTTTTTGCGCTGGGAAAAAATGCATTACGCATACCCTCCCATCGGGGGATGGGGGGCTATGTGGGACTCCCCGGTCTGACCGGTATACCCACTAAAACAACCCAGCGACACTCCCGCTTCGTCCGAATGGCGGGGGACTGGGAAACAGGCGTAGCCTTAACGTCCAGTCCTCCGCCGACGATTGCCCTTCATGGCGGGCCCCTCACGGGGGCCCGGGAATGACCGACGAAGGTGGTGATGGGTGGTGCAATGCGGGAGAAGGCACCCCCGTGCCTGTCGCCCGCCCATCGCCACCATGAGGAAAGTGAGGCTGGCGCGAGTCGGAGAGAGAGTGGTCTCCCCACGCGGCGGCCACGTATCCCGGTCCCCTCTCTAAGAGCGAGAGGGGGGGGGAGTCCGTGGAAGACCGCGACACCAACGCCACTAGGCCGTCCCGGTAGCCCAGCCACTGGCCAGGGACCGAGTAAGGGTATGCGATATTCGACCGTATCCATCAGTCGGACATCGCACCCCCCTCCGCAGCCACCGCAGAAACAGCGGCGGTATTGGCAGCGGCAGCAAACCCGGAAGGCGCCTGCGCTTTGCCCCGCTTAGGGGGAGGATTGCAGTTCCTCCCCTTCATGACGTGCCCTGCCGGGCAGCCACTGGCGGCACACACCGCGCAGTGCGGCGTGGCGGCCCCGCAGGAGGCGGCTTTGTGGCCATCCTTGCCGCAGCGGTAGCAGGCGTCCGACCTGTCCACTGTGGACGGACACAGGGGCCGGGTGTGTCCGATGCCGAAGCACCGGAAACACCGCAGAGGCTGCTCCTCGAGCGCCCGGACCGCTCCCGAGCTAAACCCGACTAAGAGCCGTCCCTTTGCAAGGACGGCCTTGGCAGCGGCGATTGGGCACTCGAGGCGCATGGTGCCCATGCCGCCGCGGCCGGGCCTTATGTCCCGGCCTTGGACTGCCGCGACGCCACAGCCCCCCACCGCTGCGACCGCCGCCACCACCTCCTCCTTGGTGACGGAGTCGTCCAGATCCGTCACCTGTATGGCCGCCAACTTGACCGGCCGTGCCACCTTGGCTGAGTCGGCGATGACCTCCTGCAGCTTGGCCGCAAAGAGGTCCGCGTGGGCACTCCCCTCTGCCCCCGGGAACTCGAATATTCGAGCCCCGGCCTGGGTCCGCCGGCAGGACACACTGCCGATCCCCAGTTGGGTGGGATCGGCATTTGCACGCGCCCGCACCAAAATTGACGCGTACGTCTCCCCGCGGTCCGCAGCCTCCGCGGTGAGCGTCACCACGACGGCCGCGGTTTTTGGGGGGACTAGCTGCCCCTTTCGCCCCCCTTTCCCTTTCCCAGTCCGCTTTCCCTTGCCGGTCGTCTGCGGCTGGCTGGGAGCGGTGATGGCGGCGGGGACGACGGGGGCGGCCGTCGCCGACTTTTTGCCCTTGCCCTTCCCCTTGCGGACCACTTCCGTCCACTCGTTGGACGGGGTCGTTGAGGGGAGGAGAAGGGCGTCGTCCGCGCGGGAGCAGGACGGGCCCGGCTCACGCTGCCTCGCGTCTGCCGCAAGGGCTGGTCGGAGGCGCTTCTCCGGCAGGAGCCGGTCCTCGATTCCTGCTAGGCAGGCTCTTGTGAAGGCCCTCTCCTCCATTATGACCTTGCGGAAGATATCCTCAAGGTTGGAGGCGGGGCCCTCTGCCGCAGGGCTCGACTGGGCCTGTTGTGGCCGGGCCGTGGCTTCAGCCAGCTTCTGATGAAGCTGGCTGACCTCCGACTGCAGGCGATCCACCTTCGCCTGCAGTTGCCGCGTCTCGTCGCTGGAGTTGCGCTGGACCAGCTCCGCAACGAGACCGCGCATGCTCGCGGCCCTACATTTCAGGGCCTTTTGCAAGGTCCCCTTAATGTTTGTGGACTTAGAGGCGACCTCCGCGATCTCCCTCTCGTCCTCCTCCGCCATCCTCTCCAGCTCGACTAGGGAGTGGTCCGCGTACACAACGCGGGACGCACCGTACCCGGACTTGGCCCGGGCGACGTGCGCCCGCTTCTCCGCGGCAGCGACCCGCTCCTCCAGCTCTTGCTGGAGCTGAGCCCGCCGAGCCAGGTCCAACTGGCGTTGGGCGTCCGCGAGCCCAACGACATGGGTCTCCGCGGCTACCGTCGGCTTTTTAGCCTTCGCCGACCGCGTCGACCCCGAGGCCGAGGAGCCCCCGGACCCACCGCTCCGGTGTGCTCTCTTCCGCGAACGAGTGTCGTCCGCGTCCGACACACTAATCAGTGAGTCGTTATCAGACGACGACTCGTCCGCCCCTCCGAAATAGCTAGCCGCAGACGGCGCGCGGCTAGACTCTGACGCCGAAGCGTCAGGGTGGCCCTGAGAAGGGCCTTTTGGTTGGCCCTGAGAAGGGCCTTTTGGTTGGCCCTGAGAAGGGCCTTTTGGTTTTAAAAACCGCCCGGAGGCGTCCCGCGCAGGTTTCGGCATAATCCCGGCAGGTTCGCAGATACACGACAGTTAAAATAAAATCTACGAAGGCACAGTGCACTTTGGCCAACCCAGTCTGCCACTCCGTTACGGTGGTCAGAACTGGGCTGTTTCCAGGGGACGCGACGTGGACGCAAGCACTGTCCCCCAACCTAACCTTTTTTTTTTTTTTTTTTTTTTTTTTTTTTTTTTTTTTTTTTTTTTGCGCTGGGAAAAAATGCATTACGCATACCCTCCCATCGGGGGATGGGGGGCTATGTGGGACTCCCCGGTCTGACCGGTATACCCACTAAAACAACCCAGCGGCACTCCCGCTTCGTCCGAATGGCGGGGGACTGGGAAACAGGCGTAGCCTTAACGTCCAGTCCTCCGCCGACGATTGCCCTTCATGGCGGGCCCCTCACGGGGGCCCGGGAATGACCGACGAAGGTGGTGATGGGTGGTGCAATGCGGGAGAAGGCACCCCCGTGCCTGTCGCCCGCCCATCGCCACCATGAGGAAAGGGAGGCTGGCGCGAGTCCCACGCGGCGGCCACGTATCCCGGTCCCCTCTCTAAGAGCGAGAGGGGAGGGGAGTCCGTGGAAGACCGCGACACCAGCGCCAGCAGGCCGTCCCGGTCGCCCAGCCAACGGCCAGGGACCGAGTAGAGGTATGCGATGTTCGACCCTATCCATCAGTCGGACATCGCACCCCCCTCCGCAGCCACCGCAGAGACAGCGGTGGTGTAGGCAGCGGCAGCAAACCCGGTCGGCGCCTGCGCTTTGCCCCGCTTAGGGGGAGGATTGCAGGTCCTCCCCTTCATGACGTGCCCTGCCGGGCAGCCACTGGCGGCACACACCGCGCAGTGCGGCGTGGCGGCCTCGCAGGAGGCGGCTTTGTGGCCGTCCCTGCCGCAGCGATAGCAGGCGTCCGACCTGTCCACTGTGGACGGACACAGGGGCCGGGTGTGTCCGATGCCGAAGCACCGGAAACACCGCAGAGGCTGGTCCTCGAGCGCCCGGACCGCTCCCGAGCTGAGCCCGACTGTGAGCCGTCCCTTGGCAAGGACGGCCTTGGCAGCGGCGATTGGGCACTCGAGGCGCATGGTGCCCATGCCGCCGCGGCCGGGCCTTATGTCCCGGCCTTGGACTGCCACGACGTCACAGCCCCCTATCGCTGCGACCGCCGCCACCACCTCCTCCTTGGTGACGGAGTCGTCAAGGTCCGCCACCTCTAAGGCCGCCGACTTGACCGGTCGTGCAACCTTGGCCGAATCGGCGATGACCTCCTGCAGCTTGGCTGCAAAGAGGTCCGCATGGGCACTCCCCTCCGCCCCCGGGAACTCGAAGATTCGAGCCCCGGCTTGGGTCCGCCGGCAGGACACACTGCCGATCCCCAGTTGGGTGGGATCGGCATTTGCACGCGCCCGCACCAAAATCGAGGCGTACGTCTCCCCGCGGTCCGCAGCCTCCGCGGTGAGCGTCACCACGACGGCTGCGGTTTTTGGGGGGACTAGCCGAGCCTTTTGCCTCCCTTTCCCCGTCCCCTTTCCCTTGCCGGTCGTCTGCGACTGGCTGGGAGCGGTGGTGGCGGCGGGGACGACGGGGACGGCCGTCGCCGACTTTTTGCCCTTGCCCTTCCCCTTGCGGACCACTTCCGTCCACTCGTTGGACGGGGTCGTTGAGGGGAGGAGAAGGGCGTCGTCCGCGTGGGAGCAGGACGGGCCCGGCTCACGCTGCCTCGCGTCTGCCGCAAGGGCTGGTCGGAGGCGCTTCTCCGGCAGGAGCCGGTCCTCGATTCCTGCTAGGCAGGCTCTTGTGAAGGCCCTCTCCTCCATTATGACCTTGCGGAGGATATCCTCAAGGTTGGAGGCGGGGCCCTCTGCCGCAGGGCTCGACTGGGCCTGTTGTGGCCGGGCCGTGGCTTCAGCCAGTTTCTGATGAAGCTGGCTGACCTCCGACTGCAGGCGATCCACCCTCGCCTGCAGTTGCCGCGTCTCGTCGCTGGAGCTGCGCTGGACCAGCTCCGCAACGACGCCGCGCATGCTCGCGGCCCTACACTTCAGGGCCTTCTGTAAGGTCCCCTTTATGTTGGAGGACTTCGAGGCGACCTCCGCGATCTCCCTCTCGTCCTCCTCCGCCATCTTCTCCAGCTCGGCCAGGGAGTGGTCCGCGTATACGACGCGGGACGCACCGTACCCGGACTTGGCCCGGGCGACGTGCGCCCGCTTCTCCGCGGCAGCGACCCGCTCCTCCAGCTCTTGCTGGAGCTGAGCCCGCCGAGCCAGGTCCAACTGGCGTTGGGCGTCCGCGAGCCCAACGACATGGGTCTCCGCGGCCACCGTCGGCTTTTTAGCCTTCGCCGACCGCGTCGACCCCGAGGCCGAGGAGCCCCCGGACCCACCGCTCCGGTGAGTACGCTTCCGCGAACGAGTGTCGTCCGCGTCCGACACACTAATCAGTGAGTCGTTGTCAGACGACGACTCGTCCGCCCCTCCGAAATAGCTAGCCGCAGACGGCGCGCGGCTAGACTCTGACGCCGAAGCGTCGGGGTGGCCCTGAGAAGGGCCTTTTGGTTGGCCCTGAGAAGGGCCTTTGGGTTGGCCCTGAGAAGGGCCTTTGGTTTGGCCCTGAGAAGGGCCTTTTGGTTTTAAAAACCGCCCGGAGGCGTCCCGCGCAGGTTTAGGCATATTCCCGGCAGGTTCGCAGGCTCACACAACAAGTTAAAATCAGCTACGAAGGCACAGTGCACTTTGGCCAACCCAGTCTGCCACTCCGTTACGGTGGTCAGAACTGGGCTGTTTCCAGGGGACGCGACGTGGACGCAAGCACTGTGGGGTGGTCCCCCTCCCCCAACCTAACCTAACCTAACCTAACCTAACCTAACCTAACTTTTTTTTTTTTTTTTTTTTTTTTTTTTTTTTTTTTTTTTTTTTTTTGCGCTGGGAAAAATGCGTTACGCATACCCTCCCATCGGGGGATGGGGGGCTATGTGGGACTCCCGGGTCTGACCCGGTATACCCACTAAAAAACCCAGCGGCACTCCCGCTTCGTCCGAGTGGCGGGGGACTGGGAAACCAGCGTAGCCTTTACGTCCAGTCCTCCGCCGACGATTGTCCTTCAGGGCGGGCCCCTCACGGGGGCCCGGGAGTGACCGACGAAGGTGGTGATGGGTGCAATGCGGGAGACGGCACCCCCGTGCCTGTCGCCCGCCCATCGCCACCATGAGGGGGGAGAGGCTGGCGCCTTCTCCGACCCCTCCTTCGTCTGCGGAGCGGCACAGCGAGAGGGTCATCCTCCCGCGCGCGCTCCGCCTCCTCCTTTTGCGAGATTACGTCCTCGCAAAAGGAGGCCACCGCTGCCCAGGCCTCCTCGCTCCCCAGCATGGCGTTGATCACACCAGGAAGCGAGAGGTCCTGTCCGACCGCCGCGGTCAGACCGCGGCGCAGCTCGGACCAAGCCGGGCACACCTCGAGGGTGTGCTGCGCCGTGTCCTCCGCCGCGCCGCAGTCGTGGCACGCCGGGGTCTCCTCCCTCCCGATCCGGTGCAGGTACGTTCCGAAACATCCATGGCCGGACAACACCTGCACCAGACGGAACGAGAGGAAACCGTGGGACCGCTCGAGCCAGCTCTGCAGGACCGGGCCGAGCGCGTCCAACGTCCGGCGGCCAAAGGCGGCGGTGGCGAGGTCCTCTGTCCAGTGAAGGACGATTGCGTCCCTCGCCTCCCGCCGCACGGCCTCCCGCTCTTCGGCGACGGGGCGCTCCCCGAGCGCCCTTCGTTGCGCGGTCCACTCGTACACTCTGGCGAGCACCCAAGCCTCCAGCTCCCAAGGAGGGGTGCCGGCCAGAGCGCACGCCGCCGAAAAGCCCACCGAGCGGTAGGCCCTCGCCACCCGCAGTGCAATGGCCCTTTGGGGCTTGCGGATGGCGGTCGCATTCTCCCTCCTGTGGAGGGAGTCCGCCCAGATAGGGGCCCCGTATAGGGCCATGCTCCTGAGGACGCCGGCATAGAGGCGCCGGCACCCCACCTTGGGCCCCCCCAGGTTCGGGAGCAGCCGCGAGAGGGCGTCCGCGGCTTTCAGGAGGCGCGTCGACAGCCCGCTGAAATGCAGGCCGAAGCGCCACCTCTCGTCCAGCACCAGGCCCAGATACTTCATCTGGGGCTGGACCTCTATCCGGACGCCCTCTACGACGATGTGGGCGTCGGGAGGGCAGCGCTGCCGAGGCCCGTGAAAGAATACGGCCTCGGTCTTGTGCAGCGCCACCTTCAATCCCAGGAGGCGGATCCTTTCTGCAACCAGGGATCCGCCAGCCGAGGCCAGACAGGCCGCGTCTCCAAAGTTCCTCCCCCGGGCAGTGAGGAGAGTGTCATCCGCGTAGCAGATGACACTCGTGCCCTGGAGGAGGACTCCGCGTAGGAGCCAGTCGAACCCGATGTTCCACAGGGAGGGCCCCAGCACTGACCCCTGCGGAACACCGGATTCTGCTCCGTACCGCCTCACCGTGCCCGTCCGGTCCGCGAGGAGGACCTCTCGGCCCTCCAAGTAGCTGGCCAGCAGATCCCGCAGGTATTGGGGCACTCCGTGATACCGGAGCGCCTCCAATATCGTCGAGTGGGGGACGGAGTTGAAGGCGTTTGCAATGTCGAACGACACTGCCAGCACTCCGTCCCCCGCCTCCACCGCCTCCTTCACCTGGCCCTTGAGTAGGGCCAGCGCGTCGATCGTCGATCGCCCTTGTCGGAAGCCGAATTGGGCGTCCGACAGGTCCGGCCCTACCCCCCGCAAAAGGCCATGAAGCCGGGACGCGATGATCCCCTCGAACAGTTTACCGACCTCATCGAGCAAGACGATGGGCCGGTATGCCGACGGGGAGTCCACCGGACGTCCCTCCTTTCGGAGGAGGCAGAGCTGCCCCTCCTTCCACAGTTTCGGGAACCTCCCAGCCGTAAAGCACGCGCTGAAGAGGTCCCGAAACCTGTCCTCCATTTGGGAGGCGGCGATCGCCACCACCCGTGCGGGGACGCCGTCTGGCCCGGGGGCCGTCTTCTTCGCGCGGAGGGTGAGAACCCCCGCGCGGAGCTCCTCCACCGTCACCGGGGGGACCTGCTCGTCCGGCGGAGCCGCCCCTTGCGGGGGATCCATCGCTGGTGGGGTGAAGTCGGTCCTGCGCGGAAACAGGGACCGGACCACCCCGTCCAGCAACGCCGGCTCGAGGGTCTCCGTCAGTGGGGGACCATAGGGGCGTAGCTGGTTCCGCGCCGCCTTGTATGGTCTCCCATAAGGATCCCTGTCGAGACCCTCCAGCATCTCGGCCCTCGCCGAGTCTTCCGCAGCGCCCATTGCAGACTTGAGGACCGTCCTCGCCTCCTGGTAAGAGGCGTATAGGCGGTCCTCCTCTGCCCGGTCTCGGTTCTGGGCGCTGCGCCGTCGGCTCCGCGCGTAGGCCCTTCTGGCCGCCACGCAGGCAGCCCGGAGAACCGCCAGCTCCTGCGTCCACCAGTAGACGGCGCGACGGGGAGGCGGACGGCGAGACCGAGGCATGCTGGAGTTGCACACCACGGTCAGGGACCCCCTGAGCTGGACCGCTGCGGCGTCCACGTCCAGGGCCTCGACAGGGGGGGGCGACAGCCAGTCCTGGAGAAAGGCCGCCTCCTCGGCTGCCTCCCGGTCCAGGCGGGTGAGTGCCCACCGTGGGAAGGGAGATTGCCCGGCGCGGGCCCTCCCCCCCCCCTGGGTGGAGATGTCGAACCGCACATATCGGTGGTCCGACAGGGTCTCCACCATCTCTACCCGCCAGTTGACGACGCGGGCGGCTAGCGCGGGGGTGGCAAACGAGACGTCCACCACCGATCCGCCCTGTTGCCGCACACACGTGTGGACCGCCCCCCTGTTGAGGAGGGACACACCGCATGAGGCCGCCCAAAACTCGACGGCACGTCCCCGGACGTTGCAACCGGTGGCCGGGTTGCCCCAGGCCACCGACTTGGCGTTCAGGTCGCCCAACACCACGACCTGGCGCGATGCCGCCCTCCCTACGACTGCGGTGAGGATCTCGAGGAAATCCTCAAAGTCGGAGAGAGAGCGGTTCGGGGAGAAGTAGACCCCTACCAGGGCCATGTCTCCCCACGCGGCGGCCACGTATCCCGGTCCTCTCTCTAAGAGCGAGAGGGGAGGGGAGTCCGTGGAAGACCGCGACACCAACGCCACCAGGCCGTCCCGGTCGCCCAGCCAACGGCCAGGGACCGAGTAAGGCTCGGCGACCACCGCCAAGTCCACCAACCACTCAGCCATGGTCTGCATCAGCAGATCCTGGGCTGCCCTGCAGTGGTTGGCGTTCGCCTGGAGTATGCGATGTTCGACCCTATCCATCAGTCGGACATCGCACCCCCCTCCTCCGCAGCCACCGCAGAAGCAGCGGTGTTATTTGCAGGCCCGGTCGGCGCCTGCGCTTTGCCCCGCACAAGGGGAGGACTGCAGTTCCTCCCCTTCATTACGTGGCCCGCCGGGCAGCCACTGGCGGCACACACCGCGCAGTGCGGCGTGGCGGCCTCGCAGGAGGCGGCTTTGTGGCCCTCCTTGCCGCAGCGGTAGCAGGCGTCCGACCTGTCCACCGTGGACGGACACAGGGGCCGGGTGTGTCCGATGCCGAAGCACCGGAAACACCGCAGAGGCTGCTCCTCGAGCGCCCGGACCGCTCCCGAGCTAAACCCGACGGTGAGCCGTCCCTTTGCAAGGACGGCCTTGGCTGCGGCGATTGGGCACTCGAGGCGCATGGTGCCCATGCCGCCGCGGCCGGGCCTTATGTCCCGGCCTTGGACTGCCGCGACGCCACAGCCCCCTACCGCTGCGACCGCAGCCACTACCTCCTCCTTGGTGACGGAATCGTCCAGATCCGTCACCTGTATGGCCGCCAACTTGACCGGCCGTGCCACCTTGGCCGAGTCGGCGATGACCTCCTGCAGCTTGGCCGCAAAGAGGTCCGCGTGGGCACTCCCCTCTGCCCCCGGGAACTCGAATATTCGAGCCCCGGCCTGGGTCCGCCGGCAGGACACACTGCCGATCCCCAGCTGGGTGGGATCGGCATTCGCACGCGCCCGCACCAAAACGGACGCGTATGTCTCCCCTCGGTCCGCAGCCTCCGCGGTGAGCGTCACCACGACGGCTGCGGTTTTTGGGGGGACCAGCTGCACCCTTCGCCTCCCTTTCCCCGTCCGCTTTCCCTTGCCGGTCGTCTGCGACTTGCTGGGAGCGGTGGTGGCGGCGGGGACGACGGGGACGGCCGTCGCCGACTTTTTGCCCTTGCCCTTCCCCTTGCGGACCACTTCCGTCCACTCGTTGGACGGGGTCGTTGAGGGGAGGAGAAGGGCGTCGTCCGCGTGGGAGCAGGACGGGCCCGGCTCGCGCTGCCTCGCGTCTGCCGCAAGGGCCGGTCGGAGGCGCTTCTCCGGCAGGAGCCGGTCCTCGATGCCCGCCAAGCAGGCTCGTGTGAAGGCCCTCTCCTCCATTACGACCTTGCGGCCTTCGTTGCAGCCGCGGCCTCACGCCTGGATAGGCCGATACCGGCATATTTGCCGGTAGTAGCGGGCCTACCTCTCCCTCCTTTTTTGGCACCGACCTTGGGGGCCGGCACCGCTGTGTCGCTCAGGGCCGAGTCCGACCCAGAGTCTGCACTCTCCCTTGGGCGTTTGCGTAAACGTGTTGAGTTCGCGCTCGCCACACTCATTAGACTGGACGCGCTGTCGGAATCCGACAGCACGCCCATTCGCTCTACATGTACCAGAGGTACTTTTCCTCCCACTGCGTCATTTTTGTTTTTTAATGTATTTAAAAGGTTTTCCATTTTTGTTCCCACGAGTACAAAAGCAAAAAATGTCAACCCCGGGCAGAGGCTTAGATACCCGGGTAAGCCTACATACTGCTGGGGGCGGCAGGTACCAGCAGGTGGGAGCGCTAACGACCGTACCCCCTACGGCCATTCATCCCCTCGCCGCGCTCCCAAAACTTGGGATTGGGTGGTTTTTTATCTTAGAGGTGTCCTTCCTCTGGGGCCGGGCGGTTAAGCCAAGCCCCCCGACGGCGGCATTGAAGCATGCCTCCGTCCGCTGTCCGGCCAACCCGACTCAGCGGACCCGCCGAAAGGTTTGCTCCTCAATAAATGAGGAGACAAACGAACCCCGCTTAGATGCGCCTGCACCTAAGCGGGTGTGGTCGCGTCCTCGCCTAATCGACTACGTCGACGGAGCAGGAGCGACCCCTCCAGCAGAAGTTAGCTCCGGACAATAATACTCCTCTACCCCACCCCCCGCGAAGAGATTATTGTCCGTGACCCAGGGTGCACCAGGCCCAGCGACTGCTCTTCCCCCCGGACGTATCCGCAAACAGGGGACCAGCAGCCGCCGAGCGCACGGGGAGGTCTTCTGCGCGCACCCCAACCTAACCTAACCTAACCTTTTTTTTTTTTTTTTTTTTTTTTTTTTTTTTTTTTTTTTTTTTTTTTTTGCGCTGGGAAAAATGCGTTACGCATACCCTCCCATCGAGGGATGGGGGGCTATGTGGGACTCCCGGGTCTGACCCGGTATACCCACTAAAAAACCCAGCGGCACTCCCGCTTCGTCCGAGTGGCGGGGGACTGGGAAACCAGCGTAGCCTTTACGTCCAGTCCTCCGCCGACGATTGTCCTTCAGGGCGGGCCCCTCACGGGGGCCCGGGAGTGACCGACGAAGGTGGTGATGGGTGCAATGCGGGAGACGGCACCCCCGTGCCTGTCGCCCGCCCATCGCCACCATGAGGGGGGAGAGGCTGGCGCCTTCTCCGACCCCTCCTTCGTCTGCGGAGCGGCACAGCGAGAGGGTCGTCCTCCCGCGCGCGCTCCGCCTCCTCCTTTTGCGAGATTACGTCCTCGCAAAAGGAGGCCACCGCTGCCCAGGCCTCCTCGCTCCCCAGCATGGCGTTGATCACACCAGGAAGCGAGAGGTCCTGTCCGACCGCCGCGGTCAGACCGCGGCGCAGCTCGGACCAAGCCGGGCACACCTCGAGGGTGTGCTGCGCCGTGTCCTCCGCCGCGCCGCAGTCGTGGCACGCCGGGGTCTCCTCCCTCCCGATCCGGTGCAGGTACGTTCCGAAACATCCATGGCCGGACAACACCTGCACCAGACGGAACGAGAGGAAACCGTGGGACCGCTCGAGCCAGCTCTGCAGGACCGGGCCGAGCGCGTCCAACGTCCGGCGGCCAAAGGCGGCGGTGGCGAGGTCCTCTGTCCAGTGAAGGACGATTGCGTCCCTCGCCTCCCGCCGCACGGCCTCCCGCTCTTCGGCGACGGGGCGCTCCCCGAGCGCCCTTCGTTGCGCGGTCCACTCGTACACTCTGGCGAGCACCCAAGCCTCCAGCTCCCAAGGAGGGGTGCCGGCCAGAGCGCACGCCGCCGAAAAGCCCACCGAGCGGTAGGCCCTCGCCACCCGCAGTGCAATGGCCCTTTGGGGCTTGCGGATGGCGGTCGCATTCTCCCTCCTGTGGAGGGAGTCCGCCCAGATAGGGGCCCCGTATAGGGCCATGCTCCTGAGGACGCCGGCATAGAGGCGCCGGCACCCCACCTTGGGCCCCCCCAGGTTCGGGAGCAGCCGCGAGAGGGCGTCCGCGGCTTTCAGGAGGCGCGTCGAAAGCCCGCTGAAATGCGGGCCGAAGCGCCACCTCTCGTCCAGCACCAGGCCCAGATACTTCATCTGGGGCTGGACCTCTATCCGGACGCCCTCCACGATAATGTGGGCGTCGGGAGGGCAGCGCTGCCGAGGCCCGTGAAAGAATACGGCCTCGGTCTTGTGCAGCGCCACCTTCAATCCCAGGAGGCGGATCCGTTCTGCAACCAAGGATCCGCCAGCCGAGGCCAGACAGGCCGCGTCTCCAAAGTTCCTCCCCCGGGCAGTGAGGAGAGTGTCATCCGCGTAGCAGATGACACTCGTGCCCTGGAGGAGGACTCCGCGTAGGAGCCAGTCGAACCCGATGTTCCACAGGGAGGGCCCCAGCACTGACCCCTGCGGAACACCGGATTCTGCTCCGTACCGCCTCACCGTGCCCGTCCGGTCCGCGAGGAGGACCTCTCGGCCCTCCAGGTAGCTGGCCAGCAGATCCTGCAGGTATTGGGGCACTCCGTGATACCGGAGCGCCTCCAATATCGTCGAGTGGGGGACGGAGTTGAAGGCGTTTGCAATGTCGAACGACACTGCCAGCACTCCGTCCCCCGCCTCCACCGCCTCCTTCACCTGGCCCTTGAGCAGGGCCAGCGCGTCGATCGTCGAACGCCCTTGTCGGAAGCCGAATTGGGCGTCCGACAGGTCCGGCCCTACCCCCCGCAAAAGGCCATGAAGCCGGGACGCGATGATCCCCTCGAACAGTTTACCGACCTCATCGAGCAAGACGATGGGCCGGTATGCCGACGGGGAGTCCACCGGACGTCCCTCCTTTCGGAGGAGGCAGAGCTGCCCCTCCTTCCACAGTTTCGGGAACCTCCCAGCCGTAAAGCACGCGCTGAAGAGGTCCCGAAACCTGTCCTCCATTTGGGAGGCGGCGATCGCCACCACCCGTGCGGGGACGCCGTCTGGCCCGGGGGCCGTCTTCTTCGCGCGGAGGGTGAGAACCCCCGCGCGGAGCTCCTCCACCGTCACCGGGGGGACCTGCTCGTCCGGCGGAGCCGCCCCTTGCGGGGGATCCATCGCTGGTGGGGTGAAGTCGGTCCTGCGCGGAAACAGGGACCGGACCACCCCGTCCAGCAACGCCGGCTCGAGGGTCTCCGTCAGTGGGGGACCATAGGGGCGTAGCTGGTTCCGCGCCGCCTTGTATGGTCTCCCATAAGGGTCCCTGTCGAGACCCTCCAGCATCTCGGCCCTCGCCGAGTCTTCCGCAGCGCCCATTGCAGACTTGAGGACCGTCCTCGCCTCCTGGTAAGAGGCGTATAGGCGGTCCTCCCCTGCCCGGTCTCGGTTCTGGGCGCTGCGCCGTCGGCTCCGCGCGTAGGCCCTTCTGGCCGCCACGCAGGCGGCCCGGAGAACCGCCAGCATCCAACCTAACCTAACCTAACCTTTTTTTTTTTTTTTTTTTTTTTGTTTCCGGGGTGGAAAATCCTCATGGATGTCCGCCGCCCTGGGGCGGGCGACGGGGTCTGTCAGACTCTTACTGACTAAAAACCACCCCGGTGTTCCATCTCACACCTACGCCGGGGGTCGCGGGAACGAACGATCCTTCCGCAACCCCCGGCTGGTGCCCCCGCAATTGCGGGCCTCCTCGGGTCAGGGGGGGGGAGTGAGGTGTTTGACTCCCCCCGTGACGTCTAACAGGGGCGCGCGTGGAACACTACACGCCGCCACCTCGGGTCCTAGTGTGTGGGGGGCGACGGACGTCCCCGAGTCCGTCGCCCCTGGACCCATTTAGGGGGGCTGGAAGAGGGCATTGTCTGCCCTCCGCCGACGCCCGGTGCGCCTGCTGCGGGCCGGGTGAGTGGACGAGATCTCCCTCTCCCTTTCCGCAGCCTCCTTCTGCGAGACGACTGTTTCGCAGAAGGAAACCACCGCGTCCCAGGACTCTTCGCTGCCGACCATCGACTCGACCACGGCCGGCAGCGACAGGTCACTGCCTACTTCTGAGATGAGGGCACGGCGCGGCTCCTCCCAAGCGGCACACTCTGCCAGCGTATGCCACGCCGTGTCCTCCCGGCAGTCGACGCAGTGGTGACACCGGGCGTCCGGCTCCCTGTTTATGCGACACAGGTACTTCCCGAAGCAACCATGCCCCGAGAGCACCTGCGTCACCCGAAACGACAGGGAGCCGTGCCTCCTCCCAACCTAACCTAACCTAACCTAACCTTTTTTTTTTTTTTTTTTTTATCCCGAGCTAACCTAACCTGAGCTAACAAGGAGTAACTTCACCACCTAAATAGAAAAACTACTAAATAATTTAAGCTTTACATTAGGAACAAGACGAAATAAGCCTCCGACCGCAATATCGGAGAAAACCGTGTCTTAAGGCAGGAGTGTGGTTTTAGCCGGTAAGAGTCTGGCACTGCCCAGACTGCCTCACCAGTGAGACAGTCTGGGCGTCCATGAGGATTTCCCACTCCTACCAATTAAAAAAAAAAAAAAAAAAACCTGAGCTAACATATTTTATCCTGACTGAATGTCCGATTTGCCCTAAAGAGACTCGAGAATATAGAATGCATTGTAGCATAAGATATAAGAATAAGTAAGAAATGTGTAATCCCTATTGGTCCAGAATAAATTTAAGTAAAATAAGAATATAATAATAAATAGAACAATATTTAGAACAAGCTGCATTTGTAAGGCAGAAACAAGATTAGGCCGTAATAAAACAATAGTTTAGAATAAAGAACACCCAGTAGACGATCAAAACCCATAAGATAATAAAGGACTCTAATTATGTTAGAGGTAGATCGCTGGAATTAAAAAAAAAAAAAAAAAAAAACCTAACCTTAGCGAGGCCTCCCGCTCCCCCTTCGCTAATCTCAGTAGGTTGTCGGGGCTTACAACAATCAGTAGACAACTTCTGTTTTGTGCTCGGTAACTGAAACAATACGGAATGATACAACTTAAGAAATTAATACACGAACAGAATGAATCGAAATACCTTCGCATAGAAATAATTTTTTCTCGGAAAAAATAACCCCCCCCATGCCCCACCTTCCCCCCCCCCCCCCCTCGCTCGTCTGGCGCAAGTCACTTCCGCTTTCCTTAGACTCGCACCGGCGGGCAACATTACCGCTCTACTACATACTTTTACAACTATGTAGAAAAGTTGTAGTAGAATGAGGTTACACCTTCATTATCTTTTGTATATCACAAATCATCGAGCTGTCAACCATCATTATGTACTTATTCGGCCTATTATAATGGCTTGTTCGGTTAACCGTGGGTTGCACCAAACTATACTCTACTATACTATGGGGCACCTTTAACAATTTAAAGTACCTAAAGTAATTAAGACTTGTTGGAGTTCTCGCGTCGTTAACGGATACCCCGGTAGTCTGTTGTTGTGGGTAGCAAGTTAAGTTACACCAAACCACTGTAGTATAGTATATTTGTGAAAACAGTTTAAGGCGTTCACTTTGTTATCTGAGCCGCACAATAGCGCATGACGGAGTTTTAGTGACGACTGAATTGAATGATTATTTGTCCTTCAGGTACGAGTAAACGTACTTTTGCTGTACGAGCATTATTGGCTCGTACTTACATCACGCTATGATCAGTAACAGTGGAACTATAGTAAATCTCGCAGAGCACCGGCAGCCGTGGAGATTTATTTGAAAACTATGATAATATCTACTATGATATTCATTGAAATCAAATGATGTCAAGGACAATGTTAAAAATGAAAAACTTGTGATGAAATAATGCATTATTTTAGAATAAAGATTACCATAAAAAAGGTTATTGTGAGTGTTTAGAAATTAAACAAACTTTGTTTATGCTATAAAACTTGAATATTATATTGAGATAATTTATCGTTACAATCGTTACAGTAATGTGATACGCGCGGTTGTCGTGTCGTTTGCGGAGTGTCGGTCGGCGCGGCGCGCGGCGTGGGCTGCGCTGGCGTTGCCCCCCCCTCGTCCCTCTCTTTCCCCTCGCTCGCGCTAGTGCGGGGCGCGTACATCCTCCCGGGCGTTGAAAGTGTTGCTTTCAAGTTTCTGCTTATTTTCGACGACATCCGTTGTATTATTGGTGGCCGGGAGTATGCACATTTTGTTGACAGCCCTCCTTATCGTGCCCTTTGATGTAAACACGTCAGCAACTCTGCTGATTCCATCCTTCCCAGGATATAAATGGGTGATGCGGCCAAGTTTCCATTGTAGTGGGGGAAGATTTTCTTCTTTGAGGATCACTAGATCGCCCACACGAAGCTCGTGTTGCCTCGTTTTCCACTTGGTGCGTTGTTGAAGTTCGGCAACAAACTCCCGGCGCCATCTCTCCCAGAATTGTTGTCTCAGCTGCTCAATATACTGATATCTGTTGGGATGTTTGCAGGTGATAGGTAGTGATGGTACCGAGGCGAGTGGTCGCCCTATAAGAAAGTGCCCCGGGGTTAGTGGAGAGGGATCGGTAGGATCGGATGAAAGAGGAGTAAGGGGACGAGAATTTAAAATCGCTTCTATTTGTGTGAATAATGTCGCGAGCTCCTCGAATGTCAGGGAAGCGTTTCCCGCTACACGTTTAAAATGGTGCTTTGCGGATTTAACGCCCGCCTCCCATATACCTCCAAAGTGAGGTGTGTAGGCAGGGCTAAACACGAACTTTATGCCTTCATTATTGGCGTAATTAATAGCTGACTCACGATTGGACCTGAGTATTCTACTTATCTCATTGTTCGCGCCCCTGAAATTGGTACCATTATCGCAATATATAACATTAGGTTTACCTCTCCGAGAGACGAACCTTCGCAAAGACAAAATGAAAGCATCAGTGCTCATATCGCTGACTAGCTCTAAATGAATCGCTTTGGACGAGAGGCATACAAACAAACATAGGTAGCATTTTGAAATACGATTGCCTTTACCCTTTCGGCTAGAGATCATAAAACGGACCAGCAAAATCAACACCACACGAGCAATAGACTCATCTCTACACTCATATGCCGATTGTAAGAGGCATCGCGTATTTAGAAATGGTGCAGAGGCAGTGCCATACGTAACTGTATTGAGTTGTAAAACATCTATCGATTGAGACTTGTCGTCACGCCACAGAATAAGCTGCAGATGGCGCTGCTGTTGCCCGACTTCAATTTGCCGGTACATTTTCTCGATGTCGGCTGTGAGAATTAATTTATGCCTGCGAAATCGCAATAAATTAGAGATTAAATCACTCTGCACTACTGGACCAATCATTTGAATTTGATTAAGGGATTTCCCAGAGCTAGTCTTAGAAGAGGTGTTGAACACTACGCGGAGCTTTGTGGTTTCGCTCTTTTCACGGATTACTGCGTGATGAGGCATGTAGTATCCAAATTCTGGTCTAGTAATTTTAGTTAAATGCCCTAGCTTTGCATATTCATCTATAAATGCCTTATAGTTGGCCTTTAAATCAGGATATTTTATAAATTTTCTTTCTAAACTCTCAAAACATTTTTTAGCGACATAGTAAGAGTCCCCAAGAGCCTTTTCAGGCGACTCTTTTATGGGCATTAATACAGAAAATCTGCCATTTGTCAAGCGAGATACGTTTTGTACAAAATGATCCTCACAGAGTTGCTCTTCAATGGAATATGTTTTTGTGGCAGGTAAGTCATCAATTTTCCAAAATTTTTCTAGAGAGTCCTTTATCTCCTGAGTAAAATTACAATAAACCTTTGAAGCGGACTGACTACCTTGTATGGGGCCACTTATGAGCCATCCGAGCATAGACTCCTGTAGAACCGGTTTATTACTGCCCAACTTAATTAAATTAGAGCCAACTATATCCCAATACACATCTGCTCCTAAGAGGATGTCGACCTCAGCCGGGGAAAAATAGTTAGGATCGGCTAGAGTAATATTTCCAGGTAATTTTAAATGCTCAGTATTAATAATAGAATTTGGTAAGATTCCTGTTATTCGAGGTACTACTAGACACTTAACATTTAATTCGAATGGCATACATTTAGATTTAATTTTAATATAACAACTTTCAGTAATATTACATGTAGCATTATTGATCCCACGAACATTTACTGAACCACCGGGGTTGATAACTAGCCCTATCTTCCTTATTAATTTGTCTGTAACAAATGATGATTGACTACCTGTGTCCAGCAGCGCACGGGCTGTAAATGTCTTATTATTTATTACAATTTGGACTAGCGCCGTGCATAACAAAACCTGTTCATTGGATGCCACAGATAGTGACACAGGTAAAGAGGAAGATGTAGAGGGTTGTTCAGTTTCAGTAGAAGATATAGGGTTGCTTTCCATTGTAATATGTATTAATGTGTTGTGTTTCTTTCTACATTGGCGACATAAAGCTCTCAGCTGACACTGGAAAGCATTGTGACCACTGTGCAAGCAATTTTTACACAATTTTAACTTATTAACTTCATGAAGTCGCTCATCTACTTTCATATCTTTAAATTTTGGACATTCATGCAAACGATGATTTTCATCGCATAAAACACAACAATTCTTGTTTTCTTTCTTTTCAATAGATACAGTTAGGCTTTTAGATTGGGTGGTTACCCTAGGTTTATAATCCACCTGTTTGTCAGAATGACTGTTATTAAAATAGGCAGTCTCGAGTATGTCAGCTCGACTACGCAGGAAGGAATAAAATTCACTAAGTGAAGGTAAATCTTCAAGATTGCATTTGTATTCTTCCCATTTTCTACTCGTGTGAATATCTAGTTTTGCTGAGACCATAAAAATTATAAGAACATCCCACATGTTAGTTGGTTGGCCAAGAGTGTCAAGAGCCCGCAGATGTTTTGACAGATGGTCAACAATAAACCGCAATGATTTATAGGATTCCCTTTGAATCGTCTCTATGTTGAATAATGCTTTTAAGTGATTATTTATTAATAGGTTTTTACTGTCAAATCTCTGACATAACAGGTCCCACGCAACCTTGTAATTATTTGAACTAAATTCTATTGATTTAATGACAACAGCTGCACTTCCTTCAAGCGCAGACCGTAGATAGTGGAATTTATTAATTGGTGCAATACTTTCATTGCCATTAATCACTGACTGAAATGTGTCTTTAAATTCTAACCAGTTTAGGTAATTCCCATCAAATGTAGGAAGTTTGATTGTGGGTAATTTTATGGCATTAAATGAACGGCAGCTACTATATGCATGTTCACTATTTTCTTTATCACAATTTTCTTTCTCAGCCCTTTTCTGGGGTGAATTATATAAAGTATCTTGACTCATTGCTATTAAACTAATAAACTGGTTTTCTAAACTATCTCTTTGATTAAGTTGCTCCGTACTATCAGAATGCAATAAATCTATTTTGTTTTGAATAGCCTCAAACTCTTCCATGAGCGATTGAATTTTATTCAATTTTAATTCTAATTCTTTATATTGAATAGTAGAAATTTCTTTTAAACCAATTAAATTATTTAAATAATCTGCAAATCTTGTTACCCGTCCTTTAATAATACCGCGCTGTTTGACTAGGTTAGTTATTTCTACCTTGAGCTCTGTTTCATTCATTTTGATTGACAATTAATATAGTCACCAATAACACAGGCAAACAAACAATAAAATATGCACTCAAACCCGTTTGAAGAGCAGAGAAGCTCAGGTCCAGTCGCTCGTGCTGCTGGTGCTTAGCACGACGCGGTGCTCAGGGCAGCTCGCGCCGAGCAGACAGCTTAGGTCAGCAGCGTGCACGTGGCGGCGCACGCGACGGAACCGGGCGGGCGGCGGCGATACCGAGACCGATGCGCTCCACTTCACGGAGGTACGCTGGAATAGTCGGCATATGGTATTGAAATAACAGCTACCGTTGTCTTTGCGGTAGTTACAGGTATGAAATAGGTTTTAGGCACCCTATGTGCTGAATTAATAAAACATAGAACGAGGTTAGGTTAGGTTAGCAAGTAGGTAGGCTACTTGCACACTCAATAATGGTCCCCCGGAAACGGTCACTAGGTGATGTCGCTGCATCACCTAGTGACCGTTTCCGGGGGGTTATTATTGTTATCGCTATAAGGGGGCAACATGTCCTGAAGTGCTTATGACGAGTGGAGAGGTATTCCACGGCTATCAGGACAATCCCGGAAGTACGGTCAAGATCCCTACCAGCATCTTACTGGAATACTTCCTTCCTCCGAGCACGTCTGCTCTTGCGAATAATACTCAAGTCGGCCAAAAAACAAAAGAATGAGGTGGGAGGTCTGTTCTTCGTCATTTTTCACTCCATCCGGCCAATAAAGGCAAGCCAGAGGTGCAGGTGAACAAGACTTCTCCGAGGAGATAGGGTCCGTGGGGTCGCTACTGCCCAACAGCTCGTCACATGCTGCCCTGCGGGTTTCTGTATCTCTCTTGGTCTGGCTCCTCACCTTAGACCTGTTCCGGCAAAGTAAACTCTTCCGGCATAGGCCTAATTCGGAGCGCGCAAGCTCCACCACGACGTCAACGTAGAGATACGGCGATGGGATTATTATTATTATTATTTGTATAGATTAAAATTAAAGTATTTAAATTGAATTGGAACTAATTTTATGACATTATGATTTGTATTTAAAAGAGGTAGGTTACGCGTACAAATTATTACGAGTAGCAGGGCAGCGGCGGAGCGTGCGCGGGTGCGGCCAGTATCAAAGACTACAGTATAATATAGGGTAGGTATTACGTACGGTAACGGTCAAAAGTGGAGTAGCAGCATTGTTTTGCTGTGAACGCGCAGTACAATACCCGTTCCTAATATGTGTGTATAAGTGTATTAACACAGAACGCACACCTCAGAATTTATACACTGGTGCCGAGCGAAACAAAAACATATCGCTTTCTAATTACGTATGACCTTGGGCGGTTCATACGATTGCTAAAATTGACAGTGTTTTAATAAGTTCAAATAGCTCATAGTGTAACGTATAGGATAAAGAAACACTAGGTTCTAGGTTCCAATCTCGATATGAGTTTTTTTTTCTTTCTTTTCAACAATTATCTTCATCTGTTCTTTTATCTATATATATAAAAGGAGAACTGACTGACTGACATATCAACGCACAGCCCAAACCGCTGGGTCTAGAGATTCCAAACTTGGCATGTAGGTTCCTTATGAGGTCTAGGGGTGCACTAAGAAAGGGTTTTTCGAAATTCCACCCCTAAGAGGGTGAATGGGGGGAGGGGAAATTTCACGCAGACGAAGTCGCGGGAAGAAGCTAGTTATTCAATAAATTAATAAACGGGAATAATAATGTAATAATTGTTTTTATTATTATACATATAGTTAGTGAAATATGGGGTTAAGAATAAAAATCTTTTATAAGTGATTACAAAATGTTTATTCGTTATAATTTTATAAAGTATAAATACATTTCTAGTTTAGGACTTATTGTGGTTATAGCTTAAGTATTCATTTTCATTACGAAAAGAAGATTGAAACTAAACCTCAAAATAATCCTTATTACGAATATGCTACAATATAATTTTATTATTATTTAAAAAAAAATATTTAATATATTTTTTTTATTTTCTAATTCCTTGCTTTCCATCGCTGTATCGCAAAATGTAAACGTTCTTGTTTATGATTTTCAATCAACTATGGTTTTTGAACTGGTTTTCGTTTGCACGGCGAACGGTTCGTAAAGACGTGTCGAATAATAATTCGGCAAAATATCTCGTTGGTATATAACCAGTCGCTTTCGACTGGCAAGGCTACCCTCTTCCTTATTGAGTGACCCTCCGACTCACAGAAGGTGATTTCTCTAAAACAAAAAAGAAGTACCTACTCTTAGGCTACTAGCAAAATACGAATAAGTAAGTATTACCTACGATTTAGAAACAAAATTATAATGAAAATAGAAATGTTACATATAACTATAATATAATCATCATTTAAAATCTAGGACTTCGAAATTATAATTTTTTCATCTATTTAGACCTTATAATACGTTTCAAAAAATAACTACAAAAATCAGCAGTTCTATTTTAATAAAATAAATGTTTGAAAAAATAGTTAAAACATATTTATAATACTCACATTCAGTTCGGTTTCATAAGATATTTGTGTTAATTAAGTCCACTTTTATGCAGCGCAATCATAAATTCGCTTTCGTTTCAATTATTATTCTGCATTTTAAAAGGAACTACAACACGGCTAATAGATATAACACAGACACACGTCGCTATCCCATAATAAACAACCAACCAACAACGTTCTATTTAATCGCGGTGAATGACTCGTATAACTTAACTGTGTCTACCTTATAATTTATTTATTTAGATATCTGTGGGTATAATCATAAAGTTTTACGAATTAAGCGCACAAGACGAACATGACAAGGAAATATAATTATAGTCAAAAGCGTGATTATGTAGTTATTAAAACATTAAAAAAACTATCATCGCGCGTGAGATTTGAACTCACGCATCGCTACGCAGAACGCACTTACCCAAATATGATAACCGGATAACCGCTAGGCTATCATGCCATATACCGTAGCGGTTGAATTTATGAAATACAATCAGTTGCAAATGAATGTGAGTGTGTGTGTCTATAGTAGAGAAATGACTCATTAAAAGAAGGTCGTAAGTAAAACCAAAGTGTCAATCTATTGCTTTGTGAAATTGCTACTCCACTTATGTCCCTAACCATACGGCGTAACCACGACTGGCGCACCTTTAGCAGCGATAAATTTTGTCGGTGTGTGCGTGCGACGACGCATACGTACGAGCACGCTCACGTACAAACCATGTTCGGTGCGTATGTATGAAGATAACCTACTTACTTGTTTTCACTTGTCATGCTCTGAAAGTTCGTGTTTATATTGTGCGTAGGCGACATAAAGTTGCTTTTTATGTTCTAGTAGCCGCAGTCCATTCGACTTGGGTACTTCAAGTATAAGAAGTCGAATGGACTGCGGCTCGGATGAATATAAACGTCTCGGGGTAAAATGGCTTCTTTTTTGCACTAGTTGTAGAATCTACTATTATGCCTGTTTTATTTTCTCGCAATCGAAGTGAAAAGCAGAGTGTATACTCGGGCATAAACTAGCCATTTTACCCCTCGACTTAAGTATTCACCTGCGCCTGCAACTCGGGTGGATATAAACGTCTCGTGGTAAAATGACTTTTTTTATGCACTAGTTGTACAATCTACTATTCTTCCTCTAGGGGAAAAAGTTTTTTTTTTCTGTTACAACAACGACGAGCCTACAAAAACGAAAAAGTCTTTATTCTTGACTCGACTTATTAGTGTTACATAAAAAAGAAAAACAATTTATTTTTGAAAAACTTCTAAAAACTAAAAAATAATATATATCTGTCGCATCATTGGGTGGCCGAGATGCGACACATCGGGTCTTCTTCAAGATCCAACATAGTTTTGATAATTGTGGGCACTGCAGTGGGTACTCGAACGGAAAGACAATTTTAATTTAAAGTAACTTTAATAAACTAGCGATTTACAACCGAAACGCACACGTGCGTCGGAAACAAACACGTGCGTTGGTATTGAGCGTTTTCCGAGACTGTCCGAGCTCGACGGTCAACTGTAGACTGTCGCAGCACTCGTTCTCTCCAACAGTCCTCGCTGCATCCCCTCTACCGACGATCGTGTCCAAGCGGTAGGGCTCGCTTGCGTTTCCGATCACATGATTCTTCGTTTACCAATCAAATTGTTAAATGGCGGTGTTCGCTGTACTGTGGCGCCATCTATCCACGACACGGCCATCCCTGACTAGCACCCGTCCTCGGGTGTAGTACCTGTGGACCAAATATACTCACAGAGTAAACAAGTTCGGCTATCCTGCCAAACACCTAATAACCATGGTAGCTTGGCTATCCTGCCAATACCTAATAACTTAGGTAACTCGGCTATCCCGCCAATACCTAATAACTAAGGTAGCTCTAGGTAACTATCTCATTGTTACTCTAATTTCTGTAGTCATAATTTACAATGCCTCGTTATCAAGGTTTCGTACAAAGATCACCTCATACAACATTAATCATTTGAAAAGTTTCGATCAATAATTTGAACCAAAGAAAATAATTGTAACGAATCGGTTACTATTTACCACAATCTGCGCAAAAACACAGTCCAGAATCGCACCAACGATTCTTGCCAGATCAGTTGTCACATATGCTAGAACGCATGAGGTGGTCTATGTACCAACACTAACTACCAACGATTCTCATTAAAAAAAATCTATCGCCAAAGGTGCTACAACACCTGAAGCGCCCTGTGTATCAACACAGACAGGAATCACATTAACGTGGTCGAAAAAGACCCATCACCACATGTGCTCACTACACATGACGCGTTCTGTGCACCAACACAGAACAGAATCACACCATTGATTCACAGAAAAAGAATACTTGCGCAATATGTGCTACAACACATGAAGCGCTCTGTGCACCAACACAGACAGGACTCGACCGATCAACAAGTTAAACCATCAAAATAATTCAAACAAATCAGTTAGAATTTACCGAAATAATTCATAAGCAATGTATACTCAACTCGTGAAACTTTCATTGTAATCTGTGCACCAACACAGGCCAGAATCGCACCAACGACTCTTTACATATTATCTGCCACCACATGTGCTACAACACATGAGAGGCTCTGTGCACCAACACAGACAAGAATCGCTCCAACGATTCCCAAAAGTCTAGCGCAAAATGTGCTACAACACATGAAGCGCTCTGTGCACCAACACAGACAGAAATCGCACCAACGATTCTGTAGACCTTACATATCTGCCGCCAAATGTGCTACAACACAAATGAGGGGCTCTGTGCACCAACACAGACAGAAATCGCACCAACGATTCCTTGTAGACCCATCGCCACATGTTACTCATGAGGTGCGGTCTTAAGTTTCGAGTTTGAGTGTACAAGCCATTGTTAATCAGATTTGGTCTCACTACCACTGTCATCAACTATGACATCTAATTCTTGAGAAACTTGGTGATCGGGTATCCTCCGGGACGGGGGCCTCGGAGATCGAGGTACTCAAACTCAAAGCATTTCTTTCAATTAAACCAATTACAGGCACTTTTGAATTGAAACCCATAAAATGACAATATCATTTGCACGCTTGCCAATACACTTTGACACAACATAATCTTTGATGATAGAGCATTCGACGCTAGAATCGTAATAAAATGGATACGACTCACCCAGTATTCATCAGTACACTGCTCGGATTGCTGACATAGCAAACTTGAACCATATCACTCGCTACCCGCTGCTACTGCAGGCGCTGACCCAGAACCACCTGAGCTCTCCACCATGCTGGCGTCTCCATCATTGCTTCGTGAACATCTCGAAGCAAAATGTCCGGTGTTGCCGCATCGAAAACAGATGCTATCTGACACTACCAACTTGCTTGCACACGTTCTTTTGTCTTAACCTGTAAAGAAATATACCCGCAAAGTATCACATAGTTCGGTCACTTCTGACCAAATTTGGTACAGACAAAACCACAATGAAAATTCGAACAAGCTAAAAATAGCAGAGTACAGAGTATTACCCACTCTTTGATTCCGAAATCTCAAGATCACAAACCAAATAATCAACTCAGGTGCACATGTCTCTTAATATCTAGTAACCACCAGTTACTCAACCATTAATGTGCGCACCTCCCTCGGATTGCCAACTCACTCCCGGAATTTACGTTTACCAGAGTTGACTGCCTATCACGTACTCGAGGACTACTAGTTCCAGCGCGGCTACAAATTAACCTCTGATCCAAACTATCATCACACACACTCAACCTAATCTCTACTCTAATTCAACAAGATTATTACTTGACTTTCCTCATATTTGTCAGTAATACTGATTCCTTGGTATGTGCCTTAGCCTCATGAGCGTACTTGATTCAACCAGAGCCATATAATCAAACTTTAATCAATCATAGCAAAAAAAAAACATCAACCAGAGCCATGTACCATCGTTATCCACACTGCAACAATCATCTTTTTCACTAAGAGTCTTAAACACCTGGAAACCCACACACGAGTAAACCACTTTAACGCCACGGCTCTCTAGCCGACCAGCAATCGCATTGCTCTCACACATCCATCGCATGGATCCGTGTGCATCACCCAATGACTACACACTTTTTACTACGGCCGATAGAGAACCCCCACTCGTGTGGTTCCCATAATGTAGGCCTGCTCATCACCACTGTGATTACTATCTACTTCGACTGGTACATGACCTACTGGCATCATTCATTACCTTGTAAACTAGATTGGGCTACATCTAACAATGTAACCGTTTTTCCTGTTGTTTAACAGGGAAGCACTCGGTGCCAGAGAGTCAAAACAAAATGAAAATGACTCACCAGATTCGGTAGACAATAGATTAGCTGGCTGTAGTGGTTGCAATCCAACTGTTTCCTTGGCAGAAGTCGTGGAACTCCTTGCTCGAAAAGCACCGTCCTTGATCAGCGATTATTCGCACAGGAGATCCAAAGCGTGCAGCGCTGTCTAACACTGTCATTCTGCTTGCACATGTCCTTGTATCTTAACCTGTAATCAAAAAAATCAACAGCAGTGCATGTTCCACTCGACCAATTCTGGCCACATTGTTATCGAAACGCATTATAACTTGAACAAAAAAAAATAATAAAAACGATAGCAATCATCGACAACTAAAGATTCCTCTAAAGCCATAGTAACAATTGGTCAGGAACTGTATCAACCTGAGAGTTCAAAACTTCCGCTACTTTAAACGGACCTCTGAACTTCCAATGTAACTTAGTCTTATAATCTGATTGCACTCTTCGTTTTCTAATAACACGAAATCGCCAACCGAAAATTTTGTTATAGCTGCGTTTGGTTGTGCGGTTGTCTAGCCTTTTTGTTGTTGACCGTTTAAAACTGGATTTATTACAAGAGCTTTAGGCAACGAAAACTCTGTCGCAGTCATGTCAAACAGCCTAAGTGCAATAAATCACGTACTATCATAATATTACTTTGCAAGTAAATGTCGGGTAGACATGTAATAAAATATCAAGTTGTTGCACGCTAATCGCAACGCTACATATGATTTGTTCTGTGCTGAATACACGCGTTTGACCAATACCTGTCAACGCAACAACGTTATTAACTCGTTTGCCACTTATTTTGGTTGTACAACTCGCTTTTACTAACGAGCATTCAGCACCAGAATCGTAAACAAAACAATACAGCTCACCTTTATGTTCTAACGTGTCTGAGGGTAGTTGTACGAAGTCCACTCGCCCTTCACTACTTCCAGCACGTTGACCACCATCCGCTTGCTGCCACTACTCGTGCAGGGCCGCGATATGTCCTGGTTTTCTTCACTTGCAGCACACGAAGGGTTTCACTGACAGCTGCGAGGCTGCTTGGCTCGATTCTCAAGGTCACTCCACGTCACTGGTAACTGCACGCCACGTCGTTGGTATGCTATTTACGATAGCCACGTTGATGCTGCTTCTTTGTTCACCTTGCAGTGAATTTTCAGCAAAACACAAATTAGCTGTTGTGCACTGTTATGTTTGCATACGCCTTTTATGTCCACGTCCTTATCCAGGTCAAATCCAGGAAAGAAATGTCGCACCGTGACGTCATCGCTCAATTCTCCAAATTTCTTCAGCTCGAGTGTATCCCAATTCTGATGTCGCATCATTGGGTGGCCGAGATGCGACACATCGGGTCTTCTTCAAGATCCAACATAGTTTTGATAATTGTGGGCACTGCAGTGGGTACTCGAACGGAAAGACAATTTGAATTTAAAGTAACTTTAATAAACTAGCGATTTACAACCGAAACGCACACGTGCGTCGGAAACAAACACGTGCGTTGGTATTGAGCGTTTGCCGAGACTGTCCGAGCTCGACGGTCAACTGTAGACTGTCGCAGCACTCGTTCTCTCCAACAGTCCTCGCTGCATCCCCTCTACCGACGATCGTGTCCAAGCGGTAGGGCTCGCTTGCGTTTCCGATCACATGATTCTTCGTTTACCAATCAAATTGTTAAATGGCGGTGTTCGCTGTACTGTGGCGCCATCTATCCACGACATATCTATTGGCCCTTTAAGTTTAATATAAGTTGCAGGAAATATTTTGATCCAAGCGTCCTCACGTCGCTAATGAAAATTGGAAGTTAACAGCACAGCACAGCTATGTTTTCTACAATAGCATGCATTCATTATTGCTGGGTTTAAGCCTCATCTGTTTGGCGTTTTCATTAGCCGTCCCCCGACGTGAGGACGCTTGGATCAAAATATTTCCTGCAACATATTAAACTTAAAGGGCCAATAGATATATATTATTTTTTAGCTTTTAGAGGTTTTTGTTTGAGTCGGGGGTTTTTTAAGTTTTTAATTTAACTTTTATTTCTTGCTTTTTAAACTTTATAATATTATATAACTAGTAAGCATGCTATACGATCGACACGTGACTCGCCGAAATCTGCGAAGCTGTACGTATTTTTACCACAGTAAAGTTAGTTAGGTAGGTACTCGTGGTCGTTGGCGTTCATTCCATATTAACGTATTCCTGTGTTTTCTCCCTGGATAACGATACTAGTCCAAATACTTTGGCTTAATTATATTTTTTTAAACGGTTTTATTGAAAAAATAAAGGTAATGATAATGTAGTAAATAGTTTATTAAAAGCTAAATAATTCGTTAGGCCCTAGGTACCAGTCATCACTCCACTTTCCCCATCAATCTAGCTAGGGCATTGATTAGAATAAAAAAAATAATTTTCAAGTTTTTGGTTTTCATTTCGTTAGTTAATATTCCTCATTCCCTTTCAATATAGTGTACAGTGGGTTACCTATATGTGTTAGCTGACCCACCTAAAAGTTAGACGAATTTGAACCTTCTGCAATTAGCAGTACCTAGATAAATGTGTTATTCGATTTCGAGCTTCACGAACTATATAGAACGACTTGTTCAAGGTAGGTAAATATTATAGAATACAGTTATGCCAATTTGATCTTTAACACGTAACCTTAGGGTAGGTAAGCTTTTGAATACTGTTTTGTCACATGATGGAGTTGTTAATTTCAACGATACTTGTTAAGTCGATTTGGTCTAGTGGTTGCAACAGTGAACCTATAGCAACATGGTTGCGAGTTCATAACAAACTTTCCACTTCTTGTAGCTTTATGTTTACAATATTCAATTATGTTTTTTGAATCCAAAACATTATTTATATTAAATTAAAATAGTTAATTTAAATGAACTATTTAAAAACAAATACCTAACATGAGAAATAAAAAACAATAATGATTATGATAACGATTTTATTCAAAATAAATACAAAATAATCACTTACAAAATTAATTACTTGTTTTAAATATAAGGTATTCTATGATAAGCTTGAATTTTTGTTTCTTCGTTTCAACAATGTCTATAAAATACCCATTTTTATTTTTAAGTAGGTAAGTAATCAGTTACATGTAGTGAATCAACATGTTATATGTTTAGAAATATATATAGGTATTTCTATTTTATAACAATAACATCACCACATTAACTATCATACTTACCTACTTCTAAACTATAAGTGAAAATATTTTTTTAGAAAATAGTAATTACTAAAATATAAGTGAAAAAATAGCACTAAATACTTTGATGTTTTACCTACTTTATAATTTTTTTCTACTTAAGTATTTTTAGTTTTAAATATGGTTATGATCGTAAAAAGGACCTGCTTATTCATTGTATGAAACACTTCCATAGAAATTATGATGACAACAGTTTATTTAACACACACACTGACACGTAAGTAAGTATTGTTGACTGCGGGCGGTGGTGATATCATAATAGCGAAATGGAGCACCATGTCTTTCCACAATTTGTTGCAAGCGGCTTCGCATGCCGCACACCATGTTCCAGCAAGCATCACTTACTCTTCATGAGAACGTTGAAATCACAAGTTGCGCCAAATTCTCCTGACTTCTGATGAATCCCAATTTAAAATCATTTGACCCCACAAGTTTTCTATTGGGTTTACGTTTTAACCACAATCTGACTGTATTTCTGTGAAACAAAGAAATGAAACAGGTGTCACTATACGTTATAAAAAATATGTTTGCTTACGTCACGGCATAAGGAATAGTTAGGTATAAAAACAAAGTATAAAATTAGAAAAATACACTTACTGCTATAATATTATGTCTTCTAGCAATCTTTCTGATGCCAACATTCTCCTCGTGCAAATAGATTATTTTGTATTTTAAATAATCACTCAATTGAGACATGATAATAAAACTATAAAAAATAAATTAAAAACTTGGAAAAAGACGTTGTTTTCACAATTTAGTAAGGCAAGGTAAAACATATTCACGCGTAGTCACTGCAATTGTGCGTAGACTGGCTTTTAGCTTTATTATTGTGACGGTTCATTTTTATTTTCCTACCCGTATTTTTAGTAACATTTGAATACTAGTTTTATAATGAATACGCATATTTGTCTTTCAACTACCCACTTATTACAAGTTAGGCGAAAATATTACCGAGTAGCGCTAGTCTGATAAACTCATACAAATGAAATAACTCTTAATGTTACAGGCAGAGGGTTCAAATTCCTTCGTTTATAGGGTGGGTCAGATAACTCATATAACCCACTGTACATTATTCTACTTGTCAAGCCCTTTCATTTGATACCCATATTGAGGAAGTTGTAAAAAAAAATATTAATTCGTCATTTTCTGGCGGCGGTCATCTTGGATTTGAAATTTATCATAATGTATAGTATTCTACTAGTCAAGCCCTTTCATTTGATACCCATATTGAGGGAGTTGTGAAAAATTATGTAGTCCGCCATTTTGTGGCAGCGGCCATCTTGGACAGATTTTCATCAAACATAGCTAAGAATACTCATAACTAATTCACCTTTCAAACAAAAAAAACTAAATCAAAATCGGTTCATCCGTTTGGGAGCTACGATGCCACAGACAGACACACACACACACACACACACACACACACTCACACACACACACACACACACACACACAGACACGTCAAACTTATAACACCCCGTCGTTTTTGCGTCGGGGGTTAAAAATGGAACTAAAAGCGGCGATCTCTTCGGTAGAATGCGTGCATTGCGGCGACAGAAGAAATAAAAAAAGACATTGGAGCGAAATCTTTAGAATGTTTCTCTAATTGCAAATTGAATTGGTGACCGTAATTTATTTTACAACAGTGAAAATTTCATCATTTAGTGAGATTGGAGACCCTAATTTGCAAATGGAAGAGAAAGGAACGCATCAATATTCTCCCAACTAGCCCACGACCATCGACATCAAGAGATGAATCAACTCAGCTGATTCTCTATTCAGAACATTCGAACGAGGGATCCTCAAACCTGGAACTACGTTTATCTCCCACGTTTACCCCACAGGCAACTCAACCTGTGACTCAACATTCATCTTCACAGAGGGCTGAAATTATGTTGCCAGGATTATACAAATTGTAATAAAATATACTATTTTATATACCTATTGGATTATTTTATTTTCTCGCAATCGTAGTGAAAAGTAGAGTGTAACACACGGCGCTAAAAACCCATTGTAACTTGGTTTCTATCGGTTCCCGTAAAACTACCTCGTATAATGGGTCATTTTAGCTCCTTGTATAACAATCTACTATTTTTATGCACTAATTTTAAATTGAAAAATTGAGATGTCAAGTTATGGTCAACCGATGTATTTCAGTACACTACAGTAGTAATATAAGTAGGTATCACTACATGTCGGTTACAAAAACTTTAACGTTACATGAATATTATTATGTACATTGACACAGTATGCACATACACATTGACACAGTATGCAATAAACTTAATCAGTACTCATATGCTTTATATAAATTATCCAAAATTGTTGATCAATCAGTTCTTTTAACCGCATACCATGCATATGTTTCGTCGACACTGAGATATGCAGTCATATACTTACTGGGGCAATGCCACTAATAGGGATTTAGTATTTAAAGCACAAAAAAGGTGCATACGTGCGATTGCTGGTATCCGTGTTCCTGATTCATGTGAACCATATTTCAAAGAATTTAAAATATTGACCTTTCCTGCAATTTACATTTATGAAGTAGCCGTATTTATAAAGACAAATGAAAATCTATTCGATAAACTCAAATCTAGAAGATATATGTTAAAAATTTCTAATGTCTATATATATTGTTGCGCGCCACGATTGATGGCGACATTAGCTACCACTAGCGCCATCTAGTATCGAGTAGCAGAACTAGTAGGTCGAGATGCTTCCAGAACTTTCGATACTAGAACATTCTAGAACTATCGACATCGGGTCGGTCGGGACCGGTATGTACTCGAACATTCTAGATGTTTCTACAGTAGAAGGTTCTGGAACTATCTGAGGCCCTATATAAGGCCGGTATGGGCCGCGACCGAGTCAGTATTGATTCTGCGATACAAGCGATAACTTTCGAAGCGATCTTCAAGTGCGACTTAAGAGTGATCAGTAGAGCGATTGTGTTTTATAATTAGTGTGTTTGTGTTTTATTGGTGTTATTTAATTAAAGTGTTTATTTTTGGTTATTAAATCGGCAGTTTTTATTGTCACGAACCCCAAGCTCGTAACAATTGGTGTCAGAAGCAAGGATTAAAATCATGCCGATTTTACCCAAAGACGACACGGAGGGTATCCGTACCCGGAGTCAACGCCAACAGGAGACGGACCAGAGACGTTTTGGTGGAGCTGCGCCACAGATGTCGGAGGGCCAGCTGCCGACCACGGAGGCCGGCCCGTCCGCAGCTGCTCCAGGATCATCAGCACCAGATTTGGCTGCGCTGATGATGATGCTGCAGGAGCAGGCTCGCCGACAGGAGGAGCAGGCTCGCCGACAGGAGGAACAGGCTCGTCGGCTGGAAGAGCAGCTCCAGCGCGATAAGGAGGAACAGGCCCGCCGTCAGGAGGAACAGGCCCGCCGTCAGGAGGAACAGGCCCTCCGTCAGGAGGAACAGGCTCGTCGGCTGGAAGAACAGCTCCAGCGTGATAAGGAGGAACAGGCCCGCCGACAGGAAGAGCAGATGCTCCTTATGAAGGACCTTCATGCTACCTTCGGGAAAGACATGAAGGAGGTGAAGGATAAGGTTGCTCAACATGACAACCGCTTGTCCGAAGCTGAAACCAGAATCGACCAAGTGAATAATCGGGTTGACAACGTGATGGCTGACGTGAAGAAAACCGTGATGGCTGACGTGAAGAAAACGCTGGATTACCTTCATCTTGGGGATGGAATCGCAGCTCCCGTAGCTACAACACCTTCGCTACGTGGATTTAAAGTACCACCATTCGACGGAACTTCTTCCTGGTCGGCCTACAAAATCCAGTTTGAGGCTGTCATGAAGGCGAACGGGTGGAATGAAAGTCAGGCTATGACTGCCCTCACCCTAGGCCTGCGCGACCAGGCCTTAACTGTCTTGGAAGCTCTCGGTAAGGAAGTGACTTACGAGCAGCTCCTTGAGGCATTGGAGGCTCGGTATGGCGACACTCACCTGGAACACGTGTTTCGTGCGCAGCTCAGGGATCGTGTGCAACGCAGCAACGAAAACCTGCAGCAGTGGGCCCTTGAAGTGGAGAAGCTGGTTCGGAAAGCATACCAGTCTGTACCTGCGCTTATTGATGGGAACCTGGTGCAGGTATTCATCGATGGCATCCGCGACCTCGAAGTTAGAGCTGCTGTAAGGCTCGGTCACCACGGGACGCTTAAGGACGCCTTGGCCCATGCACTGGAGGTGGAAGCTGTGCGGCAGGATCATCGTTCCCATCGCGTCAGGGAGGTTGCAGCGGCTACAGTTCGCGACCGCAATAAAGGATACAGCCCTAGGTGCTATGGCTGTGGGGAAAGGGGCCACCTTAGATCCAGTTGCCCTAAGCGGACTGCAGAAAAAGAAGACGGCCGATCTCCAGAGGGCAGTGCGGCTACCAGCACCGCCCTGCATCAGCAGCAGGGAAACGAGTAATAGCCAGGACTGCGGGGCGGGTGCTGGCTGATGTTCAAAGAGCCCCAAGGATTTCGATCACACAAACCCATGACGGGAACAGTTTAATCATCAAGGGCGAGGTCAACGGAACGCCTTGTAAACTGACCATAGATACAGGAGCCTCTCGTACGGTCGTTAGTTCCCAACTTACAAGTCGGTTCCTTGGGGACTCCGCATACAACCGAGAACGCATTAATTTGGTAACAGCCACCGGTCAGCGCATACCCGTCCATGGAGAGAAGAAGATAGAGTTGAAGCTAGGCAACAGATTCTACCTGCATAATGTCATCGTGGCTGATATAATGGACGATTGCATCTTGGGCCTTGACTTTATGAGGAAGAATTGTTGTGAGATTGACGTCAAGCAAGGTGTTTTGAAATGTGGACAAGAAGAACTTTTTATGGAAGGGGCGTTACCAGGGAATGTGTACAGCCTTAAGAAGATTGTACTTCCGCCGAGATCAGAAACGATGGTGCCGGTTAGTCTTCCTCGGAATCCTGGGCAAACTCATCGTTGTGTACTCGTGGAAAGGGTAGACAATGACCTTCCATGGAAAGTGGCACGAACTTTGGTCAAAGCCACCGACATCTCAGGGGTACGTGTGCTGAACCTTTGTGATCAGGAACAGATTATAGAAAAAGGCACACTAGTTGGTACTTGCGAGGAAGTGGATTGGTTGCGTCGATGCCAATATCTATCGACTGGTACCCTCAGCAAGGATGCACAAACAAAAGTGTCCACACTTTTAGAAGACTGCCGCAGCGCTCTGTCCCAAAATGAAATGGTCAAGGCGAAGAAGATGTTACTCAAGTACGCCGATGTTTTCTCGTCAAACGATGCTGACATCGGGAAGACTGGCTTAGTTCAACACAAAATAAACACAGGAGAAGAATTGCCTATCCGTCAGCGGCCAAGGAGATTACCGGTAGCACGTGAAAAGGAAGTGGAAACCATGATTGAGGGAATGGTGAAGGATGGTGTTATTGAACCTTCATCTAGTCCATGGTGTTCACCTGTAGTGCTGGTAAGGAAGAAGGACGGCAGCATGCGGTTTTGTGTTGACTATCGTCGTCTGAATGACTTTACGAAGAAGGACAGCTACCCTTTGCCAAGAATAGATGACACGCTGGACATGCTTACTGGGGTAAAGTGGTTTAGCACACTGGACCTGAAAAGTGGCTACTGGCAAGTTGAAATTGATCCTAAGGACAAGGAGAAAACTGCATTCTCGACAGGAAAGGGTCTGTGGCAATTTAAAGTTATGCCGTTCGGATTGTGCAACGCTCCGGCAACGTTTGAAAGGCTGATGGAACTTGTACTAACCGGGTTAATTGGTGATGCCTGTCTGGTCTACTTGGATGACATCATCATCGTAGGCCGTACGTTTGAAGAACATCTTCAAAACCTGGAACGCGTGCTCATGAAGATCCAGAGTGCCAACCTCAAGTTGAGTCCAAAGAAATGTTCACTATTCAAACGGCAAGTTAGCTTTTTGGGGTATGTAGTGTCGGAAGAAGGCATCCGCACGGATCCAGAGAAAATCGCCGCTGTCAAGGATTGGCCAGTTCCGAAAGACAAGACGCAGGTTAGAGCATTTTTGGGTTTGTGCTCTTATTATCGGCGATTTGTTAAGAACTTTGCGGATATAGCCAAACCCCTGCACAAGCTAACCGAGGAGAAGCGACATTTCTGCTGGGATGAAAGTTGCGACATCGCATTCCAGGAGTTAAAGGACCGACTGTGCAAAACACCTATTTTGGGGTACCCTGATGCAAGCAAGGAATTTATAGTTGACACAGACGCAAGTGACATAGGACTTGGCGGTGTGTTGTCTCAACGGAATGGTGATCAAGAGGTTGTGATAGCGTACTTCAGCAAGTCGTTGTCAAAGCCGGAAAGGAATTATTGTGTCACTAGACGGGAATTGCTTGCTGTGGTAAAGTCATTGCAGCATTTTAGCAAATATCTTCTGGGGCGGAAATTCCACTTACGAACTGACCATGCTGCACTGAAATGGCTATTGCAGTTCAAAAATCCAGAAGGACAATAGTTGCGAGATGGATTGAGCTACTGCAGGAATACGACTTTGTGGTCGAACATCGCAGCGGGAAATCTCATGGCAACGCAGATGCATTATCAAGAAGACCTTGTCCTGAAGACTGCAAGCATTGTACTAGGCAAGAGGGTAAGGAAGTGGTACCTGTGACGATGCTCAGAACAGACCTCAGCGATGAGTGGAAGGAAAGGCTACAACGTGCACAGCAGGAAGATTCAGACCTCAAGCCGATTCTAGAGTGGATGAAGGCCAGTGTACCTAAGCCCAGATGGAGCGACGTCTCAGCGATGAGTTCGATCACAAAAAGTTATTGGGCCCAATGGGACAGCTTGGTGATTCAAGATGGAGTCCTGTGTCGTAAATGGGAAAATGCTCGGGGGGACAGCTGTCATTTGCAAATGGTTGTCCCTAAAGCTCAAGTACCGGATGTTCTACAGCTGTACCATAATGGTTGTTCAGGAGGTCATCTGGGAGTAAAACGGACTCTACTGAAGATACGAGAACGGTTTTACTGGGTCCACTGTCGGGACGATGTCGAGGACTGGTGTCGCAAATGTACGAGTTGTGCAGCTGTAAAGGGACCTCAGACTCGTAGTAGAGGTGCATTGAAATTGTACAATGTTGGTGCACCATGGGAGAGGATAGCCCTTGACGTTGCGGGGCCGTTTCCGGTAAGTGAAAGTGGTAACAAGTATTTCATGGTTGTAATGGATTACTTCACTAAGTGGCCGGAAGTCTTCGCCATTCCAAACCAGGAAGCGTCAACAGTTGCAGATAAACTGGTTCATGAAGTCTTCTGCCGTTTTGGAGTACCCTTGGAGATTCACAGCGATCAGGGAAGGAATTTTGAGTCCCAAATATTCCAGGAAACTTGCCGAGTCATGGGTACTCATAAAACGAGAACAACTTCTTACCACCCACAATCGGATGGAATGGTGGAACGATTTAATCAGACATTGGAGAGATACCTGGCAAAAGTTGTGGAAAATCAGCAACGAGATTGGGACAAGCACATACAACCGTTTTTGTTGTCATATAGAAGTGCTGTTCACGAAAGTACATCGGTGACGCCAGCTTTCGCAAACTTTGGAAGGGAATTATGGCTGCCTGCAGACCTGATCACCGGAATACCACCTGATGCCCCACGCAGTATAACCGATTATGCGAATGACTTGCGGAACAAAATGAATGACATTTATGAGCACGTCAGACAATCAGGCCAGCAAATGTCTGAAAAGATGAAAACCCGTTATGACCGAAAAATGAACAATAAAGGGTTCGACGAAGGTTCACTAGTGTGGTTGCACAATTCAGTCCGCAGCAAAGGGAAATCTCCTAAGCTTCAAGCTAAATGGGACGGGCCGTACCGGATTGTGACAAAGATCAATGACGTAACCTACCGGATACAGAAAGGTGCAAGAGGTACTCCTAAGATCGTCCATGTGGATCGATTGGCGCGTTATTATGGGGCCGATAATGCTCGGGACGAGCATGTCTTAGGAGGGGGCAGTGTTGCGCGCCACGATTGATGGCGACATTAGCTACCACTAGCGCCATCTAGTATCGAGTAGCAGAACTAGTAGGTCGAGATGCTTCCAGAACTTTCGATACTAGAACATTCTAGAACTATCGACATCGGGTCGGTCGGGACCGGTATGTACTCGAACATTCTAGATGTTTCTACAGTAGAAGGTTCTGGAACTATCTGAGGCCCTATATAAGGCCGGTATGGGCCGCGACCGATTCAGTATTGATTCTGCGATACAAGCGATAACTTTCGAAGCGATCTTCAAGTGCGACTTAAGAGTGATCAGTAGAGCGATTGTGTTTTATAATTAGTGTGTTTGTGTTTTATTGGTGTTATTTAATTAAAGTGTTTATTTTTGGTTATTAAATCGGCAGTTTTTATTGTCACGAACCCCAAGCTCGTAACAATATAAAAGGAGAACTGACTGACTGACATATCAACGTACAGCCGAAACTACTGGGGCTAGGAATGTGAAATTTTGCACACGGCTTCCTATTATAATGTAGGGGAGCACTAAGAAGGGGTTTTTGGAAATTTAACCTTTAAGGGGGTGAATGGGGGGGGTGAAATTTCACGCGGACGAAGTCGCGGGAAGAAGCTAGTACCACATAAAACGGCTCTATTTAACAAAAGCTTCTTTGGCATGGCATCAAAAATATACAACAAAATACCTATTTACATTCTGAGCACTAAGGAACTTCCAGTATTTAAAAATAAACTTCGTTACTTTTTAATTGATAAAACATACTACACGATCCAAGATTTCTTGAATTATTGATTCAATTGTTGACCATGTATTAATTTGACTGTACATTGATATTTTGACATTTAGAATAACTAAATTTGAAAATTATTTTAAATGTAATGCCACTATACTAGCAGTGACTGTTAGCAGGCCGCACATTGACGTTGACTGCACCTACTTCCTTACTCGCTTCCTTCACGACTGCTACTAATGCTAGCAGTGTACTGTTAGCAGGCCGCACATTGACGTTGACTGCACCTACTTCCTTACTCGCTTCGTTCACGACTGCTACTAATGCTAGCAGTGTACTGTTAGCAGGCCGCACATTGACGTTGACTGCACCTACTTCCTTACTAGCTTCCTTCACGACTGCACTAATGCTAGCAGTGTACTGTTAGCAGGCCGCACATTGACGTTGACTGCACCTACTTCCTTACTCGCTTCCTTCACGACTGCTACTAATGCTAGCAGTGTACTGTTAGCAGGCCGCACATTGACGTTGACTGCACCTACTTCCTTACTCGCTTCGTTCACGACTGCTACTAATGCTAGCAGTGTACTGTTAGCAGGCCGCACATTGACGTTGACTGCACCTACTTCCTTACTAGCTTCCTTCACGACTGCACTAATGCTAGCAGTGTACTGTTAGCAGGCCGCACATTGACGTTGACTGCACCTACTTCCTTACTCGCTTCCTTCACGACTGCTACTAATGCTAGCAGTGTACTGTTAGCAGGCCGCACATTAACGTTGACTGCACCTACTTCCTTACTCGCTTCCTTCACGACTGCTACTAATGCTAGCAGTGTACTGTTAGCAGGCCGCACATTAACGTTGACTGCACCTACTTCCTTAGTCGCTTCGTTCACGACTGCTACTAATGCTAGCAGTGTACTGTTAGCAGGCCGCACATTAACGTTGACTGCACCTACTTCCTTACTCGCTTCGTTCACGACTGCTACTAATGCTAGCAGTGTACTGTTAGCAGGCCGCACATTGACGTTGACTGCACCTATTTCCTTACTCGCTTCCTTCACGACTGCTACTTGTGCAGTTTCGAATTATTTGTAGTCTTAGGCAAGGTTACAGTACCTACTTAGGTATTGTTTGTAGTCTTTTTTTTTTTTTTTTTTTTTTTGGGTGGTAAATCATCTAATGACTCCTCCCGCTCTGGGTGGAGCGGAAGGGAGTGTCAGACTCTTACTGACTAAAACCCACCCGTGTTCCTTCCTTAGCCCTTTATGTTCCGGGGCAGCGGTAACCCTTTCGGACGATCCCGCTACCCCGGCAGGCTTCGGCCCTGGCGGGCCCCTTCCTTTATGCTGACATCTCTTTGAGGCGCGCGTGGAACACATACGCGCCGTCCGGCACGGGCCTGGTCCTGATCGGACGGAGAGCTACCCATTACTCTCCGTCCGCAGGCCCGCGCCTAGGGTGGCCGGGAGTCGTCACGCGGCTCCCGACGCCCGTAGCGTCTCCCGCGGCGGCTGAGGCGGGAGGCTCTCTCCCTGAGCCGTCCCGCCACCTCCTTCGCTAGCATGACTGCTTCGCAGAAGGAGGTGACTGCCTCCCACTCCCCCTCGCCCCGGACCATGGCTTGAACCAGGGCCGGACGCGAGAGGTCGCCGCCGCTGCCGATTGCCTCCACGAGGACACGGCGGTGCTCCGCCCAAGCGGGGCAGACCTCCACCGTATGCTCCACCGTGTCCTCTGGGCGATCCTCGCAATGGTGACACCCGGGCGTCTCCTCCCGCCTGATGATGTGCAGGTACCTCCCGAAACATCCGTGTCCGGTGAGGACCTGCGTCAGGCGTTGTTTGTAGTCTTAGGCAAGGTTACAGTACCTACTCGTACTTAGGTATTGCGTCATACCTACTTACATGGTATTTTCTTTCGATACATTTCCTTACTTAAGAACAGTGGACTTCCTCTGTTATTATTTAGTGTAGGTAATCGTTGAATATTTCCAATTAGAAGCTGACCTAGTTAGTTCGTTAACTAGTATGTATATAAAGGGTATGGGTCAAATTTTTACACCAACAATAATTGTCAAGTAACAAACCTCCGTGTTTTATATTTAGATTTCTTTTATACATTTATTTGAGTTTGATTTACCATTAAATAGAAAACGAAAAAGAAACGAATCGAAAAAGAAAAAGAATCTTTCTTTTTTATTTTCGCTACACCACAGATAGCGCCATCCATGAACACGCGCCCCACTCTTCTTCCTAATCGCTTACAGTAGGTACATGTGTGCAACATTCCGCTAGTGTTTTAGTTTTGTCGATACACAGTAATTACCTATTAGTGTGTATCAAAAAACTAAAACACTAGCGGAATTAACTAGCGATAGTAAGAAGAGTGGGACGCGTTTTCGTGGATGGCACTATATAAACCTTTTCTGTGGTTAAGGGTACCTAGCGCCTTAAGGAGTCTCTGTCATACCCATAGAAATATAAAAAACAGCTAGGTCATACCTAAAGTCCCAAACTACTCTTTAAGTAGGTACAGTCAACAAAAGAGATAAGTATGCAGGATAGTCGGATAAAGTTGAAGTAAGAAACCGATGGATGTTATAGACTGAAATTTAATTTGATAAATGAGCTGTTTGTTTTCTATTTTAAATTTTATTCGAGAACATCCATCGGTTTCTTACTAAACTTGCAACTATATCCGAAGATCCTGCATACTTGTCTCTTTTGTTGAATGTAGGTAAATTCGTTCATTATTGCGTTCAGGTAAGCACTCGTTGAAACATACATAAGATAAAGAATAATGCTGGGAGTGGTGTGGAGTGACGTTCAGGCGAGCTGTCGCGCAGGTGGTGCGCTGTTCAGGGCGCGCAGCCGCACTAGGCGCAGGTCGCGCTGCGCCCGCAGCCAGCGCGCGCAGCCGCCGCTCAGCCAGCTCAGCACGCTACAGCGAGTGCGCGACTCTTCCTGCAGCTGCGCGCCCTCCACCACGGAGCCCCATACCATCGCAATCAGTTCCAGCTCATCTGTTGAATAGGATAAATAAAAAGATGATTAAAAGCTGAACTTTGCGCGCCTTCTCGAACTTTCGAGTTACACTCGAAGTGACAAGTTCATCAAACATATTGATACGAGGATCATACCGCAGAGCTGCGGCCAGTGCAGCAGCGGCAGGCTGGAGCAGGAACGGCGCGCGAGCGACACGCGGTGAAGGCGCGCGGCGTGGCCGTGCTGCGGCGCGCGCGCAGCCGGCTCGTCATGCGCCAGCACGGCGGCGCGCCCGGCGCAGCGCGCGCCGCACGCGAACTGCACCGAGTAGCGCCATGTCGTGTAGTTGCTGTGGTCCTCCTCCACCCACCACGATGTACTGCGAACGAAAACCGTAAGTAATAATGCTCTTATATCTATATTAAGAAACTGTCTAATGATGTGGATGAATCATTTATGACCCTTGTTCAATGAAACCATAATTATATGTTTGGTAACATTTCGTTACAATCATAGATATATGAAAGAAGAAAATTTTACATTTCTATGGTTACAATCTATGCATATCTATATATAAAATTCAAAGTCCTGACTGACTGAACGCACAGCCTAAACCGCTGGTGCTAGAGACATGAATTTTGGAGGGTGTATTCTTTGTGAAGATCAGGTATCCATATCTACCTATGGTATCCACTAAGGGGTTTTTGGAAATTCAACCTTTAAGAGGGTGAAAAGGGGGGATTTTGAAACTTGGCACGAATACTTATCTAAGTAAATTATGAAACCTGGCGTTTTTTGTTTTTCTAAACTACCCTCTGAAGGGGGATTGGGAGGTGTACAAGTTTTTATGGAAGAATTTTAACGCGCGGTCCGATTAACTCGAAACTCGGTATTTATACTTACTTGAAACCAAAATAAAGAATAACGTGTATCAGGGTTTTTCGAAAATCTACCCCAAACGGGGTCAAAAGGAGTAGTTAATTATACAAGGGGAGGATTTTAGTGCGTGAATTGGTACTTATAATTAATCTTTGAGTCAATTACAACGATTTTTCGAAACACCCCTGTGGGAGTGAAAAACGGGAATACAGTTTATAGGAAAAATCTTATTAATTTGGTTAATATACTTGGCAAGAATACTTCCCTAAGCAAGTAATAAAGTTTATAATTATTCGTTTATCCAAACTACCCTTTTTTTTTGGATGGGAAATCATCTAATGACTCCTCCCGGAGCCCACCCAGAGGTGGAGCGGAAGGGAGTGTCAGACTCTTACTGACTAAAACCCACCCGTGTTCCTTCCTTAGCCCTTTATGTTCCGGGGCAGCGGTAACCCTTTCGGACGATCCCGCTACAGTAAAGTCACATCCCCGCTAAAGTTTGTGTGGAAGAATTTTAACGCACGGTCCGATTAACTCGAAATTCAGTATTAATACTTTTGACAGAAAAGAATCAATAATAAGTGTATGGGGTTTTCGAAAATTGACCCCTGACGAAACAAAAAGTGGTAATTCGATTTTAAGGGGATTTTAGTGAGTGGCTTGATTAACTCAAAAAAAATGGTATAAATTGAAACTTGGCACAAATGCTTATCTAAGTAAATTATAATGCTCGTAATTTTTGGAATTCTAAAGTACTCTAAAGTACTCTCTGTATTTTGTGTCTAAAGGGAGATTGGGAGTGTCTATGGAAGAATTTTAATGCGCGGTCCAATTAACTAGAAACTCAGTATAAGATCAAAATAAATAATAAAGTGGTTCAGGGTTTTTCGAAAATCTACCCCTAACGGGGTGAAGAGGGTAGTCAATTTCACAAGGGAGTATTTTATTACGTGGCTTGATTAACTGGAAAATTGGTATACCTAATAGAAACATCCCAGCCGATGTTTCAAAATTCAACCTCTATGGGGATAAAAAGAGGGATACAGTTTATATGAAAAATCTTATTCATTTGGTTAATAAACTTGAAACTTGCCAATATTTGGTTTAATAAATAATAAAGATTATCACTTTTAGTTTGAAAAAACCCCTCACAGAGGATTTAGGGGGTGACAAAGTGGATAGGTTAGAAAAATATACCTATAACCCGCTGTCGGATTAACTCGAAACTCGGTACAACTAAAACAAAAAAAAAAATAGGTTTTAGAGTTTTTCAAAAATTGACTCCTACGAAGGTGCAAAAAGGGTACTTAATTAAGTTTAAGGGGTGGATTTAACTGCTTGCTTCCATTAACTCGAAAACGAGTATGCGTCTTTGAGTCAAGTTATGAACACATCCCAAAGGATTTTTAAAAATTCCACTACTCTGGGAGTGAAAAGCGGGGATACAATTTATTTGAAAAATCAGATCCCTTTAATCTATAAACTTAAAAAATTGGCCCGAATACTTATTTATCTAAATAAATTATAAAGATCATAAACATATATTTTCGAAATTTTTAGAGGATAGTACGAATTTTACGCGGACGAAGTCGCGGGCAGAAGCTAGTACTATTATAAAACAAATAAAATTGTAAGTGCTGTGCGCACTTCGTGGCCGTCGTTCCATTTCGTTTGACAGCTGCGCCTTGACAAGCTCATGTAAACGTGTATGGTCGTACTCAGTCCAGGCACCAAATACAGTCTGTAATTTGTGCTCCAGGGTTGGAAAAAAAACAGTTTTTTTTTATTTGTATTTTATAAAACAAACAGTTCAGATTGGTTTAAACAAGTGTTTTTTTTTTGTTCTTTTTAGTTTAGGGCATTATTTCAAATTAATTCGACCTATAATGTTTTATTTCTAGACTAGATCTTTTCAAATTCGCCATAGTAAATAAAATATTTACAAAAAACCATCAATGGAAAAACATTTATGTTGCGTATCAGCTAATCAATACTGAACGCTTTACATTCATTCTGTATGTTATAACTATAAATGTTGATTTTTAAAATGGGCGACACGGGGATTTGTCAGTTTCATTGCAAGTAGGTAAATGACATGGCGCTAAAGCAACAAGCCCAGGCTCTCTACAAAAAACTGGAAAATATCGCAGAGCTTACACTTGACATCTCCCAAAAGCATTTTGATTGATTTGAAATTGAAATTTTGAATAGGTATTCTAATGCATGTTTCAAAAATAGGTGTTATCTTGTCCCATATAAATCCCCTGGTACTTAGATCTTTGTTTGATTGAAACAAAAATAATGTTTTATTTAATTATAATGCCAAGAAAAGTTCATAAATATAACATAGCAATAGTTTAGACTCAACTGCTTTTATATCAAGCTATTTAGACTCCTAAATATAAATTTATTTTCATTTTATATCCATTCATTCGCCATGAAAAGTAGTTTTAATGCTTGTTTTATTCGTATTGTTTTATACAATGCTTAAAAGATGTTTTAATCTGTGTTTTTAGATGTGTGATAAAATACACGGTTTAAATTCAAACTGTTTTAAACATGTGTTTTAAAACAACTTGTTTTAATCATGCCAAACCTGGTACTCACACGTCCGGCTGGTTGGAGAAGTCTGCGAGCGAGTGCGCGATGTCCTTGGGCGCGTGCGCGGGGAAGTGGTGCGCGGACGAGAGGGAGGCGGGCAGACGCACAGTCTGCAGCGCGGCCAGCGCCGCCGCCGCCAGCAGCAGCGCGCGCCCGCGCCGCCACGCCGCGCCGCAAGCGCGCCTCACGCCCATCGTGTGCGCCACGCCCGCCGACTCACCTGAAAAATAGCTTTGTGTATGATAATTATGATTTCCTACAGAGATATCACATGCTTTAGGAATCGCCACACTGCAATATAGTCGGTAAAGTATACGCCATCTCTTCTCCAGCCGTAAGCATGTGCAATGGTGAAAGTATTGAAATTACGAAAAAATGATCAGGGGTGGCACTCCCCTCCCCACCCAATCGAGGGATGAAAATATATCAAGCGTGTGGGGACTGTATCGTTCGTTGGGCCCCATACTTAAAAAGATGATGATATTTCTATTCCACTCAGCGACTTATTTATTTAGGTCCATATAGTTTGTGAGATAATATGGGACGACTTCAAAAAAGGAGGAGGTTCTCAGATGTCAATATACATATAGGGTGACTGGTAATTAGTGACCGATACTTAAACACGTGATTGTACTCATGATAACATACAACTTTTACTATGGGACCAAACCTGAAATCGCTAAAAATAAATCTGTTTTAACCAGTTAGGCGAACATAAACGACTAAACAGCAGATTTTTTTTCGCAATTTCAGGTTTGGTCCCATAGTAAAAGTTGTTTGTTGTCATGAGTACAATCACGTGTTGAGGTATCGGTTACTAAAAAAAAATCAGCTGTTCCCTACATTTTGCCGAGTTATACGAACATAAATGTAGGGAACAGCTGATTTTTTTTTCGCGATTTCAGGTTTGGTCCCATAGTAAAAGTTGTTTGTTATCATGAGTACAATCACGTGTTTAAGTATCGGTCACTAATTACCAGTCACCCTATATATATTTTTTAATGTACTTAAGATGTTCGGGCATAATACTAAAACTTGTTTTTGCGGTCGGTAAAGCCAATACTGTGCATGCGTAAATATTCATCCTAAGTTCGGAACTCTTCATTGTGCACACCCACGGCCTGATTTTCATTAGGTAAGTGCGAGAGTCGAATTGTTAGTCTAATGCTATCTACTATACCTACATAGTAAATTATGGTTACCTACTTATACTTATAAGGTGCTATAAAAATATCTGCCACGGCTTCAATGGGAGATAGTATTCTGTATATAGACTACAATAGTAAAGATACATTATTGATCTTATGTCATAAATTTTTTCATATAAAAAAATGTGCGTATTTTGAATTGATTTAGTTGCATGAAACCGTCCCATAGTAATTAGCTGTTGCCGCACCGTCGGTCGCGTCATTTCATTTCGCAAAATGTGACGAAGCGACACATCGCGCGTAGTTTGTGAACCACGTTATGCAGAATAGAGTAAATGTTTATTTAATTACTTTATTTTCTCAAATTGATTTAACTATTCCGGGGTACAAAACTTCTTCACTACTGTAGTCTATAATATACAGAATACTGTCTCCCATTAAAGCCGTGGCAGATATATTTTTATAGCACCTTATACCTATATTACTTAGGTATATGTCGGGCAGTGAATTCATTGGAGATTTTATTAAGAAGATAATAATAATTCGTATATGCGATTAGTTAATTAGGCTTAGTCACTTACCTACCCAATAAAATGCACGTTAATGTTATGCGGAGAGTATCAGGTACTATTTCCAGTAGTTACAGAGTACAGCAGCACACTAGAGTACCCACTGTCACTCACTGGAGTACCCAAACCCAGGTGCTCAGATGACGGACACAGGCACGCCGCACACGGGACTGGGACTGATGAGGGGCGAGCCGGGAGGTGTAGGCGCTCTGTGAATACCGTGTGACGGGCGCAGAGCACTCGGCACACTCAGCACTGAGCCAGCGAGCCAGCGAGCCGCGGAAGTTTCGCGACTGCAGATAGCGGCGTCCGGCGTCTGGCCGCACGCAGACACACACAAGTAACAGACGCTATTATTAGTTCGGGCGTTAGTTTAAACAACGCAGAACTACACCGTGTCAGCGCGCAGCGTGCCTCGGTGCCTCCTGCTGAGTGACTCACTCGCTCTGAAATGAGATCATTGTTGAAACTTGCATGAGGTGTAACTGTATGTTATTGGATAGGTACCTACTAGTACTATATCTTATCCTTACCTCAGAATACCTAATATAGTATTTGGTATCAAATGAAAGGGCTTTACAAGTAGAACACAGTGCATGGCGGATGGCGGATATAGAGTTTAAATAAAAACTAAAAACTTGAAAATAAAATAAGTAAAAAAAGTACCTACTTACCTAATTTAAAAAAATTAAAACGACTTCAAAAAGAAATTAACTCAAAATTATGAAATAACTTTAATTTCGGAAGTCGGTGTCTTGGGATCTGTTATTTTTTTATAGGTAGTTAATAATCAAAGGGTATTAGTTTTAGTTTTTTGCCACCGACTTCCGGGCCTACCGTACGGTGGGCTTTGCGGCAGCATGTGCTCTGGCCGGCACCCCTCCTTGGGAATTCGAGGCGTGGGTGCTCGCCAGAGTATATGAATGGACGGCGGGGCGGAGGGTGAGAGGAGAACGCCCAGCCCAGGAAGAGCGGGAGGCCGTCCGGCAGGAGGCGAGGGACGCCATCGTCGTCCATTGGACGGGGGACCTCGCCACCGCAGCCTTCGGCCGCCGAACCCTCGACGCGATTGGGCCAGTCCTGCGAGACTGGCTCGAGCGGTCGCATGGATTCCTCTCGTTCCGTCTGGTGCAGGTGCTGTCCGGACACGGTTGTTTCGGATCGTACCTGCACCGAATCGGACGGGAGGAGACGCCGTCGTGCCACGACTGTGGCGCGGCGGAGGACGCGGCGCAGCACACGCTCGAGGTGTGCCCGTCGTGGTCCGAGCCGCGCCGCAGTCTCTTCGCGGTGATCGGACCGGACCTATCACTCCCCGGTTTGGTTAACGCCATGCTGAGGGATGAGAGGTCCTGGGCGGCAGTCGCCTCCTTCTGCGAACATGTCATGTCCCAGAAGGAGGCGGCGGAGCGTGCGCGGGAGGAAGATCCTCACGCGGCGCTGCTCCGAAGGCGGAGGAGGGGTCGAAGAAGACATCAGTTTGACAGTCATCTCCGACTCCTCCCAGATGGAGGCCAGCAGGCAACGGGTGCGGGGGCAACCTTACCTGTATTGCACAGGCCTCCACCAGTGTCGGACGGGAATAGCCAGGTGTCCCCGGCCATTCCCGTAGGCCCCCAAAATGGGGGGCATGCGGGGCCCGCCAGCTAGGCGGGCATGCGCCGGGAGGGTTGTGGAAGTAAAAGCTGAGCCGGTTTCCCATGGCCCTCCCATCACAACGATGTGGGTACACCGCTGAGTTTTAGTGGGTATACTGTCGGTGCCATTCCGACAGGAGTCCCACATACCCTGTCTCGACCCCCGCGGGCGGGGATGCGTAATGCATTTCTCAGAAAAAAAAAAAAAAAGGTTAGAGCTGTGACCAAACGCGCGCGAGCCGAGCGAGCGCTACTTCCGAGTTAGGTTTCTCACCGACTAACCCGTCCGTAGATCCGTAGAATTAAAAGGCTAGGCAGTTAACTGAAAGGCTAATTAAGCTAGTTGGCTGCGACATATATTATATTACATAGGCTGTAGGCAGAGCAATTCTTATTATTTTATTAAATAAAACACACACACCACTACTACATCACTTCCTGTATAACATATTTCCCAGTACCTATATCTCCCAGGGGGATAACTTAGACAAAGTAGTCAAAATATCCATGGGCTGTAGAGCGGGGCGGCGCGCGACGTGACGCCGTGTCGGCGCCTGCAAGCTTAGTGGTCGGCTCATGCCACAGACTGCCAAGAGTATTTGTCAGGCGCTTTATAACTGACGGTGCTTCATATCACAAAATGAATTCTACCCATTGATATATTATTCTACCTCACATTTTGATACTGTCGTAATACTTTCTCTAAAAGGACGAACATCGGTTCGAATTTTATTATATTTGGTCCTAACAATGATTGTTATAAATAAATTAAAATAAAACGAAGTGTTTTCAGTTATCAGGATTAAAGAATTGTTTTAAGTTTGACCACGAGGAAGGAAGGGAATTGTTCAGCATTATTCGTGTTATTGAACACCAAGCTCCAGCGTCTCAAGAGTAAAGGCACGCACGGGCGCGGGTCGGAACTAGAAGGTTGTGACTTGAACAGTGGCAGTTTACTCAGCGCCAGCAAGCACTGCCACTACTCAATAGCGATGATCGATTTATTTACGACTAGCTGTGCCCGCGACTTCGTTCGCGTGGATGTCGGAAAACAATAATATTTCACTCAATAATACCACGTTTTCGTTAGTTGGTACTATATCGCGCCAATAGATGTCGTTACGTGTATCAAAAAACTTAATAAAAAGTTGTTCTAGAATACTTTAAATTGATTATATCTTTTGATAGCGTGAAGCGATTGCGATGATTCAAAAACTAATAACTGCTCCCAGTTCTACACCATATTTGAGTTATAATCTGTCACATCCAAACAGACAAAAATTACAAAAATTTATGAAATGGCATCTGTTGGTTATCCTTTAACACACCAAATAATTTTTTTGGAAATATTTTCAATGTACAGAAACGCCTCGTCTACAGATTTATTACATGTATAGAAGATATAGATAATGTTCGGGCCGATGAACTAAGCTTTTTGGGGTTCTGTAGTCAAATGGCAACAACGGAACCCTTATAATTTCGTCCTTGCCACCAAGGACACCGCCGAGCAACCTCTTTGCCTGCACGTAGCACGACAGGCTAGAAGAATAGCAGACAACAACTAAATGATACACATATCACATTGTTCAAATTTATTCGTTTACAATTAATTATAATTTCACATATCAATCATCGACAATCACACAGTATCTGACACCATACAATTAACATTTCACTATTACATTAGACCATTACTTGTTAGTTTATTAGAACTCTTACAATTATACGGCGTGAACAACATGCCACCGCCCACCGCCGAGCAGTGAGCAGTGTTGTCACCGCACGGTCACCGCACTCGCCGCAAGGGACCTTATTGTCCTACAATACAACTCGATCGACCGCAACACAGCGAAAATTAACAGTACGCAATCAAATAAACAAGCACATCGTACATTGTAACTAAAGCGTATTTATTATATTAGATTGTGTTGCGCGCGACTTCAGTTCAAGACTACATTTTTATTCGACAACTCATTTTAACCTAAAATATTTTTGTAACTTCGCAAATTGTGACTACAACACAATAAGCCGCAAATAAACATGCTGGTAACTTGCACAAAAGTGTGCAAGTAGCTAGCAACACAACAGCAAGCCCGCTGCTTGCATAGTTTCGTGTAAGTACGAGCATGTGTAGTACGTGCTACACACGCGAGCGGTTATGGAAGAGTTCACGCCCGAGCCATCACGGTGGAAGTGGGCATCGTTCGTTGGTAGTCCACAGAGCAAGCACGTGTACAGTTCCGAACGCTGGAGCGGCAAGTCGCGCGCGACCGCCCGGCCGGCGGCGCTACACGCGAAGCGGCGTCGACACCGCGCTTTGTTTACTTGTAAGCACACTTACATCACAACCATTAAAACGTAATATTTATAATCATTTTGCCGCTACAACGTCATCGTCAGTTCTTTATGCAACTGTTGTATAATACGGGGTATTAAAACACTAGTATCACATGAGTGTTTTGATACCTAATTATGTACAGTTGCATACAAGACTATCTACACCCATGATATGAATCCTCTATAAGGGTCGGTTCACATCTGACGGAAGATGCGTCGCGTATTATCGGTCGCGTAACGCCAGAACACACAATTATATGAAAAAACATTCAACCTTCCACACTTAACCGATGATGCGTTAGTGCATCGAGCGAATAAATAGACGCAATCGAAGTTACGCACGACGTATCTTCCGTCAGATGTGAACCGACCCTAAAGGTTCTGAAACAGTTTTTTGCAATACTAATATCGAACAAAAATGGCGGCCGGCGGGATACGACGTGAATTCGAATAGCCTATAAGTTCTTTTTTTTAAATTACGGCGCTGTGGTAGTGAAACGCGCGTGCATGACAATGTTCTTTTTTTGAAAAGGAGTTGCATAATTAAATTTAGTACAACATTATAACACTCGTTTGGATGATATTATGGTTACTATAACACTGGTTGTTTTAATGTTGGCAATAAGCTAACTATTTCAGAAACTTTTATAGAGTATTTATAGCATGGGTGTAGATAAAAGTGTATAGGGTTACGATTTGATCTCATTAGGTAGACACACTACATATCAAAATGTTTCGTAATAAATTAACTTTATAAAACCATTTTCACAATACTTTCGTCAGCAGCACGCACGGCCGCGCCGTTCGTATTTACACGGGAGAAGAGCCCAGCGGCGGCGCAGTCAGCGGCGCCGCGGCTCGGGCTCGGCGACGCCCGGCTCGGACGGCCGGGCGTCCGGCTCGCGCTACCGGCGCCGCCGCCGGCCCTTGCGGTACCCTTTGCCGTACCAGCCGCCGTCGTCCTGCGCGGCGTCGGGCTGGCGCGGCGGCGAGTCCTGCGCGCCGCAGCACGCGCACAGGTAGCGCCGCCCGCGCGCGCGGCGCCACGCGCGCGCGGCCAGCGCCGGCTCGCGCGCCGGCCCGTACCACAGGCAGCGCCGCGCCGCGAAGTGGCGCGCGCACCAGGCGCACTCGGGCGGCGCGTGCGGCGGCGCGGGCGCGGCGAGCCGGCCCGGGCACAGCGGCGGCGCGATGATGGTGTGCAGGCCCGGGTACAGCGACGCGCGACACAGCAGCACGGCGCGCCGGATGATGGCGGCCGCCAGCGAGCCGGCCGCCAGCGCGCCGCCCTCCGCGCCGCTGGACTCCGACGTGCTGGCCTCCTCCTTGGGCTCCAGCTTGGGGCACTTGGCGCCGTCCTCGAGCTTCGGCCGCAGCTCCGCAGGGGTCTTGTTCTCGGGCGTGTCGATGCGCGGCTCGTACTCGAGCAGTCGCCTGAGCCTCGAGCCGAGGCCGGCGGTGCCGTTGGCGAGCGCGTCGGGTCTCGTGTCGGCCGCGACGCCGGGCGGCCCGTGGCCGTTCACCGCGCACGTCGTGTCCGGGGGCCGCCTGGCCATGCGGAACCTGCGCAGGTCCGCCGTGCGACAGCGCAGCGGCGAGCGCGCGCGCGCCGGGAACGTGCAGGCGGGCGCGGGCGGCCGCGCGTGCTCGGCGCGCAGGAGGATCGTGGCTTCACCGGACAGCATGTTGACCTGGAAAACAGACAAGCCACGTGATACAGAGGCACAGCTGACCGAGGGCGGAGTCGTCGCGAGCCGGGAGCGAGTAGCGAAGGCCCTTACCTGGAAGGAGTGCAGGTGGTCCGTCGAGCCCGGAGCGTGCAGTCCACCGGGCGAAGTCCCGGGCGCGCCGGCCGACGGGCTGGGCGAGCGCGTCCCGCGCAGGCGCGCCGCCAGGTGGCGCAGCGGCAGCTCTTCGTCGGAGTCGGAGGCGGAGGGCGAGGAGGGCTCCCAGTGCTCGGCGGCTTGGGGCGGCGAGCGCGGCGCGTACAGCGGCGGGCGGCGCGTGGTGTGCGCCTCGGGCTCCGCCAGCGGCTCGGCGTGCGCCAGCACGGGGTCCAGCGCGCCGCGGTAGCGCGGCACGCGCAGGCGCAGGCGCCGCGCCACCTGCTGCATGACGGCGTCGCAGCGCGCGTTGATCTTGAGCGCCGCCACCGAGTCCTTGGGCGTCCACTGCAGGTTGACGATGTAGAGCGCGGGGCGCGCGCGCGGCGCGCTCTGCATGCGCCACAGGCGCGGGTAGCGGCGCAGCACCTTGAGGCTGGAGCCCAGGCACAGCACGACGTCGGCGCGCGCGGCGTGGCGCAGCGCGCCGGCCCAGTTGAGCGGCCAGGCGGCGCGCCCGCGCTCGCCGAAGTGCACGATGGAGTCGCGCAGCTCCTGGCCGCACGCGTGGCACAGGCGGCGCGTGCCGTGCGCGTGGCGCGCCGTGCGCTCCGTGGTGTCGAAGGCGCGCAGGTACACGCGGCGGCAGGGCGCGCACAGCTCCGCGTACATGTCGCCGTGCAGCTCGGCCAGCGCGCGGCGCGGCAGGCCGGCGCGCAGGTGCAGGCCGTCGCAGTTCTGCGACACCACGAACTTGAGAGCGCCGCGCGCCCACAGCGCCGTCAGCGCCATGTGCGTGAACGTGGGCTGCGCGCGCGACACCTCCACCCGCCTGCACACACACACACGTACAGTGCCTCTCCCTCTACATGACGCTGGACCTGCAGGGTCGGCGACTGGTACTCACCCGACAGTCTCGCCGCGCTGCAGCCGCGTCCACACTCCGTGCGGCCCGCGGTAGTCAGGGATGTCGGCGGCTGTGCTGATGCCTGCTCCCGTGTAAACCTGTTTATTACTGTATACATTAGGGACGTTAAACAGTAGTTTGCCAAGGGAGCAAACAACTATTTTGAAGGTGAGACTGTTTCTTTGAATCCAGAGCAGAGCGAAGCAACGGATTCAAAGTACGTCACTCGAGCTTAAAGTAGTGTTGCTCCCGAGGTTGACACTACTTTTTATCACCCTCTATGAAAAAGTAAGTAAGTGCAACTTATGAATAATTATATGAATAGTATGTTTATTTATTTACATACAATTAGAAGCAATACATAAAAATAATTAGAGACTAATGTTTATATTTGAACAATTATGGAAATGCATCGTAACATTTTTTTTTATTTGCCTCGCGCGTTTTTTTTTATCATACAGCCTAATACTTATTCATACTATGTTTGTGATTGATCTCTTTGGTGATTGGAACTTTTACTAACAATATCCACATTCCCAATTCGAATCACTTTTAGTCCCTAAGGATTAATCCTTAGGGACTAAAAGTGATTAAGTGATAGCTCTTTAAAGAGCTATTTCATTCCCTGTTTACGAAGTACAGACTAGCTCTCTTTGAATAGATGTGATAAAAATAAATATTTATGATTCATTATTCAGACAATCATTTTGCTGTTTGACGTTCACCATCTCAGGAAAGGGTAAGGGTTGTGCATGTGACTACCCAAATTAGTTTAATTAATGGAACCCCTTTTTTTGCCTCCTGCATGCATAGCATGACCAACATAGAAACGGGTTTTGTCAATGGAAGAATAGAAAAAGATGACATTCCGTGTAGACAGTACGACGGCAGCAAAGTAGAAAGAGTCAACTGCACTTTTTACAAGATTCACTCTTTTACATAATTCGAATTCTTTGTTTTGTCATAGCTTTTTTTTTTCTGTTTGATTCTAATTTTTTACTGATATTAAGTCACGTATATAAGGAGGGGTCCGTGGCTTAATAATAACAGCCGCAGAGGTCGATCGATCAGGTTGAGCTACGCTTGCCGCGGTTGGTCTGTGGATGGGTGACCATCTTTACATACCGGGACCCTTCGGAAAGCACGTTAAGGCGTTGGTCCCGGCTGTCATTCGTGGATCTTTGACAGTCGTTACGGTTCGTCAGAAGCCCGAAAGTCTGACAACTGACAACGACCGCAGAGGTCGATCGATCAGGTTGAGCTACGCTTGCCGCGGTTGGTCTGTGGATGGGTGACCATCTTTACATACTGGGACCCTTCCGTGCCTCGGAAAGCACGTTAAGGCGTTGGTCCCGGCTGTCATTCGTGGATCTTTGACAGTCGTTACGGTTCGTCAGAAGCCCGAAAGTCTGACAACGAGTCTTACTAAGGGGTTACCCAGTAACTGGGTTGTGGAGGTCAGATAGGCAGTCGCTTCTTGTAGAATACTGGTATACAGCTGCATCCGGTTAGACTGAAAGCCGACCCCAACATAGTTGGGAAAAGGCTAGGCTCATACGTAGAGTCCGAGACACTCTCTCAGAGACAAATTTAAAGAGATTAATGTAATGCCTGTGCCTTCTCAGTATATTTATGAAAATCTTTTATATGCCCATAAAAATATAAAATTGTTTAAAAAATACAGTAATATGCATAATATAAACACTAGGAACAATGCCAATGTAAGTATACACTTTTACAATAAACTACCAAGTTCAAGATCTAAGCCTTAATAAATTCAAATCATTCATTAAACGTAAGTTGTGCCAGAAAGCCTTTTATACTGTTAAAGATTACATTGAGGACAAAAATCTTGGGATTGAGCTGCTTCTAATTTTTGCATTTTGAACATATTTTATTTTTTTATATACACATTGACATTAATGAATTTTATATAAACAATGACATTTGCTTACTTTGTAAAGTATTATATTATTTTAATTATTGTGAGTGTGAAGACAATGTGGGTCATTTTATTTTTTACTTTTTTTATTTTGATTATTTTCTTTGTTCTGTTAGTTGTTGTCATGGTCTTGCAGTTTGAGTAATTTATGTGGCCTACCCAAATGTCCTTTCTTTGGTATTGTTCATTGAATCATTGAGCTCCTTAAGTTTTGAGTTGAGCAGCATGATTTCTGACAAATACGTGCACTAACTGGACAGGTCCACTCAATCTGTGTGGTTCTTTCCTCAAAAGACCATCTCGGACATCGATCTACATGGTCTTCATATAACCTGACCAAGATTATGTCTGGACTTTAAAAGAGACTGTGACCTCTGAGTTTGTTTCGGCCTTTCTTCTCAGAGTAGTCAGATAGGAAACGCCGACCTCATCTACTTTTTAAAAATATGATTGACTGGTAAAAGTGTTTGTGCAAACCTACTTCAGAAATAAATCATTTATGTAAACCACAATTTTTGTCAAAGCGTCGAAGTACCATATTTTGGAACAAAAAAATATTACAGTAATTTTGGCCTTAACAACTTCCTTGAACTAAATGTTGTAAAATAGGGGAAGATAGCTTTGTTCTTCTATTAATTATCACGGTTTTGCATTCAAAACGCTCTCCTGTAAAATCATGATTTTGTAGATAACCATAATATACAGGGTGTCCCGTAATTAATGGATAACCTCTTAAGAGGTCATTGTACTTATGATTATGAACAACTATTACTATGGGACCAAACCTGAAATCGCGAAAAAAGAATCAGCTGTTTCCTACATTTTGACGAGTAATGCGAACATAAATCTAGGGAACAGCTGTTTTTTTTTCGCCATTTCATGTTTGGTCCCGTAGCAAAAGTTGTTCATAATGATAAGTACAATGACTCCTTAACAGGTTATCCATTAATTACGGGACACCCTGTATACTTTGTGGCCATTGAGTAGAAAGTTTTCTACTGTCTTTAGCCTGGCGACGATGGCGATTACAAATCTTCACTACCTTAGACAACTGTCAGTTGTCAGTGTAATTTTGACAGTTTGGGATAGAAAACTTTCTTCTGAAATAGTCTATATAAAAAAGGACCTAGACAAAGATTGTTAGAAACTGAAGACAAAATGACAGATTGTAGATGGATTTCTACGGTGCTATGTCAAAAATGGAGAAATGAAATGTCACTTTGTATAGAAAAAGCTGTGTATATTCTTCGTAGAAATAGAAAACGTGATGCTAAGCCTAAGCTGTGACTCCTACAAAAACGAGGTGTTTATTAAATGACTCGTGGTCAGTTAAAGCTGCTGTAACTGTACACAGTTGTTGTTTAGTTAGTCAGAGAATCTGCGTCATACAACAGGCACATACAGTCACACCTGACATCACTGGCCATGGTTCATCACATCGTTGTTAGCCATGTTCATGTAGTTTGGTAACCTAGGTGCTCTCCGAGAGATTGCCAGCAGCAATAGGTTGTTATTAGCCTTTTTCAAGGAGTTGGGTTGGATCTGATGAATCTATTTCTCACCTGCTCTGAACTAGATTTGCGGATATTATCACATTATAGAGCCCATGTGAGGTGCTGACTAAAATAAAGCTGCTTATACTGTTAGAAATGCCAGATAACATTCAAATGCTAGGGGAGAAGTGCTCACAACTAGATGCTTGGCATTCCGGAGAGCGCGCGCGAGGCGGCGGCACTTGTCGCGCAGCACCCGCGGACTGTCCTCCACCTCGGCGGCGCGCTCGGCGGCGCGCGCGCGGCGCTGTGCGGCGGCCGCCGTGGTGGACACGGGGCGGCCGCGGCCCGCCGACGCGCGGCCTGCTGCCGGGGCCGCCGCGCTCGCCGGGGCCGCCGCGACCCCCGAGCTGTCGCCGCTGAGGCGCGCGCTGGACCGCACTCCGCCACGGTCCGACATATCCCCGGCTAGTGGCTGCGCCCGCTCCGCAACTCGTTCCTCCGTTGACGCCTGCCTCTCGTCGGCCCCGGCCTCATAGACATGTCGTTCAAAGCTGACGGTCGATCGGGCGCTCGTAAACAATCAAAGGAGCCTGTCGTTTTCCGTTCGTCGGATACACACAAGCACAGATTATTAATAATTTCGAGTCGACGACGCTGCTGTCAGGTTAAAAAGACTTATTTTTTTCATAATTAGATATAAGTATTTTGGTATTCATTGATTCGGAAATAATAAAGGGACCTTCTCCTCAGCTACCAATTTTCGGGCGAGCAGCTTTTGGTTTTCTTTGTAGTAGCTACCGCGTCCTCCACAAAAAGTGACAGACTTTTTTGTTCCAAATATTGCTCTTATGCCGCCTTCTCCAGTGTTTTATGTAGATCGAATTTTGGGAAGTATTGACATACGGGAAACTAAAGAAAAGAGCTCTTTTTTAACAAAATGCTTTTACATAGCTTTTATCTTGGGCTTTGAGCGCGGCGACCGAATGAAGAAATTCCGTAACGAAAATAAACCTAAGCATCGTCTAACGTCGTATCAGTTCGGCAGACTTCGGCACGGTGTTTGTGTGCGTTGCTATGCAATAGCTTTACCGCGGCAGTCCCCGAGTGCCACACGTATTTTTATTTTTCTATGTTAACTTCTGATTAATTGTTCAAAATGATGACCATTGTTTTCAATACATATTAGCATAGCTGGATTCGACTTCTCAAAGATTGTACCATGGACTTATTATATTACCTACAAAATATAATGAGTCCATGGTTGAACAGCACCGTAATTTATTCTTTATGGCAATGTTGCCGATGAAACGGGGGAAGTATAAAATTCCTAAATCCAATACTACTTGGTTGATATTTGATTAATTGGTATACTGAAACAAATAGCAAAGTTAGTTATTTAGGCCGCTTTCCGAATTAGCTGTAATTACAGCTGAATAAAAATTAGTCTGCCAACTTGGCAGACTAATTTTTATTGTAGGTAGATGAATCGTCTTCACATAATATGTGAAGACGATTCATCTACCTTTTATCGAATTATATATTATATAATTAACGTATACAAAACTTGTAAAACATTAGTAACGGTGGAGTTTCTTGCCCATTCTTCTCCATACGAAAACTACCTTTTGGAATGGGCGAATTATAATTTTTGACGTTTAAAAGTGCCTTTAGTGTGCCTAATTGAAATAAATGATTTGACTTTGACCATTCCGGATGTTTACTGCCTGCCTAAAAGACTAATGTTCAGTTACTACTCTGTCATTAAAATGGAACGTCCAAGTTGTCAATGTCATTGTCAAAACTTCAAAAGGTTCTTTTAGAAGTTTGGCAGGTAAGATGCGTATGAATTTTATTGATATTGTCCTAAAATCCGATAAAATCTGGCTGAATACTAGTGGTTTCTATATTTTTTAAATCTAATCATATTATAGTGACAGTGGTGTATCCCTTTTAAGTTATATTTAAATTAATACCATCGTTTTTATTCCAGTTTGACACTGAACATTGTCGTCTTCAACATGGTAAGAAATTATTAGTTGTTCTGGATTTTCGTAAATTGTTAATTAATAAAGAATTATTGCATCAGTGCGAATAATACATCATATGAGTATTGATTAAGTGAGTAATGGTGATCCCGCGTCGGAATGACTTGAGAACCTAATGTTGTTGTTGTGTTACAGCCGCGCGAAATCAAAGATATCAAAGACTTCCTACTGAAGGCACGCAGGAAAGACGCTAAATGTAAGTTAGACTATACATACTAGATATTCTTACTACAGTGATTGTTATTTTTTAATTTTGTAAGTATCACGTACTTAAAACCTCTTGTCCCATATCAGTGGATATCTACCTACATGAGTATAAAAACTTTACCAAATAGCTACTGTAAGATGCGTTAGATGCGTAGCTCAGTGTCATGACACAGAAAATATGATGCTAGCTCCCATGTATTTTATTTTAATCTGTTTTTCACGGTTGCAGCTGTCAAGATAAAGAAGAACCCTGAGAATGTGAAGTTCAAGGTACGATGCTCGCGATTCCTGTACACGCTGGTCATCACCGACAAGGAGAAGGCAGAGAAGCTCAAGCAGAGCTTACCGCCAGGTATGTAAACACACGGGATTCCTCATTAACGGTAACCTAAGCATACAATTTATTTATTATAACCATAAATAACAAAAGAGACCTTAACATAATGTTTTTCTGTGTGCGTTCTCTGAACTATCACTAAAACAAGAAGCACTAATTATATCAAATGAGGGGCAAGCCCCTAAGACGACCCACTGACCAATAGTTTTTGTGATTTCTGACTTTTCTAGTACCTAGTCAAATCTCAGTTGATCTGATAGTTTTTTGATCCTTATAAGAAACTTTAATTATCTACAGCCTTTGTTCTGTATCATTGTATCCACCGTATTGGTACAAAACATTATGTAAGTATTCATTTATTTTTACCAAAACATCTATACACCCTGTGATCAAAACATTGTTCATAGTGACTGATCCAGAACAAGGTAAACATGACTTACATTATATGACTTATATCGATTGACACTTCTTTGACTTAGTTTAATAGAAGATTAAGACAGATCAGACTGTGAACGTTCTTCAAACTGAGAATTGCCCACTCTGGTTTTGGTCATAGGGGTGTGGGACAAAACATTTACTTTGTTTGTTAAAGTAAATTGCATACTATGTTTTGTACCCATATGGTGGATACAATGTTATGAAACAATGGTTGTAGACAAAGAATTAATGGTTCATTTTCCATGTATACATCTTATTGGGGCTGACTGTACCTTTTTTTTGAGAAAAATAATGTATCAATCTCTTTGAATAGGGTATAAAAAGTATTTAGAAAAAAAAAGCAATTTTCAAATTTAAGTATGTTACTATCCCCTTAAAACACATATTTTTGGGTGCTTTTAGCAAGCGCTAACATTTTTTGATGCCATGATGATATATGGCCATTTGTCTTCACAATTGGTTTGTCTTAAGCATAACTATATTTTCTCTGAAAATTCTTTATCTTTATTAATACACAATACTTTATTGCATTCCATAATGTGTACATATAATAGTTTGTATGTTAAAACATCGAATCAATTATGGACCCTGTCTTGCACAGCAAAATTAATTTTTAATAGGCGAGAGGGTGAAGGCGGTTTCTGTCAAAAAAAAAAAAAAATAGTATCAAACAATAAGTAAGTAGTCAAGTAGTAGTAATATTTTTTTTTTTTTACATAAGTACCTATCGATAAATAGTTCAGTAATTACCTATATATGAGTCTTTCGTTTTATGCATAACAAAAGATTAGAAATAAAGTATTTTTGCATACTTTATTTTTTTTGCTAAAGTATATATTTTATCGAAAATAAAGTAGGATACGTTATTATAAAGTATAGATGGCAACCCTAACTGTACCTGTCCTTATTGCCCCATGTCAAAAATCCACTTTGTATAAAGTCATGACTACTTAGCTCCATAAAGGTATAGCGTTATGATAATCATTTCATAGCTATCTGCAATATTTCTAACCTTTTGGGTCGTCTTTTCACAATTTGCGGTAAACTATAGAAGAATACGAACATAATGCAATATTGCTCATCCCCCATAGCAAATGGTCGATGGCAAGATACGAGAGGTCAAAAAGTTCGCGGATTGAAAGGGAAGGGGGTGAAATTAAACATGAAATTATTTTTCCTTTTCAATATATTCTCCATAAACCTGAATACACTTTTCAGACCATTCAATAATTTGTTTATGCCTTAAAAGAATGATTTGTCAAGGCCTTTAAAATGAGCAAAATTTACGGCTTCACTTCTTCGTCATTCGTAAATTTAGTTTTTTCATATTTAGGAACAAAATATAATAACCAGAAAAGGCCAAATTTGGACAATAGAGAGGGTATTTTAAAATTCCGAAGCCGCACTTGTGTAAGGCAGCCATCGCAACATGACTCTTGTGAACGCGTTATCGTGCAAAAAGAGCACACCTCAAGAGCATTATCCCCTTCTCTTTTCTTTAATGGCTTCTTTTAATTTTTAACCGAAGAAAAAACGGAGGAGGTTATCAAGTCGACGCGTATATATATATTTTTTTTTTTATGTATGATCACGCATAACTTTTTACAGAACAATCCGATTTTGATAATTCTTTTTTTATTGGAAAGGGTATACCCCGAAGGTGGTCCCATATAAATTTAGAAAAAAATTCCAACCCTAAGGGTAGGAAAACAGGGGATGATTGATTATTCACTCACTGATTGTAATGTATGACCACGCATAACTTTTTACAGATTAGTTCGATTTTGATAATTCTTTTTTTATTGGATAGGGCATACCTCGAAGTTTGTCCCATATAAATTTGGAAAAAAAATCCTACCCTAAGAGTGGAAAAAAGGGGTGATTTATTATTCATTCACAGATTTTAATGCTGAGTTGTGTATTACAATAAAATTTAAAAAACCCCCGACTCAAACAAAAAAAAATAACCTTCCCCGCCCCTCTAACCCATCCATTCCCGCCCTCGTATATCGAATGCTATATGGGTCACTAGACTAGACTAGAATTATTAGTTCTATTGTGCTACATTTATTTTCCAGTGTGACACATTCCGTTGTGATTTCCGTTGTGCGATTACGTCAAAAATTTGATCCTGACCCATATAGCAAATGGTCAGTCTATAGGCCCTATAGACTGACCAGACATCTATGCACAATTTTAACAAAATCTATCGGGTTGTATTGATGCTGGAACACACATTCAGACAAAAATGATAAAAAAATTAATTTCAGCATTAGAATCTTTCACAGACCCAGTTTTGGCTTCACTACGATTTTATTATATTTTATGTGTAGATGGAGAGTCGTGTGTAAGCAACATTCAACATGGTAGACTTAGTAGGTATTTAGATATACTGGTGAAAAACGGACATTATATTCCAGGCAGCCAGTACAACTTGAGCACAAGAACTCACTGTATACCTACCTATGAGCACTTCTATGCCCATTTGCACTAACACTAGCGACACCTAAATCTATGCCCAATTAAAAGCGCGCTGTTGAATTTTTAGCATGTGAAATCAGTGGCATCAATGTAACGTAATGTTGTAGACTGTTTGCTTTGCACTACACCTTAATCATGCAATAAGACATGCATATAATTATGAGGAATTGGGAAGTATTTAATTATTGAACTCAGTTAATTTGATTTTTTTTTGTTACAGGTCTCCAGGTTAAAGAAGTTAAGTGATGTGACTAGATTTAAAATTAATAAAAAAAATTAAAACTTTGTTGTGTATTTTAATTTGTACCACAGCCAACACTCGCCTGTTACATTCACCATAGATGGGTTTATTTATAAACATTGCTTAAAGGACAATGCCGTCAAATATAGGGCTCCATGTACCAAACGGAAAAGTCCGCTGTCACAACCAAACCTAGTGTATTTGGAGGAGAATTTAATGCTCTTCCTATATTGCTAACTAGGCGTTAAAAGTGGTAACTCTGAATCTGTCCCTGTCAGAGTTCGGTTTCATTATCCTTGACTTCGTCAAAGTGGACTTTTCGCTTACGTTTCCTCCGCATGTCGTATTCATAGCTATTTTCGCCGGATTTTTCAATAGCTTTTGACTCGTAATGATCAAAGGTACCGGGTTTCCTTAACCTTTTAACCGCCCGACTTTATATGAGTTGTCGTGCCCCCAGCGCCCGAACAAAAAAAAAAAAAAAACGAAAAATAAACGCCGATGAAACGAGCTGTGATGATGTAATAATAATTCAGATTAAACGAGATGTGTTATTTGGTCGTATATATACGACCCTGGCGGAATGGACACGAAAATATTTGTCGGATTAATCCGACGTAAGCGGTTAAAAGGTTAAGGACGCTATCACATTTTTCCACGAATAACAGTGCTTTTCAGGTACCATTTTAATGAACTTGGAGTCGCAACTGCAAGGATATCTTGGTTTCAAATTAAAGATAATATATTCATCTCCAGAATGGCTCCATAACAATTAAATAGCCCTATACAAAATTTTCACACAAATACGTTTTTACCATCACAGTAATCGCAAAAAATTTTATAAAAAGGGGTTTGAATAAGTACCTATATAGCTAAATCCACTGCATATTTTAATTTAAAAATAAGAAGATATTGTTGCTTATATAGTCCTGATACGACAAGCTAAATATTTTGTAGATAAATAAATAACTTTTTCATTTATGAGACAAATAAGAAACGCTCTCAAATTTCTCCATACATTTTCTACCCGCGGACACTTGCGGTTCGTCATTCCGCGCTCAGAGGCGCTCGTGGAAGCACGTCTGTGTCGCTTTCTCGCAAAAAATAATTACGTAAAAAAGTGAGTTCCGAGTTGTGTACTGAGGTCGGACGAAGTTGATACTTTTTCGGACCGAAATAAAATTAAGTACGATTATTGGTATTTTTTTCAGAAACAAATACTTAGTTGTAATTTTTACAAGCTTTTATTTAACTTGCAATGTATGTATGTACGAGTATGTATGTATGTAACTATGTTTGTTCGGGTGGACTCTTGCAACTAAATTTTGAACCAGATATCTTCAACCGATTGAGCTGAAATTTTGTATGCACTTTTAGTTTGGATGACAATGCATGGTTAGCTGTGTGACGTTATTCTAAATCCAAAATGGCGGAACGCCCAAGATGGCGGACTACTTATTTTTAAGGCACTCCTACAATATGGATATCAAATGAAAGGGATTGCTGAGAATAACTCGAAAAATAAAATGACGTCACTCTAAATCCAATATGGCGGACTTCTAAAGATGGTGGACTAGTTATTTTTAATGCACTCCTACAATATGGGTATCAAATGAAAGGGATTGCTGAGAATAACTCGAAAAATAAAGTGACGTCACTATAAATCTAATATGGCGGTCATCTAAAGATGGTGGACTAGTTATTTTTAATGCACTGCAACAATATGGGTATCAAATTAAATTACTTGCTGAGGATGACTTGAAAAATAAAGTGACGGCATTCTAAATCCAATATGGCGGAACACCAAAAATGGCGGACTAGTTATTTTTAATGCACTTCTACAATATGGGTATCAAATGAAAGGGCTTGCTGAGAATAACTCAAAAAACAATGTGACGTTACTCTAAATGCAATATGGCGGACTTCTAAAGATAGCGGACTAAGCTTTTTATGCTTTCCTACAACATGGGTATCAAATGAAAGGTCTTGCTCAGAATACGTATGCGAGTTAAACTCCACAAAATGCCTGTCCAGCAATAACTAAAAAGTAAAAAACAAATTAAAAGTAATTTTTTTTTTAAAAACAAGATTTTAGTTAAATACGCTAAAAAGAATAAAATAAAATTGTCCTTTAAAACTTTTACTATCAACTTATAACGTCATTAAGTACACAAGTTATATATGATATAAAAGCTTGTTGCGAGATTTACCTGTGTAGATAAACAAGTAAATAACATGATCTGATTGATTTTCATTTTTTTAATTTTCAAACTAAGTAAATACGAGTACTTAAATCTGAAAAAAACTTTTTTACTTTTAATTTATTTATTTAGTGGATGTAGATGACGGATAAAGATTGTACCTATAAATATTTATTTTATTATTTTATAATCAAATTAAAATGATGGAAATGTTTTTTTTTTACATTCGATATTAATAGTCGATTTTGGGGTTTTTCGGGGTGATGATTACGAATATAACATCCATTTTTTATTCAAGGTGGCGGATTTTTGTTTGTGACAAATCGACTTACGGCCAATTTCTTCATAATACCAGTATATCCAGTTGTCATGCTACGTCACAGTTTTACTCTTCAATTCAGTAATTTTTTTTAGTGAATTATAATGTTGCTATATTGAAGAATACAATTGTGACGTAGCATGACAACTGAATAGACTGGTATTATTACGTTTAGTCGGTTAACAAAGTCGCGTGGTTTTTTTGTTTACCTTTATTTAGCTACCTAAACCTATGGAGTATAGTAGTAGTACAATGAAATATTTTCTATGTGAAAAGACAGCTGTGCTGCTGGGGAGTTTGTTGCGCCACTTCTTCCCAGCGAAAGCACTAAGAAGTGAAGGGCGGGCGTTTTGGGGACTGTCTTTTGTAATTTTGACATTCGAAAAGTGCTGATTCTCAGCCTAATTTGAATAAATTACTTTTGATTTACTTTTTTTTAATTTTTAAGTAAATAAAATACTTACTGTTTTCATAAGGGAATGATTATTATTAAATATCACAACGAAACTCTACGATAAACTCCCAGGCTAGTATTTGATTATGTAATACTCCAACAATTGACATCAGAAATAATATTTAAAAGTACTTAGGTACATCTTTTCAAACTAACAGCAGACTGTGGTATAAATGTGGATGTTCCTTGTAATACTAAAATGTTAAGGTCGTTTTTGGGTACCTAGTAATAAACATATTGACTGATGAACTTCAACAATACAAAAAACATGATTATCACGCAGATAGTAAGTACTAATAACACTTACCAAATTCGATTGCGAACTTACAACTAACTTTACTCAATAAATACCAGCAAAATTAAAAAAAAAAATCTTCAAGTACCAAGATTAGTTAAGTTACGTATAAAAATCGAGCGAACAATGGTTTCAATGTGTGCGTGCGCGTAATGTTGCTGTGTTGCGATTCAGATACCTAAACTTGAGCGAGTTCAAAATGTGATAGCGTCCTTAAGCTTTCTAGGTATGCTACCGAGGACTCGAACTCTCCGTTCTAAACCAAGTAGTAATAACTTTGGACAGAGTGGACCGATTTTAATGAAATAACGACTAGATGATACCTCAAGATACGGACTATGGCTATATTTAAACGCCGCTCTTTTCGTTTTGCACTATTTAGTGAAATAATTCTATTTCCGCCTAGGCTGGCTGGGCCCCTACGCCAGTGCCATGTGTGACTAGGCTGTAATTCGGGCCTGCTGATGACCGATAGTTTTAATCAAAATCAAAAGTCATTTATTCAAACTAGGCTGAGAATCGGCACTTTTCGAACGTCAAAATTACATAAGACAGTCCCCCAAAACGCCCGCCCTTCGCCACTTCCTAGTGCTTTCGCTGGGGAGAAGAAATGGCGGAACAAACTCCCCAGCAGCATAGGTCTGTTCAGTTGGAAAATAATTTATATACCACACTAAGTATGAAAAGTAATTAACGTTACAGGACACAGGACATTAAATTAAATTATTTGCCATAGGTTAGCTAGCCACGCCAATATACCAACAAATACAATTAAACACTATACGTACTAAAGCAAAAAAATAATAATGATGTAAACAAAAAAAAAATCTTATTAGCTAAATAAAAGCGCCTGGAGGTATAAAGGGCGTGACAGCTTACATATTTATGCAATGCTGGCTTCTGTTTACATAGCTGTCACTTGAAGTCACAAATGATAAACTAGGACCATCTAAGCAAAATAAATAAACAAGTTATTACTAATTATCTGGTATATCGAATCTTTAACGGTGGACCACTATTTACGACACCCTGTATACGGAAATTACTGTAACAAAACACATTTTATCTCAAAAAACCCGTGTATTCCCGTTCGTCCCACTGCACTGGCCGTCGCCCCACTGGTGGGAATAATTTAGTTTGTTTGTGAACTTACACCCAGAAAAAAATAGATATTGTTCCCGTGGAAAAGAACAATAATTTTCGACGGTTAATACTCAATATATTTATTGCTTCCACATGTGAACTTAGGTGGTAGGTTTCACAGAATATGATCATTGTGGACCTTGTCACAATTGCTTTCGAACGCTAGATGGTGCTAGGTACGTTTCTTTCTATCATGATTGAAATACTTATGACCCGACCTTCTGAGCAGCACCCTAATTGCATTATAACACACTACCAGTCTCAATCTGAATCATTTGATGGATATTGCTAATCCATCCAAACTAATAAAATGCGAAAGTAACTCTGTCTGTCTGTCTTTGCTTCACGCCTAAACTACTGAACCGATTTGTGTAAAATTTGGTACAGACATAGTTTGGAACTTGAGAAAGGACATAGGATAGTTTTTATTACAAAAAATAAAATTTATTCCGGACATACAGCGCCATCTATTGGTCAAGAGTCGGCATCAATTCAGTACTGAAAATTCATCGGAAAAATGTAAATAAATAGTAAAAAGGTATGAAAATATAATATAATACAACTTTTAGTACAAAGAAAATGCTCTAACGGAGTATAGATAATTCTATTAGTACCTACTATAAATGGCGAGTTGGTGATCGCGCAATGGTGTCGATCGTTACACGAGTTCGGTTCATGTTATTGTTTTAATTCATCGGAAAAAAGTAAATAAATAGTAAAAAGGTATGAAAAAAATAATATCAATATAATAAAACTTTTAGTACAAAGAAAATGCCCGAACGGAGTATAGATAATTAATAATCCGAGTTGTAACTATGCTCGATAGATGGCGATGGGATCGAAATAGATCGCGCTATGGTTTCGTTACACGCATTTGGTTGGGTATCGGCCGAGCGCTTCGGTACTGTCGTGGAATTGTGGATAGATCGTTTAGGTTAGGTAGGTGGTAGGTTTCGGTCTACATATCGCACCATCGGTGGAACAAGGGCACAACTAACAAAATCTGAAAATGAGTTAAGTATGCCAATAATGTTTTAAAAACATCCTATATCTGGTGGAACAATACTTTACTCATACATACCTAGGATATGTAAACTTTTGCGAATTTAGGTATGTACTTTACAGAAGTAAAGTATTGTTCCACCAGATAAAGGGATGTTTTTAAAGCACATTGCTAATTTTCAGATTTTTTGTTAGTTGTGCCCTTGTTCCACCGATGGTGCGATATCTTCAATTCAAACGGAGAGCTCATTATGTTGATTTTTGAAGAGTTCCCTAGAATATCTTCCACATTTCATTTTTGAAGAGATCCCGCGAGATCGGGAACTATGTGGGTAAAACCAAAAATCTGCCGGAAGTCACTATTCCACGCGAACGAAGTCGCGGGCAAAAGCTAGTTGCTTCATATATTCGAAATATTTGTCTCCTGAACAACGTAAATAACGCTATTAATGTTGTTGAACTATCAAAATGAAAGCCATTGCTACTGATAGTGTCACGCAATTACCCCGTAGTACCTATTCTAACAAAAACTATTTAACAAAAAAAAAAACCGACTTCCAAAAAAAACTACAAAGTGAAAAATAACTTTAATTTCGGAAGTCGGTGTCTTTGGATCTGTATTTTAGTTTTTTGCCACCGACTTCCGAAATTAAAGTTATTTTTCACTTTGTAGTGTTTTTTTTGGAAGTCGGTTTTTTTTTTGTTAAAAAGTTTTTATTTCTCGCTTTTTAGTGGGTCTGCTTGTAATTTATCTAAGTTACAATAGCCTAGTGTCAACTTGCTCATCGCCTTTTACAAAATATTGTTTTTCCCGATGCAGGGGCGTTAATTGTTCAGTTCTCCTACGAATGGTGAAATGGAGCTGATGGTGTCCACCATTGTGATGAGCATAAATTGCTTAGAAACCATATTAAAGTAATCGCAACCCGTGAAATACTTATAATTGAGTAGTTCCGGTGGCGATCTGTGGTCTTCATCATCAGTTCCACTTCACCAAATGGTGCTTTCCGAGAGCAAATGCACGAGTTACTATAAAAAATACCCAAATCGCTATAGGTATGCCTATAATATTTGAAGAGTTCCTTCGATTTCTCCAAGATCCCATCATCAGATCCTGACCTGATGAAAATGGGACCAATCTGAAAGTATATACTTTCAAATAAAAGAAGAATTTTCCAAATCCGTTTATAAATGACGGCGTACTGAGGTAACAAACATTAAAAAAAAAAAAAAATACAACCGAATTGATAACCTCTTCCTTTTTTTGAAGTCGGTTAAAAAGTAGGTACTAGGTTTACGTAGTAACTATTCAGTAATCTGTGACTAGGTGTGCATGAATTCACGATAGTAGGTATAGTGTTCGCGACAACGTCATTCGACATAGCGGTTTTCGACTCAATGTGTTTTCGAACTGGCGTACCACTCTTAAAGTTTTTCGAAGTAGCGTGCATCGCAATAACGTTATTCATATCTTCATATTACTCCCAACTAAAACACCGCTAATAGATTTAAACACCTCGTCACTAACCAACATAGTCGTAACGAACAGCATACTCTGTCTACTTCACAGAAATCTAAATAATTTATTTGTTTTTCTGTACCTAGTCTACCTTACTAACTTTATTATTTGTGTGAACAAGACGAACGATCGAGACAAAAACTAATGATTATTTATCGAACTACCTAACAAAGTGAGTATGTGTACGTGTCTATCGATATCCGTGGTGTCTATAGTACCTATAGAAACAACTTATAGAATAAGGTCGTAAGTCAAACCGAAGCGTCAATCTATTGCTTTCTGAGATTGCTAATCGACTTATGAACGCCACTGTACATAGCGACCCAGTTGTAATGCTGAATGGGCTGCCACTCAAAAGAGTTGGACCAAATACCTGGGACACTTTCTAATCGGAGACCGTAGATATAGATCGAGAACGCAGGACGCTAGCGGTCAGGTCACAGGTTCGCTCGTTGTAGTATTGGGGCAAAGATTAGGTACGCTGTTTAAAGCGTATTGCCAATCGTTTATTTATATTTATTTATATATACTTTATTGCACACCACAAAAATACACAACAAAAAGAATTATCGATAACTAAAAATATACAATGGGCGGCCTTACCTATATCGCTTTCTGCGATCTCTTCCAGGCAACCTTGGAATGGACAGTGATTTGCCTGGACATAAAATGGGGTTGTCGTTAGTTTAATAATATACTAAAATAGATACACAGATATATACATATCCTAAAATAATAGATACTTACATAAATACATACATAGGTACCTACTAAAAATATACGCAACAAAAATAAATCAAGACTATAGATAATTACAGTTTCGAGAACAAGATCACAATTTAAATACAAATAACGACTGCGCGCGTTTTATCTCAACGGGCAATGCATTCCACAAACGAGCAGCCTGGACAGTAAAAGATTTGTCGAGGAACTTTGTGGAGTGCATAGGCATTTTAAGCTTTAAGTTATCTGATGACCTTAAAAACTTCGTGTGGGAGTCACAAAGAAACTGGAAACGCTTCTTGAGATAGATAGGCGTGAAAGGGGAAAAGAGCCCATTATACAAAAGGGAAAGTATCGTTCTACACGAGCGGCCTGTGGGTAAGGCATACTAAGAGATCGCTAGACGCCCTGCGTATTCAATATAATAACTGCTTCAGGATGCTGTTGAGACTGCCGCGCTATTGTAGTGCGTCCAGTATGTTCGCATTTGCGCATGGCGCATACCTTCCGATGATTTTTACGCCATAATGCACAAAAAAACAAATTCCATCGTGTCAAGAGCGCGGTCTAGTTCTAACGGCATCCTAAGTATGTTGATAGAGAGAGAAGTACGACGCACCTTGGTTGTCGCACGCTGTGGAGGTGCTGGTCAAGACCCCACACAGCGAGCCTTACAATTTTCTATTTGTTTGTGTTTGTTTACTAACAATAGTTTTTAGGAACAATGGAATGTTGGGGGTCCTAGGGTATTTAGATCAGACAACCAACTCGATCGAATGTACAGACGCCAGCACATCAACCTACACCTAACTGTCAAATTTTCCCAATCAACATTGAACCTTATGCTTTAGCGATAAAGTTGAAAATCTATTACAGAAATCTGACAGATTGTAGTAGGTTGATGTGCTGGCGTCTGTACTTTAATCAGTGCTAAAAAGGAACATATTTATAATGTGCTTTAAAGTAAAGTGCTTACTTAGCTTAAACTTATACTTATGTTCTAAAGGAGCGTACTTACTACGTTATGCACTATTAGGGAGCATACAGTCATACACTTCAACAATGTTACTATCAATTGGGCCTAGTTGCCATGAATAAACATACTTATAATAGAATAAATCGTAATCTAAATACTCATAAAGTAATGGAATATGTTTTAGTAGATTTTTTCCTCAAATTAACGCGGGTGAAACCGCGGGGCGTAGCTGTTTCACCCTAGTGGTTTGATAAAGCTAGCAAAGTTGAAAAGTCATATTACTAAAATTAACGAAAACATTAAACTAACGACTTGTTTACCGTAATTAATACTTTTCTATTTGAGGTTTTATTGTAACTACGAACCTCTGCGCTCGATATCATTACTCATATCGCCTCCAATTCTCAGTGATAGTTCGTTATGAGAGTTTTCTTAAATAAGTCCCAACACTTCTGTTTAGGCCGCCAGCTGCTAGTTAATTAGATTAAAATGAAAGATGATGAGATACAAATTTATTTCTAACCGATTTCTAAAAGAGAGAGGTTATCAATTCGTCTGTCTATACAGGGTGAATGATTCAAGTCCGCATGGATGACCAACTCCGAAACTATAGGTTCTTAAAGGAGTCACGGAGTCGATTTTGATGAAAACTAAAACTGCATCATTGAGTTTTTGAAAAATCAATTGCTCTAGATATTAGGAATCAATACAGAAAATCAATGATTGGTCAACTGGACCCGCGGGATCAGTTCGAGTGGGTCCAGTTGACCAAAGACTCCTAGTAGATTTTGAAAAAAAAAACACTGGCTGTGTTATTGCACCGTCCGAAAGGATCAAATTCTGGAAAACGGGTTTTTGATAAAGTCGATACACCGTAACCCTTCTGTAACATTTTCAGTGACTTAACACGTAATTCCATTGGCGATGCAGAATAAGTGTTACAAATCAATCAAAGTCATAAGTATGAAGACCACTATTACATATATAAGGCCTGAAAATGTAGCGTGCGTGCCACCTGCGCCGCGTCGTTCCCGGTATGGCAGCCCAGCGAAGCGGCACGCCGGCACGGCAGCGCGCGGCACGGCAGCCGGCATCGGCGGCAGTCGTGCCGCGGCCGCTGTGGGCGCCGCACGTGCCGCCACCTTGCGCTACAGCCGCGAGCCGCGTCGCGCGCTCGGCAGTGCGCTCGTGAAACTTTCTAAAGTTTATAGTTAACATGATGTGAATGTTCGAAGTGCATTTGGACTTTTCTAGTGGATTGTGAGTAAATTGGCTACTAGAATATCCGCACATTTCCTTTTTCTTAATCTTAAAATATAATATGTAAACAGTATTGTTGTTCTACTTCTTTAATTTCTTTAGCCAGTCAGGTCCAGAAGAGATGGATGCCTTCGCATAGTGAGCGATCCGTGGCAAGGCTTCTAACCCGACCAACTATAGGAGTCTCTTCTGTGTACTCACTCCAGTTGTGAGTGGCAATAGTTGTGGTTGTTAGTTCGTATGAGATTCTCTGCTGGATTTCTCAGCTCCTCGCAGACCGCGCCTCAGGTGACCGATCAGTAGGCTCGCGATAATCGTTTGGCGAATCTGTCGTAGTACATTTTATGTTTTCCTGTCTCCAATAATAATTTGTTTGTGCCTAAGTCAACTTTAATCACACGGTCCTAGCCCCGTCACCTGCGGGGTGCCCGTGGGGTCAGATGTGATGGCCCCATGATGATGATATGGTAGCCACCATCGGCTCGGCGTGGCGTGTTGTCTCCTGTGGCCGCCAGGTCTGAGCACCGCCAGTTCGTGCTGTGCCCGTGCGCACACTGCCGGCGCGGGTCGCGCGCCTTCTAGCTTCCTTCTACATTATCATATTATTTGCTCGTTTTGCTCAAAAGTTTGCTGTTAGCAAAGACAACCTGAATGGTAGTACGACACACAGGTAATCTTTTCTTAGAGCGAACTACTGTTGGGCGAAATAGGCAGCACCAGCTTCATGCAGCTTCCAGAAAATAGGAACTTTTATGTAAAAAAAGTACATATGTGCATGGCTGTACTTACATGGTTTGGTACACTCGCAGTCAGCGCGGCTACTAAGTACTGACTGTAAGAAAGTGTTTGGGGTCGGCGCAGCGCGTCTTCGTCTCCCGCATATCGTCACATCACCAGTCGCCGTCCGCTTCGTCTTCCTTTACTCTTATAAACATACACATTCATACTCAAAACCTTCCTCACGAGTTCACGACATGTTCCTCATTTAATTTCTCGGTGACCGGCGTCACATTTAGACGAGGGGATCAATTTAGAAATGAGTATGTAAGAGGCATCCTACAAACTCATTTCTAATTTGATCCATTCACGTAACGCCACAAGTGCCTCCTGGCACTCTCACCTCAGCTGCACGCACTAGCCGCTCGCATGAGGCGTGACAGTGACTGTACTGATACGTGCTCCTTGACTACAGATATTATCCAGCGCATGGTTAATTAATGTGAACATCAAAATGTTGTTCGCATAGCGCCCTGTAGCGGCCCGTAGCGCCCCGTAGCTCCTCGTAGCTCCTCGTAGCGCCGCGTGTGTGTCGTAGCGGTATGAGGTACTCGTCGTAGCACCTGCGGTTCATCGGACGCACGTTTTGTTCTATTGCTAAGGCAGTGGCGATAAATATTGTGGTCGGAATTTATAGATGCATTTAGAAAACGTATGAGATGGCACTGAATTATGAGATGGCACTGAATTTTTAAGATGGGTTTACAGGGCGAAAGCTGAAACTATGATAGCGAATTGGCAAAACAGCTAGATTTTTGAGAAAACTAACACTGCGTTATATGTTTAGGTAAAGTTTAGCCAGGTAGGTATTGCACCTGATCTTTTTTCCAACCCTGTGCTAGTGCACCCAGCGCGCAGCGCGGCGGCGCAGGCGCCAGCTCTGTTGCTGGTTGTCCGCCGGTAATCCTGTAGCGAACGTTCAAGTGTAAAAACAAAGAAAATGATGAATGCCAAAACCTTGAATTCTAGAGATAGCTAATAGCGGGTTATTTTTCAAAAACCTTGCAATACTTTTAATCGAAATGAAAAAAAAAAGGAGGAAGTTCTCAAATCGACGCGTATACTTATATTTAGTTTATTAAAGGTGATGCCACTACGGCATCATAGAAACAGAGTTTGGAGACGACAGACAGAGTCTGGAGTTGCTCTGATGTTGGAGACGGAACAGTCTCAAGATCTCCTCGACTATTTACAGCAGCGAAATCGTCTTTGAGTTTGATTCATTCATCTTGATGAGAACTGTGAACCTAGCCGGCTTGCTGAGGTTAAACCGACGAAAAGAATTCTGAAAAGAGAAACAAAGAAAATAAAAAAAATTCAACCGAAGTAAATCAGAACAGAAAACCGAAGAATAAAAAAATAATTTAAGAATAAATAAATAGTTTCTTCGACGCCGCCTCTAGAAATAGAAACGCCTACCAGAGAAGTACCTATTTTACTACCAAACAATTCGAAATATCTGCCAGAATGGATAAATGCTCACCAAATTGTGTTTCATAAAGTATTGTACAAATTAACCTATTTTCGTTTTTATTCTATGTCATAAAGATTTATAAACGCCTTTACAGCTAATTTCAGACCAACTATTTTATATTATCGCTAAATAGATGTTACCAATATTTTATTTCACTACTTTCAATTTAGTCAGTTTTACTGAGGTACAAAAGCTAACGATCGAGCGAACAATTTTTTTGAATATCAATTGCGTGTCCCAAACAATGTTATTTGTTTATTGTTTTATGAATTTCATTTAAAATATGATAACACAGCCAAATAAATATTTCACTCTCAATATTACTGCAACAAGTGACTAATGTAAATAAAACGAATCACTGGTAGGAAAATAAAAAATCAAAAGTAAAATGAAGTAACGTTTAAGGTTCTCTATTGTGTTACCTAACTTTTTTATCCCTAATCTAAAGTGCCATATTTTTTTGTGTCCGAATCATCATTTGTCCGAATGATAATTTGCCCGAACTTAAAGTCACATAATATCAGATGCCTTAAAATTGAAAATCCCTAAATACAATACCTATGCCATAGATAATTTCTATGCAATAAGTATGGCCCTAAAGTTTGTCATAAATATTACAATCAATAATATACAAAAGACTTAAAACCGTTTTCAATAAAAGTTATAAGTCCTGAATTCAATTTATTTAATGTTTATTTATCTCAATAATGTGTTTAAAATAAAGCATTGGCGTATCTAGGGCTTTTTTCCAGGGGGGGCCTGGCCACATTTTTTTTTTTGTTGCGCGGTTGAAATCCACATGGACTTCTTCCATCGTGGGGGGGACAGAGGGGCATGCCGGACTCTTACCGGCTAAAACCACCGTGGTGTTCCACCTCTACCTATGGCCGGCGGTGCGGGATTCGTATAAGCATTCACCGCTCCCGTGATACGGAGGTGGAACCCGCTGTTCCTCAGCGGGTTCCACCTCCCCGTGCGCCCATTCCTATAATGGCCGCACCCACTCTCGAGTGGCGCGCGTGGAACACTGCAACGTCAACTCGGGCCTGTCTGGTCGGACGACAGACGCGGGGGCCTGGCCCCTAACCTTTTTTTATTTCGAGGGGATGGATACACTCCGTCCGGGAAGAACGGTGGGTTATGTCGGACTCCTACCGACTAAAACCTCACTGTTCCTTCTACTACCATAAGTCAGGGGTCTGGGAGATACTTGTACATTCGCCGCACCCCCGACTGGTATCAGCCCGCCATGCCTAGCGGGCCCCATCCCCAAGTGCGGGCGATCCCACGACCGCACGTAAGGCGCGCATATTGCATGCCACTTCTTTGAGCCCGACTGCTTGAGCGACGAAACGGGCCCAATTTCGCTGCCAGCAGGCTCCTTCTTATGGTGGCCGCAAATCGTTAATTGCCCTTCGACGCCCGGCTGCTCTTCTGGTGCGGCTGGAATGAGAGGCATGCTCTCTCTCTCCCTCTCCGCCGCCTCCTTTGCGTGCATCACCTCCTCGCAAAAAGAGGTCACAGCATCCCACGCGTTTTCGCTTCCGACCATGGATTAAACCACCGCCGAAAATAACAGATCACCCGCACCAAGTGTCGCTACGAAGGCACAGCGCTGTTGGGCCCAAGCTGTACTCCTCCAACGTATGTTGCGCCGTGTCCTCGTGGCAGTCCACACAGTGTTGACAAGCAGGCGTCCGCTCCCGACCTATGCGACGCAGGTATTTCGCGAAACATCTGTGTCCAGTAAGCACCTGCGTCAGCCGGAAACTCAGGGCGCCATGCTGCCTCTCCAGTCATTCTTCCATAACAGACCTTACCGCCATTATTGTGGCGAGCTCCCACCTGGGTTGCGCAAGTCACTCCCTCCATTCAGCCACTAGTATCTGACGGAGCTCGGTCCTTCGTGGCTCGAATTCCCGAGGAACCGGACCACGCGCAAGCTCCACCTTCCACCAGCGATATAGGGACGCATGGATTTTCGCGTCCAGATCCCAGGGCGTTGATCCGGCCAGCAGAGTTGCTGCCTCGTAGGAGATCGTACGGTATCCTCTTATCACCCTAACAGCCATCGCTCTTTGCGGCCTTCGCAATATTGCAACGTTGCGGGCCGTCAGAGTGTCCGCCCACACAGGGCCATGGACCGCACAATCCCCACGTACAGTCTCCGGCAGGAGGCGTTGGGCCCCCCCAAATTAAGTAGCAGTCGCGCAAGAGCAGCTGCAACGCTCATCAACCTGGGGACCAGCCACTGAACGTGCGGCCCGAAGTCCCACCGGCTGTCGAGGACAAGTCCTAGGTCGACTCGACACCGATGCGGATGCCTCCTACCACTATGTGTAAATCGCGTGGTGGCTTGTTCCGAGGCCAATGGAAACAGAGGGCCTCAGATTTGTGCAAAGCCACCTCGAAACCCAGACGCCGGATCCTACCAACGACCTGCGCAACCCCTGCCGTGGCCGTGGCCTGTATGGCGGATTGCCGATGCGTTTGCTCCCGGGCCGTCTAATCATAATAATACTCTAGCTTATTTCGTTGCTTATTAGTAGATTCAATTATTTTTGTGATTTCAAAAGTAACTAAATGGAATGTATTATAAGTTTGTGTAGGCCTTGGTGGTAGATTATTTATTTGATTGCTTTTGTGTGAAGTTATATTATGTAAGTATCCAGCTTAAAATTTCGAATAGCTCCCCAAACATCCTAGGGTGGGACAGCCACGGAATATTCATTCCTACATTACCTGTACCTTATGTTAAGATTCAAAATTAAAATTCAACATTTTCCTTAAGTTTGCCGTACCTATATGTCATTACTTCCCAGAATTTGATACTTATTAGGGATTCTATCTAATGGTGCAATTATACAGTGTATTTTTTTTTCAAAATCTACAGGTTCGATTCCTGGCTTGAAATATTGATTTTTCAAAAATTCAATGATGCAGTTTTAGTTTTGATCAAAATCGAGCCCGAGACTGCTTTGAGCACTTTTCGCTATTCCTCATAGTTTAGAATTTGTCCATCCACGCCCACTTGAAAAATTCACACTGTATAGGTACTTACAATCTTGAAATTAACTCAATAATCTATACAAATAAAAAAATTGTAGCAAAGTCACAACCGTAAATTTTGTTTTTTTAAGTTTATTATTTTAAGGTCTGGGAACAATTCTAACCCCACCAAGTGTCAGACTATCATAGTAGGCAGCCCGTACAGCATGAGGAAGCTGAATGGCTTAACTGTGCCAGCTGTAATCTTCGACCACTCAGTCATGCCGTTTAGCTCTGATGTTAAGAATCTTGGTTGGCATGTCGACACTTGTCTTGAGTGGCGTAAGCAGGTTACGACTGTAAGTCATAAAGTCACCGGAACGTTGCGGTCGCTTTATCGGTTGAAAAATCTTCTCCCTTCACACATTTGTTTTATTTTATTACTTTTAAGAAAACTTACAGCTAATACATTCGAATAATCAGAAGTAATATGTAGAAGAAAGCCAATTACAAGTTTCCACTTATATAAACTTATGTGTCAAATAGACAAGACGGTAAAAACAGCGTGAGAGTTAAACATGGAGACAACTGAGGAGAATAAACAAAAATAAAATAGTAACACAACAAAATTACACTTCAAAGAAAAAGTTATTCAATTTTTTTTTAATTTCTTCACGTGACCAGAGGGCTGTCAGTATTGTCATACAACGTGGCAATGCTGCCAGCCTTTTGGGCACGTTTCCTGTTGACAGCGATGCGGACGAATTTTTTGATGCCCTTTGATTATTTCCCCTCCCTTTTTATATATTTGTACATATTATTATTTTAAGACAGCTTTTTAAATATTGTAAATATTTTGATTTGTAAATAAAACCCTTGTTTAGTATTTGGTTTTCTCTGTAAGTCTGGTCAGTCTGTAGGCTATAAATTATCACGCTATTTGCTATGGGGGATGAGCAATATTGTAATTTGTTCGTATTATTTTGGTATTATTCTATGGTTTACCGCTAATTGTAATATGACGAGCTACAATATTGCAGATAGTAACAGACATATATTAACATTTCTATGGTTAAAGATTTAACCCTTTAAATGATTACCATCATGCTATAAACCTTTATGGAGTTAAGCAGTCAATCATGACATATACAGGATGGATAATTGAGATGGGGCAATAAGGGCAGATACCTTGATCGTTGAAAACGAGAAACGGTCTAAGGGGACAATTCTTAACTTTGTGGTCTGCATTCACAGATTTTGAAAAAATGTACAAAGCAAAGCGTGTTAAATAATGCCAGTTAGACAAGGGCGTTGATTAGCAATAAGACGTTGTAGCATGTGAGGCGGCGCGCGGCCGGCGTCGGCGGGCGTGATGCGCGCGGGCGCGGCGCGGCTGCTGCGCGTGGCGGCGGCGCTGCTGGTGTGGCTGGCGCGGCTGGCCGAGGCGCCGGCGCGGCCGTGCGCGCGCGCCGCGCTGTGCACGTGTCGGCGCGACCAGCAGGCCTGCAGCGACGTGCCCTTCCACCGGTTCCCCGACACCGCGCCGGGCGTGGCGCACGTGTCGGTGGCGGGCGCGCGGCTGGGCGCGCTGGGCGAGGCGGCGCTGGACGGGCGCGCGCTGCGCACGCTGGTGCTGGTGGCGTCGCGCCTGCACCACATCGAGCCGCAGGCGCTGCAGTACGTACTCACTCACACTTCGTGCTCTCTGGCACTTGCGCCTACTCGCAATGAACGCGCCGTCTTTTTTCAGGTCCATGGTATCGACGCTAGCATCTCTAGATCTAGGATTTAACGAGTTCACTGAAGTACCTTTGGAATCTCTCCGCGGATTGAAAGTATTAAATTGGCTGAATTTGCAAAAGTAAGTGTGTATCAATGATTTGATTGTTGCTTCATTATTTCAATATAACAATTTCATGATACTGTTTCAGTAACTACATCAGTGACTTGGCACCGCACATGGACTGGGGCTCCCTGGCGGAGTCGCTCAGCAGCCTGTCCCTCAGTAACAACCACCTGTGCGCGTTAGGCGAGGGCGCGCTGTCTTCGCTGCGTATGCTGGCGCAGCTCGATCTGGACGGCAACCGGCTGCATGTGGTGGCGGGGGGCTCGCTGCCACCGGCGCTGGCACTGCTGCGCTTATCCGACAACCTGCTGCAGCAGCTGCCGTGCGTGGCGCTGGTGCACTTACCGCGCCTGCGACACCTGCACCTCAGGAACAACATGCTGCAGCCGACACACAACCGCACCTGCCGCAGTGAACACTCTAAAATCGATTCCTTGGACCTCAGCCATAACGAGCTAGACGACTTGTTCGAGCTGGAGTTCCAGCAACGGTTGCAATTGAAGCAGCTTATGCTAGACTTTAACGAGTTTACTTCAGTGCCATCATTCGTGCTGGACAGTGTGCGACTCGAAAAGTTGTCGATAGCGTACAACAGAGTGAGCCACGTGTCAGACGCGACGGTGCACGCGCTCAAACGAGACCTGGAGCGGCTGGACCTCGACCACAACGAGCTGGCGGCGCTGCCGGCGAGCGTGGCGCAGCTGGCGAGGCTGCGGCACCTGTCGCTTGCGTACAACCGCCTGCAGCAGCTGGAGGACCTGCCGCCACACCTGCACTCGCTGTCCCTGGCCGGCAACTTCCTCACGGCACTGCCCGCGGGGCTTCGGGGGCTGGCGCCGGCCACGCTCGCCTACCTGGACTTGGGTTACAACCAGATTGCGTGGGTGAGCGCCGAGTCGTTTGGAGTGTGGTCGGAGGCGCTTGCCACGCTGAACCTGAAGGGTAACCGCCTGGCGCAGCTGGCGAGCGACGCGTTCCCCGCGACGCTGCCGCTGCGCGAGCTGGTGCTGAGCTTCAACGAGCTGTACCACGTGCACGCCGCCGCCTTCGCCAACCTGTCGGGGCTGCAGGTGCTGGAGCTCTCGTCCACGCTGTTCAGCGGAGAGCTGCCGCTCGCCGCGCCCAGCCACTCGCTCTCTTGGCTCAGTTTAGATAACAATAACATTCATTACGTTTCCAGTGAAAATATACAAAATTTTCCGTCGCTCGAATATCTCAATTTAGACTTTAATAAAATCATTGAATTTCCAAGTGAAGTGTCCGGAACGAACTGTTCGTGTAGACTCAAAGAACTGAGACTGTCGTACAATTACATAAGTAAGATAAACAGTGAATTTCTCGAAGATTTAAAAGAGTTGCAGAGCGTCGATCTATCATACAATCGCCTGCACAATGTTAGCGCACACAGCTTCACAAATTTACGAAATTTGGTTTATTTAAACTTGGCGGGAAACGCTGCCGAGTTCGTCGCGGAGCGCGCGTTCAGTCGACTGCCCAAGTTACAAGTGCTAGACTTGCGAGACAACCGCCTCGTAGAGTTCTCTGCGGAGCATTTCGAAAACGTTTCGAGCGAGGAGAGCAGTTTGTCAGTGAACGTCAGTTATAATAGGATATCGACACTCGTCGGCGGCGGCGCGCCGGTCCACGTGAATGTTCTGGACCTGGCACATAATTTACTGGAAAGCTTATCGAAAGCTTTCTTCGACTCCCTGGGACCGTCACTGCGACAAATCGTTCTGTCGCACAATCGTCTGACGTACATTGATAACTTCGCTTTCGGCGCAATGCCGCAACTTGAGATATTAATTTTGCATCACAATAACATCAGTGCGGTGAAGCGAAGAGCATTCGGCGAGGTGTCAGCGCTGCAGATCCTCGACCTATCACACAACCGGCTGGCGCAGCTGTCGGTGGAGCAGTTCAGCAACATGCGGCGGCTGCGGCACCTGCGCCTCGCCGCCAACGAGCTGCGCGCGCTGCCGCGTGACGCCTTCAAGAACACGGTGCTGGAGCACCTGGACCTCAGCGCCAACCAGCTCGCCCTGTTCCCGAGCAGCGCGCTGGCGCAGGTGGGCTTTACGCTACGGCGCTTAGAGCTGGCGCACAACCGCCTGGAGTACCTAGACGCCGCGATGTTCCACGCTATCGCCTTCTTGCACGAGCTCAGCCTGGCGCGCAACGCACTCACCGTGCTGTCCGACAACACTTTCGCCGGCCTGGCGCGGCTGCGGCGCCTCGACCTGTCGCACAACCTCGTCAAGTCCAACTTCAAGGAGTTGTTCCACAACCTGCCGCGTCTGCGCCGCCTGGCACTAGCTGGGGCAGGTCTGAAGGTGGTGCCGCACTTGCCACTCGTCAACCTGACCGAACTGGACCTAAGTGGCAATCACATCGCGTCATACCGCGAGTCCGACGTGCGACGGCTGTCCAACCTGCGCGTGCTAGATGTGGCTCGCAACAGGTTCACATCGCTGCAGCCGGCGATGTGGGCCGCCACCCCGCGCCTCAACTCGCTCGATGTCTCGCACAACCCTATTGTCCGCGTCGCACACGGTTCCTTCGAGGGCTTGAGTCGTCTGCTGCACCTGCGCATGTACCACCTCCGCCATCTGGAAGCTATAGAGCCGCGAGCTTTTCGGCCGCTAGTATCTCTGCGTTCACTCGGTCTCGAGACACTTGCGTTTAATGGTCGAGTGGAAGTGACACTGGCTGATATAGCGGCCTGCACGCCCGGCCTGGAGACGCTCGAGGTGTACGTGCGGGAGAGCGTGCTGGACTCGCAGCTGAGCGGGCTGCGCGCACCCAAGCTGCGCGAGCTGTCCGTGCGCGGCGGTGCACTGCGGCGTGTGTCATCCATGGCGTTCTCCGGGCTGGGCAGGCAGCGCGCGCTGGCGCTGCGCGTGTCGGGCACGGGCGTGCGCGCGCTGCCCGCCGGCCTGCTGCGGCCGCTGGCGCGCGTGCCGCACCTCGCACTCGACCTCTCGGGCAACCAGCTCGTCAGCTTCGCTCCCACTACGCTCTACTCCAACCTCACCGGCTGGAATCGTCTCGCTACTAAGCTGCTCTCTGGTAAGTACTGCTCGTGGAAGGTGTTGCGTTTGTTTTGTGGTGTGGTGTATTCGGTCATCGTAGGCTTGTGTACCCGGCAGGCGGGCTGGTGGTGTCGGGGAACCCGCTGCGCTGCGGCTGCTCGGTGTCTTGGGTGGGCGCGTGGCTGCGGCGCTGGACGGCAGAGGTGGGCGGCTGGTCGGCGGCGGCGCGGGGCGCGGCGCGTCGAAGTGCGTGCCGTGGGGAAGGAGGCAGCGTGGCGCTGCTAGCACTAGAGGCGGACGAGGCGGTGTGCCACGCCAGCGCGCTGTCGTCACGCGCGCGGTTGCTATCGGCGCCTGCGCGCCCCACCGCCGCGCTGTGGCTCGTGCTGCTGCACGCGCTCAGTTAGTGCGCGGTCGTGCACCTGGCGGTGTGTGACTAGTGATTGTGGTGATGTGTAGTGACCGTGATGGACAGTGCTGCATGTCTACATATTACATATTCGTTCAGGCCTCTCGCGACCGACCAGTGTAAATACAATGTGTACGTTTTGAAACATGAAATGAAACGAGTGAACAAGGTTGCGCTTATGTAAACTTGCTAGGAATATTTTACGCTTTACGTTCATAAACATATACATAATATGAATGAAATACGTTTGTACATACAAATGATTTTGTATCTAAATTAGAAAGAACAACGAAAGTTTTGTTAAGTCCTGTTTACAATCTCTGATAAAGTATTGTAAGTATTGTGTATGAGTGAGTTGTATATAGAGTGAGGCGAGTATTGTGAGCAGGCGACCGCTGCGCACTCTGCGCACTCTGCGCACTCTGCGCACTCTGCGCACTCTGCGCACTCTGCGCACTCTGCGCACTCTGCGCACTCTGCGCACTCTGCGCACTCTGCGCACTCTGCGCACTCTGCGCGCTCTGCGCGCTCTGTGCGCTCTGTGCGCTCTGTGCGCTCTGTGCGCTCTGTGCGCTCTGTAGTGATCGAATGTACATATGTAGCGCGACGTGATACTACCAACAGATATTAAATATTTTTATAAAAGCGCGGAGTTTTATTGTAGCATATGGCGTCTCGTACAGTGGCCACCGGCACACGCTCGTGCCGAGTCTCAGCAGCAACAGACATGCGCGCGCCCCCCGGGTGCCGCAACAGACATGCGCGCGCCCCCCGGGTGCCTCAACAAACACGCGCGCGCCCCCCGGGTGCCGCAACAGACACGCGCGCGCCCCCCGGGTGACCCAACAGACACGCGCGCGTCCCCCGGGTGCCCTAAATATAGGGAAAGCGGTGCTACAGCTGGGCGACAGCGTTGTTTGTGTTATCTAAAAACACTTCACCAAAATCTTCCACAGTATGTGTTAGTAGCCATAGCGAGTACAGTCGAGCCAAAAGGATTGTGCTCGAGTATGGTTCAGCAGTTACCGCTTTGTCTGCGTTGACCCTAAATATAATGAATAGCAACAAAATAATGTGGTACTTACAAGTTATTATTGACACTGAACATTGATAGCCTACAAATTGACAACGAACGTAATCAAAATGACACGCCATGGACAAGTTTACAATGGAACAAGTTTCATTTAACTTTTATGTAATGGGTACGTGTTTGTAGTGCACAGTGTGTGCTACGCGGTGCTACGTAGTGCACAGTGTGTGCTACGCGGTGCTACGTAGTGCACAGTGTGTGCTACGCGGTGCTACGTAGTGCTACACGATGCTACGCGGCGCTACGCTTTGCTACGCGCTGCAACGCGGTGTTACGCGGCGTGTAGCTGGGTCGTAATTCGTAGCGAACCCTCGATAAAAGTTGGAACGTCTTGAATTCACCTTCTTTATTAAATCTAATTTAAACTTAATAAGAGATTAAACAAAGAGGAGGCCAGTGTCCCAGCAGTGGGAGCATTATAGGTTGATTAAGTATGTTATGTATGTAAGAGATTAAATTTAGTTTGATTTAACTTGTTTTCATATAGATTTATGGTAAGTGGCTTGAAGAGTAAGTCATCAAACTGTCTGCCCGTGAGGTCTCTGGTACTGTGGGCACGTGCGCACGCAGGTGATGCGCAGCCACCGCGCGTGCACACGCAGGTGATGCGCAGCCGCCGCGCGTGCACACGCAGGTGATGCGCAGCCGCCGCGCGTGCACACGCAGGTGATGCGCAGCCGCCGCGCGTGCACACGCAGGTGATGCGCAGCCGCCGCGCGTGCACACGCAGGTGATGCGCAGCCGCCGCGCGTGCGGCGTGCATATGTAGCTCTGCGGAGCCTACACGCATACGTTTTCTAATCGTTATAGAAACTTACTCTCGTTATGCAAGTTGTTATTGAAATAACACAAAATCATAAATTACAGACCGTTAACAGTACAGCTGTGACGAAGTGTTTTGTAATTGAGAGTAGAATCGATGACACTACTTTTTAATATACATTATTGGTATTTAGTCAATCTCGCTTGTTTGAAATAACTTTACACGTTTGAAATAACTTTACACGTTTGACGCGCACACACTACTTTGTTCGTTCATGAGAACAGCTACATATGTGCCAGACTTAAGGTGCGCTTACACGGGCAACTGAAATTGCTCAATCCTGGTAAATTTTCGTCAACTATGACGTCACGATTACATCCAGCAATTTAGGGCGATGGCAACATGTAGCAACCTGTTGCCACACAATAGCATGCAATATGGAGCAACTTAAAAAACTAGGCAATACAAGTCAATACGTTCATATACTAGCAATTCAGTTGAACAATCTCTGGCCATGGACGAAGTTTTGCTTTCAGCGGCGGCTTGTAGTGCTTTTGTGATCATGAGTTTGAAACAAAAAACTAGAAAAGAAGTAGCCATTTTTATTCCTCCGCCTGTGACTGACTGCACATAGAAAGAAAGAAAATGGCGGCGGAAGCGGCGCTCGACGGCGGCGTAAACGGCCGGTGCCTCTCGCAAAAACGAGATGTAGTTATACGTACAAATGAGATAGAAAGAAAATTGACTAAAATTTTCCAAACCGATTGGATAGGCAACTTATGTTGGCGACATTGAGTAATGTGAAATATATGGAGCAATTAGAAGCAATATTCCAGAAACAATTGCCGCATTTTAATGTTGTTGCTGCAGATTGTTAATTGATTCAGATTGATCCATTAGTGTTGCCAAGCAGTTATTGCTCAAAAAATTGCCCATGTCCACGCTGTGTAGTGGCGGGCGAGGTGGCGGCGCGCGCGCCGAGCGAGGTGGCGGCGCGCGCGCCGAGCGCGGGCGACACGTGCGCCTGCTGCACCGCGCACCCACCACGCGCGGTGTGTGTGTGTCCACGCTGTGTAGTGGCGGGCGAGGTGGCGGCGCGCGCGCCGAGCGCGGGCGACACGTGCGCCTGCTGCACCGCGCACCCACCACGCGCGGTGTGTGTGTGTCCACGCTGTGTAGTGGCGGGCGAGGTGGCGGCGCGCGCGCCGAGCGCGGGCGACACGTGCGCCTGCTGCACCGCGCACCCACCACGCGCGGTGTGTGTGTGTCCACGCTGTGTAGTGGCGGGCGAGGTGGCGGCGCGCGCGCCGAGCGCGGGCGACACGTGCGCCTGCTGCACCGCGCACCCACCACGCGCGGTGTGTGTGTGTCCACGCTGTGTAGTGGCGGGCGAGGTGGCGGCGCGCGCGCCGAGCGCGGGCGACACGTGCGCCTGCTGCACCGCGCACCCACCACGCGCGGTGTGTGTGTGTCCACGCTGTGTAGTGGCGGGCGAGGTGGCGGCGCGCGCGCCGAGCGCGGGCGACACGTGCGCCTGCTGCACCGCGCACCCACCACGCGCGGTGTGTGTGTGTCCACGCTGTGTAGTGGCGGGCGAGGTGGCGGCGCGCGCGCCGAGCGCGGGCGACACGTGCGCCTGCTGCACCGCGCACCCACCACGCGCGGTGTGTGTGTGTCCACGCTGTGTAGTGGCGGGCGAGGTGGCGGCGCGCGCGTCGAGCGCGGGCGACACGTGCGCCTGCTGCACCGCGCACCCACCACGCGCGGTGTGTGTGTGTCCACGCTGTGTAGTGGCGGGCGAGGTGGCGGCGCGCGCGCCGAGCGCGGGCGACACGTGCGCCTGCTGCACCGCGCACCCACCACGCGCGGTGTGTGTGTGTCCACGCTGTGTAGTGGCGGGCGAGGTGGCGGCGCGCGCGTCGAGCGCGGGCGACACGTGCGCCTGCTGCACCGCGCACCCACCACGCGCGGTGTGTGTGTGTCCACGCTGTGTAGTGGCGGGCGAGGTGGCGGCGCGCGCGTCGAGCGCGGGCGACACGTGCGCCTGCTGCACCGCGCACCCACCACGCGCGGTGTGTGTGTGTCCACGCTGTGTAGTGGCGGGCGAGGTGGCGGCGCGCGCGTCGAGCGCGGGCGACACGTGCGCCTGCTGCACCGCGCACCCACCACGCGCGGTGTGTGTGTGTCCACGCTGTGTAGTGGCGGGCGAGGTGGCGGCGCGCGCGTCGAGCGCGGGCGACACGTGCGCCTGCTGCACCGCGCACCCACCACGCGCGGTGTGTGTGTGTCCACGCTGTGTAGTGGCGGGCGAGGTGGCGGCGCGCGCGTCGAGCGCGGGCGACACGTGCGCCTGCTGCACCGCGCACCCACCACGCGCGGTGTGTGTGTGTCCACGCTGTGTAGTGGCGGGCGAGGTGGCGGCGCGCGCGTCGAGCGCGGGCGACACGTGCGCCTGCTGCACCGCGCACCCACCACGCGCGGTGTGTGTGTGTCCACGCTGTGTAGTGGCGGGCGAGGTGGCGGCGCGCGCGTCGAGCGCGGGCGACACGTGCGCCTGCTGCACCGCGCACCCACCACGCGCGGTGTGTGTGTGTCCACGCTGTGTAGTGGCGGGCGAGGTGGCGGCGCGCGCGTCGAGCGCGGGCGACACGTGCGCCTGCTGCACCGCGCACCCACCACGCGCGGTGTGTGTGTGTCCACGCTGTGTAGTGGCGGGCGAGGTGGCGGCGCGCGCGTCGAGCGCGGGCGACACGTGCGCCTGCTGCACCGCGCACCCACCACGCGCGGTGTGTGTGTGTCCACGCTGTGTAGTGGCGGGCGAGGTGGCGGCGCGCGCGTCGAGCGCGGGCGACACGTGCGCCTGCTGCACCGCGCACCCACCACGCGCGGTGTGTGTGTGTCCACGCTGTGTAGTGGCGGGCGAGGTGGCGGCGCGCGCGTCGAGCGCGGGCGACACGTGCGCCTGCTGCACCGCGCACCCACCACGCGCGGTGTGTGTGTGTCCACGCTGTGTAGTGGCGGGCGAGGTGGCGGCGCGCGCGTCGAGCGCGGGCGACACGTGCGCCTGCTGCACCGCGCACCCACCACGCGCGGTGTGTGTGTGTCCACGCTGTGTAGTGGCGGGCGAGGTGGCGGCGCGCGCGTCGAGCGCGGGCGACACGTGCGCCTGCTGCACCGCGCACCCACCACGCGCGGTGTGTGTGTGTGTGTCAGCTCTGTCTCGGGTGACTGTATACATTTTGAACTTGCCACTATATGTTATTTGGTGAACGCAGCCAAGGGTTGTGCTGATCAGCCGATTAGCTAGAGTGACTACATTATTGAATAATGCAGGATTGTTACGTCACTAGACAATTATACATGTTTAATTTGTCGTATTGTTTGTTTGTACTTGTGTAATATATAATTTGCTGTGAGACAGTCGTCTGGGACATCACGAAACAAGTTCCTGCATGTGTCACACAGTAACTTGCGAACTAACCTCAGATAGCTTTGCTCGCTACGAGCAAGATTTACGAACTGCTAATCTCGTAGCACTTAGGTAGCAGCAGGTGCTATGTCGTAGCACTTCTACGAGGCATAAGCTAGGCGTGATTTTAATTCTAATAAATTAGGCAAGGTAACCTCAGTGGAGCTAAACCAACTATCAAAACTCTAATTTAACCTGCAACCTACAACCTACAACCCCTGCAACCCGCAATCGCTACCTGTCCTGTGACTGTCTGATCATTTTAAAGAATTTCAAGTAATTTTTATTATCTTCGTCAATAGGTAAAGTAGTCGGGTACTCAGCCGCTTTTATAAAAAGAAAACAAAGAGTACGTGACGGATACACAGCAGGGGCTTAGCGCCACATTCTATTATGAAGATATTGAGAGATGTTAGGACACAATGAAAAAAAGGTCATCGCACAATTTAAGCACCGCACCGGATCGGCATCACCTCACCGGCTCGTCGTCAAGCAGGCGTCCACCCACCAGCACGGGACTGGGTCGGCTCAGCACCTCCGAGCCGCCGAGTCTGTTAGGTACACGAACAGTGCGAGCTATGTGACACGTGTACGTGAGCCAAAAACATCGCCGGTGTTGATGATGAACCAAATGATAAATGACTGAAGTTCAGATGATGAAGCGTACTGAGCTACTTATAGCTTATGGTTATGCTTATAGGTGCCGCGCAGGCAGCGGACAGCGGATCCGCGCCGGTGCATACATCAGCGATGATCCCGACACGCCGCGCGCCACCCGCTTCATTATATTAACCGGGATTAGGATCAGCCGCATTAACAATTACATTTAAGACGCACGTGACGTACGGCGTACGGTAAATACTGGTATTTAGCTGAATCTGGTTACACTGGAAACCGAACCAACATAGTTGGGAAAAAGGGTAGACAGATGATGAAGTAGCTTCTACAAGAATTCAAACAATATCGTTACGTCGTTAAGAGTATGTTATCGACTAATACGACACAAAGCCCGTCGATTTTCCAGTGCTTGTTAGGAGCGTGTGGGGCGCGGGGGGCGGGGGCGGCCTGAGGGGAGGGACTCGAAAGTCAAACAAGTTTAATAATAATGAGCGCGTACAATAAATCCGTGACGTCACCCGCGCTATACCTAACAAGAGAACGTTTGAGATACATTGAGAGAACAGTAGCTCCGTACGCACGCGCCCAGTGATGACAGAGCTGCGCCTGCGCACCTGCGCGGTGCAGCTGTGCGCTGTCATTGCACACGTCACACCACGCGCGCAAACACTTGGTGACTTGTGTACGAGTCAGTGTGGCTTCACACGAGCTCGAGGATGTTGACAAACACTTGGTGACTTGTGTACGAGTCAGTGTGACTTCACACGAGCTCGAGGATGTTGACAAACACTTGGTGACTTGTGTACGAGTCAGTGTGACTTCACACGAGCTCGAGGATGTTGATAAACACTTGGTGACTTGTGTACGAGTCAGTGTGGCTTCACACGAGCTCGAGGATGTTGACAAACACTTGGTGACTTGTGTACGAGTCAGTGTGACTTCACACGAGCTCGAGGATGTTGACAAACACTTGGTGACTTGTGTAAGAGTCAGTGTGGCTTCACACGAGCTCGAGGATGTTGATAAACACTTAGTGACTTGTGTACGAGTCAGTGTGACTTCACACAAGCTCGAGGATGTTGACAAACACTTGGTGACTTGTGTACGAGTCAGTGTGACTTCACACGAGCTCGAGGATGTTGATAAACACTTGGTGACTTGTGTACGAGTCAGTGTGACTTCACACAAGCTCGAGGATGTTGACAAACACTTGGTGACTTGTGTACGAGTCAGTGTGACTTCACACGAGCTCGAGGATGTTGACAAACACTTGGTGACTTGTGTACGAGTCAGTGTGACTTCACACGAGCTCGAGGATGTTGATAAACACTTGGTGACTTGTGTACGAGTCAGTGTGGCTTCACACGAGCTCGAGGATGTTGACAAACACTTGGTGACTTGTGTACGAGTCAGTGTGACTTCACACGAGCTCGAGGATGTTGACAAACACTTGGTGACTTGTGTACGAGTCAGTGTGACTTCACACGAGCTCGAGGATGTTGACAAACACTTGGTGACTTGTGTACGAGTCAGTGTGACTTCACACGAGCTCGAGGATGTTGACAAACACTTGGTGACTTGTGTACGAGTCAGTGTGGCTTCACATGAGCTCGAGGATGTTGACAAACACTTGGTGACTTGTGTACGAGTCAGTGTGACTTCACACGAGCTCGAGGATGTTGATAAACATTTGGTGACTTGTGTACGAGTCAGTGTGACTTCACACGAGCTCGAGGATGTTGACAAACACTTGGTGACTTGTGTACGAGTCAGTGTGGCTTCACACGAGCTCGAGGATGTTGATAAACACTTCGTGACTTGTGTACGAGTCAGTGTGGCTTCACACGAGCTCGAGGATGTTGACAAACACTTGGTGACTTGTGTACGAGTCAGTGTGACTACACACGAGCTCGAGGATGTTGACAAACACTTGGTGACTTGTGTACGAGTCAGTGTGACTTCACACGAGCTCGAGGATGTTGACAAACACTTGGTGACTTGTGTACGAGTCAGTGTGACTTCACACGAGCTCGAGGATGTTGACAAACACTTGGTGACTTGTGTACGAGTCAGTGTGACTTCACACGAGCTCGAGGATGTTGACCACAGTCTCGTGATGTTTGTAGAGATATATTGATCGTAAGTGTATTTACCTGACAGGTGGATTTCAATAACTTATAGAAGTAAATGTTGAATTAACAAATGAGTACCTCCGCGCTGGCGGGGGAATACCCAAATACTCCGAAATATTTTATTCCGAATTTCCATGTTCCGATTTTCAAAAGTCCGAATTCCATAATACCTAAGAATTATAATGTCTACGAGTATTATTAAAAATCACGAAATTTATTTTACCGAAAGTCGTATATGCGATTTGTATGTTTTTCGATTTTCATACGTTTGAAGAATCAAATGCTCGATGGATTCTCGGTCCGAAAAACCATTTACACTAGATACTAAATTAAATGACTAACTAACTTACTATACAAATAAATACTAAAACAAACGACACATAGGCGTCGAAGTACTCGTCCGCATCGCTGTCATCCGGAAACGTGCCCAGAAGACTGGCAGCAGTGCCACGTTGAATGGCAATGCTAATTCTTCGGCCAAAGAACGACCCAGCCACGTTACGTGAAGTGTCGACCAGCCGGCGAGAAATTTCTTTTAAAAAGGAGACGCGCGCTCGGGCCCCGTGACCCGAGCGTTTCGACCCAAAACGGCTCAAAGCTGTAGTTGCCCATAAGGTTACAGTATTTGCGCCGATTGAGGGTCTCAGCAGCCGCAGCAGCGGCGCCAGCACAGCCCGCCTTGCTAGGAACATGACGCGGCACACACGTTGCCCGTGTGGTGCACGTGCGGGCGCCATTACTACACGCGGCCACTCTCATGGACTACACTTGTCTTGTCACAGTCGCCAGGTATGCGCGGCCGAGTAGGTACGAGTACGTAGGCGCGTGTTGTGGCGACGACTTGTTGTGTGCAGTAACCACACGCGGCCACTTCAAATTAATTCCTTCGCACACATCATGCACCTCGCTAATGAAACTATATTGGATTTAGTTCATTGCGCGCCAACCGAGTCGGCTTCGTGCACACTCGACCGACTGCCAATTGCGTATCATGTTGTAATTACGCCTGTGATCATTTACGTATGCGCAGGTTTACATAAGTCGCGATATTATTAATAGGCAACTCGATCACGGCCGTCAATCAGTCAGTCCAGCTCGCCGCTGTCACGTGTCCATGACACCCCGGTGTACCGCTCCGGCAAGTTCCTCACCGTGAGGCTTGTGCAGCTGAGATGTTGTGTCTAGTGCATCTACCCCCATTCTACTTCACTCCGATGCACATAGGATAGGATAGTGATATCATGATAACATATTAAAAAATGAATACGATAACTTTACTCATTTTAATCCGCCTTGTTTGTAATGTTAAATGATACGAAAAGTTTCATCTTATAGAATCAGTTCACCTGATTGTTTTCCAAGTCAGAGCATCGTAGATTCGTAACAGAGTAATTATCTTAAAATGAGGTGGAACGCGGCGGCGGTGCGTTCGCAATTCTTCCAAAGTAAGTAAATTAGACGCGGCGCGAGCGTGTGGCGCGATAATTAGCGGCGTGACGAGAATCACGAGCGGACGAGCACGACACGACACGACACGACGCCACAAGCTCCAGTCGCGCGCGCTCGACACCCGCGCACCAGGGACAGGCGCGAGGTGCGAGGCGGAGACACGGGACAGTCTTCACTACTAGTCGCAGGTTGCAGAAGTATTCGCTATCGTTTGGCTTGGTTCGTTCTGTGCTCGCGAGTGCGCCTTCTGGCGGCGCCGGCGCGGTGTCGTCGCGGCGCAATCAGCGATGCTAATGCTCGCACAATAGCGCCGCGCTGATCAGTATTCCGCGCGCGCGCCGATTAGCTGCCGATGGCGGATGCGACCCGCCTAGCAATGCGAGCTACTCTCGCACCGCCTGTCTTGCTGGTCTTACACACTCAATGTCTCGGACAACTGTGTCCGCGCTCGGCTCTGTCTTCGTGAGGGGATTTCGACGCAACTGATGTACTTAAAATGAAAATGTGTGTAAGTATCATTGCGTCGGATAAGTTAATACAATGTAGAGTGTGTCGTGTCTTATGTTTGTTGAACATTTTACAACAGACGCTCCTTTGAGAGCGTTCGAAGCAGAGCCACGACAAGCTAGCGCTGATTAGGAAACTTTCAGGTCTCGACACGCGCCGCACGCGAGACGCCCACACACGCGTAACATGTACAGCCGGTGATAGGAGTTACCTGACCCACCCTATAAACAAAGGAATTTGAACCCTCTGCCTGTAACATTAAGGGTTATTTCATTTGTATGAATTTATCAGACTAGCGCTATTCGGTAATATTTTCGCCTAACTTGTAATTATTGGGTAGTTGAAAGACAAATATGCGTATTCATTATAAAACTGGTATTCAAATGTTACTAAAAATACGGGTAGGAAAATAAAAATGAACCGTCACAATAATAAAGCTAAAGCCAGTCTACGCACAATTGCAGTGACAACGCGTGAACATTTTTTACCTTGCCTTACTAAATTGCGAAAAACAACGTCTTTTTCCAAGTTTTAAATTTCTTTTTTATAGTTTTATTATCATGTCTCAATTGAGTGATTATTTAAAATACAAAATAATCTATTTGCATGAGGAGAATGTTGGCATCAGAGAGATTGCTAGGAGACATAATATTATGGCAGTAAGTGTATTTTTCTAATTTTATACTTCGTTTTTATACCTAGCTATTCCTTATGCCGTGACGTAAAGTGATACCTGTTTCATTTCTTTGTTTCAGAGAAATACAGTCAGATTATGGTTAAGACGTAAACTTGTAGGGTCAAATGATTTTCAATTGGGATTCATCAGAAGTCAGGAGAATTTGGCGCAACTTGTGATTTCAACGTTCTCATGAGAGGAAGTGATGCTTGTTGGAACATGGTGTGCGGTATGCGAAACCGCTTGCAACAAATTATGGAAAGAGATGGTGCTCCATTTCGCTATTATGATATCACCACCGCCCGCAGTCAACAATACTTACTTACGTGTCAGTGTGTGTGTTGAATAAACTGTTGATATCATAATTTCTATGGAAGTGTTTCATAAAATGAATAAGCAGGTCCTTTTTACGATCATAACCATATTTAAAACTAAAAATACTTAAGTATAAAAAAATTATAAAGTAGGTAAAACATCAAAGTATTTAGTGCTATTTTCACTTATATTTTAGTAATTACTATTTTCTAAAAATATATTTTCACTTATAGTTTAGATTTAGAAGTAGGTATGACAGTTATTGTGGTCATGTTATTGTTATAAAATAGAAATATATATATTTCTAAACATATAACATGTTGATTCACTACATGTAACCGATTACTTCCCTACTTAAAAATAAAAATGGGTATTTTATAGGAATTGTTGAAACGAAGAAACAAAAATTCAAGCTTATCATAGAATACCTAAGTAGTTTAGTATCTAACTTCTTTTATATATTTTAGCTTTATATTTAAAACAAGTAATTAATTTTGTAAGTAATTATTTTGTATTTATTTTGAATAAAATCGTTATCATAATCATTATTGTTTTTTATTATTTCTGTTGTTAGATATTGAGGAGCTGGCGAACAGAACTGGACTTGTCCACTACTATTCAAAAAATGTTTTTTTTTCGAATCGTGATGTCTTGACCTAGTTTCGTCGATCCCTGTTAATATTTTCAATCAAAACCGGCTAGAAGTAGGCAAAAAAGGCTTTAAAAAGTAAATTTTCATACAAAACCGGACTAGTCTGATATCCAACACAAAGATTTTTAAAAATATATATATTTTCATTCTAAAGCGGACTTGTCCTGTAATGTATCCATTTCTTCAACACATTTTCAATCAAAACCGGAAATGTCCAGCAAATACAAAACACGCAGTAAAAAATGTTGTATTTATTTCACTGGCAACACTGGCATTAATCTGGCAAATAAAATATGATTAAAAAAATAAATCTGCTGTTACTTGTAATCATTTTTGGTGTTTTGTTTCTGTATTTTCATTTAAAGTTAAGTGTTAAAAATACAAAACCGGATTTGTCCGATACTAACAAAACCGGACTTGTCACACGTTTGCAGTCACAACCGGGATAAGTCCACCTTTTTCAAACAAAACCGGTTTAGTCCATTTTTATTTCTTGAATAACTTCCAGAATATAAAAGTAAATAAAAAATAGGTACCTCATGCAACAATAGAACTAATCCACCGACATATCCTAATGAAATGTAATGCTATTAGTCACCTTCATATACTGATATTAGTTTTTTAGCTACCGTGTAAAATTTATTTTCGTGGACTAATCCGGTTCTGTTCGCCAGCTCATATGTATTTAAATAGTTATTTTAAATGAACTATTTTAATTTAATATAAATAGGTAATGTTTTGGATTCAAAAAACATAATTGAATATTGTAAACATAAAGCTACAAGAAGTGGAAGGTTAGTTTTGAACTCGCAACTATGTTGATATAGGTTCACTGTTGCAACCACTAGTTGTTGAAATTAACAACTCCATCATGTGACAAAACAGTATTCAAAAGCTTACCTACCCTAAGGTTACGTGTTAAAGATCAAATTGGCATAACTATATTCTATAATATTTACCTACCTTGAACAAGTCGTTCTATGTAGTTCGTGAAGCTCGAAATCGAATAACACATTTATCTACTGCTAATTACAGAAGGTTTAAATTCGTCTAACTTTTAGGTGGGTCAGCTAACAGCTATAACCCACTGTACAGCATGTATTGTTCACTTGTCAAGTCGAGTGCCGCGTCGCTCATTGTGCACAAACCATAAGGAAATGTTTGTATTCGCACGACGGTGACGCGCGTGTCGCGACTGAGCCGAACAATACGCCAAGTACTCAGGGGCACACGTCACACAGGATACTAAAGTTACTAAACAGAGCTCGCTTTACGAAGGCTCGCAGGTACAGGTAGCAGCAGGACACCGAGTGGTTTTAGTCAGTAAGAGTCTGACAGACTTCTCCACCCACCTCAGGGTGGTGGACATCCATGACGATTTCCACACGATAAAAAAAAAAGTAAAAAGGCTAGTAAACTGGTCAAGACAGCTACTAAATCATTCAGCGATGATGTCGTCGAGATAGACCGTCTACGAGTTAAAATAAATAATCAGCCTATGAGCAGTGGTGGCCCAGTGGACCGCGACTTACGAGTTGTAGGTCGTAGGTTCTAACCCAGACAGGCACTTTACTTTGTATAAATGATTTCATCACCACTGCTTTCAAAACGGTGAAGGAAAACATCGTGAGGAAACCAGTAAGTCGCAGAACCAAAAATTCGAAGAAATGTAACGTCTACCAACCCGCAATGAGCCCGCGTGGTGGATTACGGCCCACCCCCTCTCACCGAGAGGAGGCCTGTGTCCTAGCAGTGAGAACATTACAGGCACACACAGTCATGTTGCGAGGTTCATATCAACTGTGTGCCACAGACACCTGATGATACCTGTGTCAATCAGCCCTAATTTTGTTACCGTCAGGAGGACGGAGATCACCGTCCACACGTTCGAGTAGCTCGTCGTCTCCAGTGTGGACCTTCCCGCGCCGCCCTCGTGATCGTCGCGTCTCCAGTGTGGACCTTCCCGCGCCGCCCTCGTGATCGTCGCGTCTCGGTCGATTTTTTTATTTTTATAAATGGCTTCTCGCCGTTCAACCTATGAGGTTGTCGTCCGCTTAACCGGGCTTGCCTGTGGATGCCTCAATAAACTAAGGCCTCCAGCCAGGGCTTAAAACACTTAAAAACTAAGCGACTACACGCTAAGGACACCCGCGTGGGGAACGGACCTCGGCATAGGGCGTCGCTGGGAAAGGGCAGCAAGGGACATGCTGGATCGGAATTCTGCAGGCTCAGCGTCGCGGGCTGGCTCGAGCAAGGCTCGGGGCGGACATGGTATGGGGCGTCGTGACGGGCCTCGACGGCGAGGACAGAAGGACGGCTGTCGGGACTCGTACTTTCTGAGAGTACTGGTGGTAACCTAACCTAACTACTTTCCTGTAGGAGGGTCGTGGCGTCGAATCCTACTTATGCGGAAGGGAGTGTATCTATCGGGCGGCCGCCGCATTCAGGGGATTGGGGTACTTTATAGCAGTATCAAAGAAATGCTTGGAGAGGCGTTTCATGAACTGCTGGACGGTGGGCATTTTGAGATATAAATGTAGATTACATACAGTAAAGTAAAATAAACGCGGCATGTAATAGAACGACGCGTGCACCACGAGCAACGTGCACCGGTGACCCACTGACACGCGGACACTGAAGCGGAGCGGGTGCCGGATGCATCATTCAATCGTCAACATTTTGTTTTATATACTGTTCTCAAGAAGCATTCCTCCTTAACATTTTGATCCCTCCTCTACCTCAGGGAAACGCGGAAAATACTCTGTCTGCAATCCGACTAAAGGTCTAAGAACTCACTCACTCTCTTACTGGGGCTGCCTCAATTTATGTATGACACAATGTATAAGTTGAAATAAATATTTTTGTATTTTTTGTATTTTTTAAGAACAAGTTTCTCTCAAAGGTTTTATACTTTCTTAGGTTCCCACTTATATAATACAATAAATCGTTTTATTACAACGATTTATCACCTAACGACAAAGGCTTGTAAGATTGCTCTGGTTGAATGGCTCCATGATTTAGATTATAAAACAACTGAGGATGTACTAACTCATCCGAAACACTCCACCCCCCTACTTTCCTTACACTACTATTGATCACTTTTTTCCACTTACTTCTCTTTTTGTTTTATTGTTTTTAATCTGTGTTTCTCATTGATTTTATGTTATGCCCTGTATCGCTTCGCATTTACTAAATACGTATACGTATATATATTCTCATACCGTGTGCACCCACAGAACAGATAATGTTCGGTGGGCGGGGCCCTGGTGATCTGCTGTACAGGTATTCCTAGTGCAGACACCAGTCTCTCACAAACTGGTTTCTAAGTTTGTCTAAATTTATATGATACCATTGTTTGTGAAGAGAAAATAAATTAAGTATTTGAATTTGAATGATTACTATTCAGAAACAATGCTAACATTCCGTAGTTATACGCGCTGTGTCGTGTGTGTGTGTAGCCCAGGGCGACGTGTTCATCGCCGCACGCTCCGCTCACACGTATAGCACATAGCTTACAAGTAACAGAGTGCGGTATTTGTTCCACTCTCGCGAGTCGAGCTTACGTCACGATCGACTGCAGCCCGGCCAACAGCGGCGCCGCATCACGATATAACGCCGGATCACGACACGTCAACAGATCACGACACGCCACCGGCTGAGAGCCGCGACACACATTATTGAGCGATCCTGTTAGTGAACACATACAACACTTGGGTGAGATGTTTGTGGGGCGCTCAATCACTCATATGGCGCCACTAGGTGAACACCTACGTAATAACAGCTCCGTATTCAAAAAGTGATTAAAAATAAATTTACGTAAATATCTACAGATTTCTATCATCAAAGTGCGGCAACAAAGACAATAAACAAGTGAAAGTGTTATCCACGCCAGTTGTGCCCTAAACGTGTTAAAATCTCAAAACAAATAAGTACCAAAGTATCGAAACTGTTAATCAGTACTATTTTATAATTTAAAGTGTATTATTTAGTAACAGTGCTTTAAAAACATCAACCACGATATAAATACAGTGTACGGACACAGAAATTTACTGCGAAAATCAAACGAAACATTAAAAAACACGCCAAAAATTTGTGCAAAAATTCGTGGAATTTCAGTCCAGTGATTCAAATCCTAACGCTTTTATTATTCAAATATTAACTCCAGTAACACAGGAACGCATAATTCACCTACTTTCGTAAGGTTTAAGTGGCGTGGAGGCTTGCACACCTGCATTCGAGAGCGCACGTAGTGCCCTGAGTTCGATCCTAGCCATCCGTGTTAATTTTTGTATTCTAAAGGATTTTTAAAATTTATCCCATAAACAACATGGCAAGTAAAAACAACTGTGCCGGTTGTATGAACACATTAAAAGCAAGAGAATACCTTCAATGTTCTACATGTAATCTGCGATACGATCTACTTTGCTCCAATACTACCGTCAAGAGATTTAAGGTAATGAAAGTTGCGGATAAGGCGATCTGGAAATGTCAAGTTTGTGTTAGCGGGTTACCGAAAACAAACAACACCGACACACCGGTACGATCAACGAGAACCGACAGCCCTACAAGTCCACCTAACGATCCTAAACAAAGCCCGTTCACACCAGCTGATACTAACGTCACCACTCGTAATAAACGCCACAGCTCACCTTTGAGTCAAATGAAAGACGACAATAACATCTCCGATAACAAGGGAGTAACTTCTCAACGCAGTATGATTTCACCTACTAACCCCAACAACACGTCGAACGGACAAATATTTGAGAACTCGACGTTGAGCCCAATAATCGCTAACGATGACACTGTCTTACATTTAACAAAGAGCTCATTCAGAGAAATAATCCGACAAGAAATCGCGAACGCACTCAAAGAAGTAGTGGCGGAACAGTTTAAACAAATCAGCGAATTGATATTGGGTTTCCGTACCTCGCTAGACTTCTACAACGAGAAATACGAGGAAATGAAAATTACTCTTGAGCAAAACTCCTCTAAACTGCAAGAGCTGGAAAGAGACAATAGCAAGCTGCAATCACACATTCAAGACCTCAATAAGCGCGTAAATCTAATGGAACAACACAACAGATCCACCAACATCGAACTACAAAACGTGCCAGAAAACCGCTCGGAAAACATAGTTACTACCATACTGCAACTCAGTAATATTACTAATTGCCAAATTAAGGAAGCTGACATAGCCTACTGCACCAGGACTGCTAAAAAAGACACCCAGACTGCCCGACCCAGATCAATCCTCGTAAAATTCAACACCCCACGCATACGGGACTCTTTCCTCGCTGCGGCAATAAACTTCAACAAAAACAACATTAACAACAAGTTGAACACAAGCCACCTCGGTATCGCAACAGATAAGCCGACACCAATCTACGTAGTGGAACATCTTTCAGCAGGCAACAAAGCCTTGCACGCAGCGGCAAGACTTAGAGGTAAAGAGCTTGGTTACAAATTTGTATGGGTGCGCAATGGCAGAATCTTTATGAAGAAGAACGATCAATCTGAGCGTGTTGTAATCACTTGTCAAGAGGTCTTACAAACTGTCAGTTAGATTTTTTTGTCTTTTTTTTGTTTAATTATTGTACTTTGCATGTTTATGTGTATATCCTGTCACATTCAATAACTCACTAAAGATATACTATCAGAATGTACGCGGTTTAAGGACTAAAACAGAAACTTTTTATCATAACATGTCTCTTCAAGACTACGACATTGTTGTGCTTTCGGAGACTTGGTTGAACGGCGGCATCTACGACTCGGAGCTATTTGATGACAGGTACGTAATTTACAGACGAGATCGCGAGTCCAGTAGATACAGTGCACGTAAAAACGGAGGCGGCGTTTTGATAGCTGTAGCAAGGCATTTAAATTCACGTAGAATGCCACACTTAGAAAGTCAGTTCGAGGATTTGTGGATCTCCGTTGACTCAGACTCTCCCGGGAACAGGAAAACAGAGATCTACATCTGTTGCGTCTACCTACCTCCCCCGATTACTTATGAAACCATCCAAACTTTCCTAGACTCGGCTCAAATTGCCTTGGACAAGAACGAACGTACTGTTATTGTCGGTGACTTTAATCTTAGTACTATAACGTGGAGCACCAATGATGAAAGTCAGGTGAGGCACACTACTCCTTGCCCTATTATTAACAACGATGTAACCAAACACTTTCTAGATTACATTTCTATGAATGACCTAAGCCAGTACAATTACCTTACAAACAATAAATCTAGAACGCTAGATCTAGTTCTTTGTAATTCCACAGTACAACACCTGACTCGTTGTCACACACATCTGATACAAGAAGATCCATTACATCCGTCGCTTGAGTTCAGCATTCCCACCGTCAACAACACAAATTGCCTACAAACTAAACCGACCACTAAACCTAATTTCTTTAAAGCGGACTATGACAAAATCCTAACTTCCCTTACTTCTATAGACTGGGAAAGTTCGATGGGATGTTGTTCCTCGGTTGGCGAAATGGTCAATATTTTATATGATGTGTTACACGACATCATTAAGCAACATGTACCCCTGAAAACGATATCTAGGAAAGAGTACCCAGCGTGGTACACGCCCAGGCTTAAGCGACTTTTTAAAGAAAAAAATAAATTTCGTGTTAGAATAAAAAAATACAACAATCCCCTTGACGTTATATCCTTTGAAACACTGCGTGCCGACTGTAGCAAGTTAAGAACAGTTTGCTACAAAAATTATATCGAGAGATTAGAAACAGCGGTTTTAAAAAATCCTAAAACCTTCTGGTCATTTATTAAAAATAAAAAGAAATCCACTAGTGCTTTCCCTGCAGTTATGTGTTACAATAATAAAACCGCATCAACAGGCCACGACATATGCAACTTGTTTGCTGAAAACTTCGCAGGTGTCTATAACATCCACCAACAGCCATCCAACCAACAACCATCTAACTCGCAACTGCCTAATGTTAGCATCGATGACGATTCGCCGACTCTCTGTAAACTAGAACTCAATGCTGGTGAAATATTCCGAACCTTAATATCTTTAGATGAACAGAAAAGTGTAGGGGACGACGGTATTCCACCCGTGTTCATTAAAAGATGTGCGAAAGCGCTGGCTTTACCCCTCAGTCTTATTTATAACAGGTCTCTTAAAGACGGTATTTTCCCCGAGCAATGGAAAAAGGCACTGGTGGTGCCTATTTTCAAAGCCGGAGAAAGGAATTTAGTATCCAATTACAGACCCATTTCTATTTTAGTCATCTTTGGCAAAGTATTTGAAAAACTCATAACCAGCCGTCTTTCATCGCATGTTAAACACCTTCTCACCAGCCATCAACACGGTTTTATCAAATCTAGGTCTACGACTACTAATCTAATGTGCTACGTGTCGTCTCTATCAGAGTCCTTGGATAAACGTATTCCTGTCGACACCATATACACTGACTTTAGTAAGGCGTTCGATAAGGTAGATCATTCTATTCTTATAGCTAAACTTCAGCACTTGGGTATAGGAGGATCAATGCTAAAGTGGTTTCAGTCTTATCTCAGCGACCGGTCTTCAAAAGTTGTTGTGAGAGGCCATCATTCAAAGCCCTTCCAAGCTACATCAGGTGTTCCGCAAGGTTCCCATTTAGGCCCAATCCTCTTCAACATCTTCATAAACGACATCACGCTCTGCTTTAGGCACTCAAAATTCTATCTATTTGCTGACGACATGAAAATAATGAAACCAATATTGACTGAATTTGACTCTGCCTTATTGCAGGAAGATCTGAACAGGCTGACGAACTGGTGCAAAACGAACAAAATGCTTCTTAACGTCTCAAAGTGTTACTATATGCAATTCAGCCGTAACAAAATCGTCAAATCTAACGATTACATGATTAGCCATCAAAAACTACTACAGGTAGAGGAAATACGCGACTTGGGAGTCACACTAGATAAAAAACTTAAATTTGACAAACACATCCTAAACATTTCATCGAAAGGGTTCAAAATCCTTGGATTTATCTTACGTAACAGCAAAGATTTTAAAAAGGCGTCTACCAGAATTAAATTATTTAACACACTGGTTCGGCCAATACTTGAATATAGCAGCCAGGTTTGGAATCCGCACTACGACATATACATTAAACACTTGGAAAGTGTCCAAAGACGTTTCCTATATCATCTTTGTTACAAAGATCATTTAGCTAAAAAAGTTATCAGTTACAAAGACAGATTAGGGCACTACAATATGGTCTCACTTGCAGACAGACGGAAAACGGCAGACCTGATACTACTGCACAAATTATTCAATGGAGTCATAGACTGCAGCGAACTGTTAGGCAAACTGCATATAAACGCGCCATCTCGTCTGCCGCGGAAAAGCAGCTATAACTTATTTTGCGTCTCAGGATCTAAAACTAATCTGGGACATTTTGCCGCTCTCCCGAGACTCTGCAGGCAATACAATGAGTTGTCAAAGCGTTATGACCTGGACATAACCCTGCCCATTTCAAAATACAAAAAGAATTTAGCCACCGCAAAATAACTAAGTATAAAACTGTTACTTACTTCTCTCTGAAGTGTGAACTAATTATAATTAAACTATACAATTGTAATATTACTGCTCAATCTTGACATGTTAATTTTTAATTCTTAATAATTGTTATTTTCCTCAAATTTATGCAACGTTATTTCTCAATTTTTTTTTTTTATTTTTATTTTGTCTACACCATTTGTATTATGAATGCTCAATCTTGGTACCTATGTTAATTTTTTTTTTTCCTTCTATTTTTATAATTTGTGTGTTCATAATTTACTTTCTCTATTTTTATCGTGTTTAAACCTAGTTATATGTGCATGCTGTGGTCTCCTATAATTGAAGGAGCACACGTAAAAGAACCTTTTTTATTATTGTAAATTTCTATTGTGTATGTGTATCCTTTGTTGGAGATCCTCAATAAATAAATAAATAAATAAATAAATAAATAAATATTAAGCGTATGTCTGCTGGGAATGGGATCTCTCCAGAACAGCCGTCTTGCCAAGGACTGCGCTTCTGCCGCACGGCCACCCGCTACTGGCCGGAGGGGAGGTGTGCTGCTTTGGCATCAATGTAGGTAGATTATATTTTAATTTAGTGGGTACGACACTGTACTATAAAAACTGCTCGTTTTACCTGAAGGTAATAAGTTAGCACATGTTTGGTGGAGTACGCTGTACGTGTTACATGTCGTAGATTGATCGTCGTTATAAATTGCGGCGAGCGCAGTTAACGCGCTACTAGTTTTTTAGTAAATCTGTCTTGCGATCACAGTCCGTTCACGCAAAGAAAAAAAGAAAGAAAGCGATAAGGCCGCCAATTGTATATTTTTAGTGTTCGATAATTCTTTTTGTTATGTATTTTTGTGGTGTACAATAAAGTATATATAAATAAATAAGCTCTGTGTGTAACGTGTTGATCATTGTCATCATCCGGTTGCTTTAAAGCGGGTTTTGTTAGTAATGTTTGATACTCAGTGTCTATTGCAGTCCGCGCTACCAACCACAAGTGACAACGGTGTCTGCCTCACCTCTCGTCTGCGCGACGCTCTGTGGATGTTGGTGCGCGTCCCACTGCTGGCAGCTCGCCGGGGCAGGTGCGTGCGTGTGCACCCTACAGCCTGCTGCCCAGTCACCACCGACGCCACGCGACGGACTGTTCAATGCCCCACACCCACGAGGTTTACTTTAGTAAATACTTACTAAAGTGATACGACACGGCGCGTGGCTGACACAGCGTAGGTAAATGTGACTTTACAAACCTAAGTGCCGAGCGACAAACAGGACTGCTGCTGCGGTGTGAGCAGGCCGAGGTACAGCGTACCGAGCACTATACAGTCCCAACGCGTCGGCGGCTAAGCGGTGCGATCGTAAAACGTTTTCAATATCTGCAGCGGGCGAGTGTCGTGACTCGCGAGGGAACCCTCTCGCGATAGTTTTATAACGCCGACAAAATGTGATGTTAGCACAACTGTGAAGAGGAGTAGGCGAGCTAGGGACCTTCTCGCGTGTCCCGGAGGCACCTCTACTGTACTCGATTACTACAAACAACGCTCGTCAATATTTTTTTTTTTTCAGTAATATCTAAACTTGAGCGTCGACGTAGTCCCCCGTAAGATATCAACACTATATGATAGCACTCGACGATACACCGGCGGGGCAATTGCGTAACACATTATCTAACGGAATCGGTTTCATTTTGACCGTTCAACAACATTCATTGCGTTATTTTCGCGTTGAGCAGACAAATTTTTCGAACTTATGAAGCAATGGATTAGCAATTTGCTTCAAAATGATTCAGATTCCGATTGATAGTGTGTTACGCAATTAGGGTGCTGGTCTGTGGCACAACTGGCACCAGTTCACGAATCAAGCATACGTACAAGTATACAATTGTGACCACCAAACACTAAGGTCAGGAAATCCACGAGAAAAGAAACCGACTAACACAAATTGTAAAGCGACTCCTGTCTAGTCGGCGCCACACCGACAGAATGGTAAGATGTCTGATAAGTGGGTGCTTCTTCGAGTAAGGCATTCTTTGGTGATTTTCGTGGCAATTTTCAAATTCAATTTTTTTTTTAATTTGATATCAGAATCTTAAAATATACGTAAAAGTAATATTTTTTATAAAATAGGCACCACATAGAGCGATATACTTACAGAGATAATCGAGGTTAAAAAAATGAAGACCACGCTAATCACAAAACACCTCACGAAAATGAAAATTTTAATTTAACTTTCTCAAATCAGTTACTTATTGTTACTTCATATTGAAAAGAAGTTATTTTATTATAAGGTAAAAAAATAGGTAGGTTACTAAGGCAGAAAACGTTTTTAGTAGAATCAGTCCAACATTATTTATTATTTGTTAAAGAAATTACAAAAATATAACACTAATTTAAACATTTCAAAAAAATAACACTATATATAATATAATCAGTCATTTGTTAGGAACATAATCAGTATTTTTAATTATCACAATCATTTACTTGCTTATTTATACAAATTCTTAAAAAATGTTCAAATCGGAATCGCTCGACGTTTCGTCGGCTACATTGTCTAAAGAGAAGAGAGAAAAGATTTAAACGAATTTACATTTAACTAAAGTAATAAAAAATATTTTCATTAATAACTAGTACAAAACTCAAAGTTATTTCATTTGCATGGTCAAAAATTGATTTGCGTGGGTCAAAACTACCACGTAAACCACGCAAATCACGACCACGGAAATCAAAATAAATCCTTTATGCTAAAAATATACAAAAACCTTTTAAGCAAATAAACTGTGTTGTGATTATAAGTTACGTTACCTTATATTTGTTCGCTACAATATTTTATTAAATAACTAAATTCACAGACACCGGAGATAGTTGTACCACGCAAATCAAAGTTTTGAGAAACCAAACCCACGCAATGAAGTTCTTACCACTATTTTTTGAAAACTCGACGCACCATCACACATACACTCTGCCCAGCCGTCGAAGCGCGACTAGTTGTAACTTGAATTAGGATGACACATCATCGGGCCGCGAATTTAGAGATGTGCTTGTGAAATTATAATAATCCACGAAAATCAGCAATTACCTCGGGACAGTTGCATTTAATTTTTTTTTAGGAAATGTAGTTCTTTTAGAACTATGGTCCAATTTTTCATAGCATTGTAAACTTCTTAGGGCTTAATGTTTTTTTTTTGGTAAGCATGTAGCGTTTAGTTTAAAATATATAATTTACTTAGTGACCAGATCGGGGCTTGGGACACTCCACGAAAATCAAAGAATGGGGGTATTTTATTTTTTAATGATATTTAATTATAAAGATAATTGGATAAAAATCAGTAACCCAGTTAAGAGAGGATCTAAGGCTTGCGCGAAAAAAAAAATTGGCTTGCTGACTTTTCGATTTGTATTATGTTTAAGTAAAGCCGCTTGAAAAACCTGTCCAAAAGAATGACCCAAGTAGCTTATGAACAACTTTTTTTTTTTTTTTTGTTGCGCGGTGGAAATCCTCATAGACTTCCTCCATCGGGGGACAGAGGGGCATGCCGGACTCTTACCGGCTAAAACGACCGCGGTGTTCCACCTCTACCTATGGCCGGGGGTGCGAGCTTATGAACAACTAAGCTAAGTTTTAATATTATTTAATAATATTTCGTTAATTAGCGTGTATCGTCGTGTGCCGAGTGTCGTGACGGCGGAGCTACGTGTACAAGTGTTACTTGTACTGCACAAGTTTTAACAAACTGCGCGACCACTACTTATAAAACTGTGCAATGAAATGCGCCGCACTCAAGAAACTGTTTTTATGTGCATTTACTTCGCACAGCTGCACTGGTCCCGCACTCCCGGCGCGCTACACTACAAGTACTTACTGCATTACAAATTATGTCATTATTTTGTTTAAACAAAAACATGACGCAAAGAAAAAAACACAAAAAGAGCAAGTTGGTGTAAAATATGCGTCATATCCACGCAAAACGGCCATCGCTCAGCATAATGCTGTGACCCTATGCGAGATAGAGTCACAGCGCTGGTTTTGTGTTAGAGGTAATTGTAATCATCGCTACGAACAACTGTAAGTACGGGACCAACCCATGATAGGGAATCGCTCGAAATATCAATAATTCACACAAACATTTTATAAAGAAACGCTGTTTTTTCCGAATTTTAAAAGTTTCCGGAAAACTTTTTAAATTTTTCTTGCCATAAAAACCCAACTCGGTCAGCTAGATCGATGTAGCCGTTCTCAAGTGATGAGCTTAGCAACAAACAACATTTCATTTTTATTTTTTTAACTAGTTAGTAACGGGAGACCTTTGCCCAGTAGTGGGACAGTAAAAAAAAACTAGATGAATAACCATAATACCACAGATAATATAACCATAATACCACAGATAATATAACCATAATACCACAGATAATATAACCATAATACCACAGATAATATAACCATAATACCACAGATAATATAACCATAATACCACAGATAATATAACCATAATACCACAGATAATATAACCATAATACCTATTCAGCCAAACTGTTAGTAGCACGGCGCGCGGCTTGAGGCATTTGTACTTCATCCCGATGACACGGATCCTTCTGAACCATAGAAATGTGTTCATATTAACATGAATCAAAATCAAAAGTCATTTATTCAAATTAGGCTGAGAAATCAGTATGGTAGGTGTACTTTTCGAACGTCAAAATGAAGTAGACAGTCCCCCACTATAGGATGCTTTCGCTGAGAAGAAGAAATGGCGCAACAAACTCCCCGCAGCACAGGCAGCACAGCTGTCTGTTCAGGTAAAAAAAAACTTGTTTCTATACAATAGTAGGTATGCAAAGTAGTTCATATTACGAGACAAAGACCATTAAATTAAACTATTTGCCGTATGTCAGCTATAGCCACGCCAATATACCAATAAATAGAATGTAAACTATACACAACCAAAAAAAAAACTCAAAATATTAACGAAAACAAAATTTAACACCCAAATAAAAGCCTCCAGGCATAAAGGGCACATATATAATGGATAATGAACATGAACTAAAGGTACTCATAATGAATGAGTCCATTAAAAACCTCTTAAGAGGTTGTTAATGTTTTTCCAATAACCCTGTATACGCTAGTAATAATAGTTCTATGGATTACATTGATAAAATCTAACTGCGCGGGCAGAGCCACCGCGCCAGCCTTGTAAGATTTGGTAATTTTTTTATTTACCAAAAATGAAACTACAAAGTCAAAAATAACTTTCGTGTCTTTGGATCTGCACCTACCTATTTTAGTTTTTGCCTCCGACTTCCGAAAATAAAGTTTTTTTCTCTTAGTTAAGTAGTGTTTTTTTTTAATTCGGTATTTTTTTTAAAATTAAGTATATCTCGCTTTTTAGGTCTGTTTACAATTTATTTAATTTACAATAGCCTAATGTCAACTTGCTTATCGCCTTTTACAAAATATTGCTTTTCCCGATGCAGGGACGTTAATTGTTAAGGAGTTCTCTTGGTATTTCAACATCAGCTCCATTTCACCATTCGCATTGTGACGAGCATAAATTGCTTAGCAACCATATTAAAGTAGTCGAATCGCAACCCGTGAAATACTTATTATTGAGTAGTTCCGGTGGCCATCAGTCTGTGGTCTTCATCATCAGTTCCACTTCACCAAATGGTGCTTTTCGAAAGCAAATGCATGAGTTACTATAAAAAATAGGTACCGTATCCAAATCGCTATAGGTGTGCCTATAATATTTGAAGAGTTTCTTCTATTTCTCCAGGATCCCATCATCATATCCTAACCCGATGACCATGGTACCACCTGGAAAGTAAACCCTTTCACACAAAAAAAGTTTTTTTCAAATCGGTCTAGCCGCCTTCGAGTAATCGGGTAACATACATAACAAATAAAAAAAAGATTCCGACGAACTGAGAACCTCCTCCTTTTTTTGAAGTCGGTTAAAAATTGCATATCTACCTACGATTCGCAACTAAACTTGTCAACAAAATCAAATAAAAAACTTTTTTACAAAAAAAAACAACCGACTTCCAAAAGAAAAACACTACAAAGTGAAAAATAACTTTAATTTCGGAAGTCGGTGTCGTTGGTTCCACATTTTCGTTTTTTTGACACCGACTTCCGAAATTAAAGTTATTTTTCACTTTGTAGTGTTTTTCTTTTGGAAGTCGGTTGTTTTCTTTTGTAACTAAGTTTTTATTTTTCGCTTTTTAGTTGTACAGACGCCAGCACATCAACCTACTACAATCTGTCAGATTTCTGTAATAGATTTTCAACTTTATCGCTAAAGCATAAGGTTCAATGTTGATTGGGAAAATTTGACAGTTAGGTGTAGGTTGATGTGCTGGCGTCTGTACCTACCCCATACAAATTCATATAACACTACTTGTTAGTGACAGGAAGATAAACATCATCAATATAAACTAAGTGGAAAACAAACGTATTGTTGACGCTAATTCCAAAACTACCCAAGCAAAATTCATAAAATTTATATGGGACCACCTCTGAAGCATACCTTATTCATTAATTAGACTAGATGCTGATAATCCTGGCTGCAGCATCAGGCCAAACTTATGTCAACATTGCATTGAACTTAAAATTTAGTCCTGTTTAAAATGAGCCCAAACACGACTACGGTGCTGTAATTTCAAGGTTTGTACTTTTTCTGATGCTCCTGGCTTCAGCATCAGGTCTCTATGTACTTCGGTGTTCCTCATTAACATTACGTTTATCCACACATCGAGCCCTTTCCAATGAGCCTAAACACGATATATCTGCTGTTAGTTGTCGAGGAGTTAGGTACTCCGCAGACTATCCTGACTGCAGCATCAGGTCATGACTTGATGATCATGAGACCAAATGTGGCAAATGCCCAATCAAACATCAAAACAATTTACTAAAACAGTCCTTGCCTGTTCGAGTAACTTCTTACTGTTAAGGAGTTGTACCTTCCATCATCAGCCCAGCTACCTGAGATGGTGACAACCATACGCAAATACACAAGATACTTCATAAAATATGCGAAAAACCATAAGTAAGCCTATAAAATTTGAGGGTTGCCCTCGATTTCTCTAAGATCCCATCATCAGATCCTAACTTGGTGACAATGGGACCACCTCAGAACTATCTACTTTCGAACAAAAAAAGAATTTTAAAAATCTGTCGACAATTGGCGGAGTATTCGATGTGAATTTTAACAAAAGATTCTCTCATCTTGATATATTTAATACCAAAAAAGCTATATTTAGGAAACAATTAATAACGTCAGTATGTGATGAATTGACAAACAAATCTAAATGAAATTGAGCTATATAGATGGTATACAGAAAATCACCACATACCACTATCACAATATTCACACACCCATTCACAACTCCTCATGCACACTCACTCACACTGTACACTTAGCAATGCTTGGATGGTGCAAGCATTTCACTTTATTCTGTATGTTTGTTTCTGTTGCATGTACTTATGTATAGTTATTAAATTGTAAATCCGTAATTGGCTGTAAGACTAGCATAAATATTTTAAGGAAAATTTTCAAAGAGCTGTGGATTTTGTAATAATAAATAAATAAATAAATAAATAAACAAACATACAAAAAAAAAAAAAAAAAACATACAAACAGCCGAACATAGTACCTCCTCCTTTTTGTGAAGTCGGTAAAAATTGGCCATCCTGTGCGACGCGCGACGGCGACGGTTGAAAAACAGCGCCATCTAACGATCAAGATCAGCTGTTGCTGATAACCTTAGCAAAAATGTATGTTCTGGTTCTAGATTGTTCTTTGAAATATCCTGCAGAGGGCGTGTTCCGTCCGTGCAAACATAGAGAGATTTATTTTATCGATTTTGTCAGGCCTAGATATCCTACAAATAGTGTTTTTTTATAGGTTTTTGCCGATATGCGTCAATAATAAACCATAACAACTTAATATACGTGCTTTTATTCTGCAATAATCGTTTATGTATCGAGATTTGTACCCTGAAAGAATGTATGAAAAAGTGTCATGGTGTAGAATATTGCAGTTTTAGGTCAGCGCCATCTCTTGACCGATAGTGAAATTAATGTAACTAGTTGATCATTTCTGATAGTGTGCTATTTAGAGACATCGTTTTATTATTCCTGTAATTTACCATAAACTTTTATCACAGAGAATATTGCAGTTTTAGGTCAGCGCCATCTCATGACCGTCTGTGGAATTAATGTAACTTGTTGATGATTTCTGAAAAAGTGTGCTATTTAGAGACATCGTTTTATTATTCCTGTAATTTTTACATAAACTTCTATCACAGAATAATTTCAGATTTTACAGAATTAGTCTCCAAGAAATTACTCCCTCTCACAAAGAGGAGGCCTGTGTCCCAGCAGTGGGCGTTGATCACTGCTGCGCTGCTAGTGCGTTGATCACTGCTGCGCTGCTAGTGCGTTGATCACTGCTGCGCTGCTAGTTCGTTGATCACTGCTGCGCTGCTAGTACGTTGATCACTGCTGCGCTGCTAGGACGTTGATCACTGCTGCGCTGCTAGTGCGTTGATCACTGCTGCGCTGCTAGGACGTTGATCACTGCTGCGCTGCTAGTACGTTGATCACTGCTGCGCTGCTAGTGCGTTGATCACTGCTGCGCTGCTAGGACGTTGATCACTGCTGCGCTGCTAGTGCGTTGATCACTGCTGCGCTGCTAGGACGTTGATCACTGCTGCGCTGCTAGTGCGTTGATCACTGCTGCGCTGCTAGTGCGTTGATCACTGCTGCGCTGCTAGGACGTTGATCACTGCTGCGCTGCTAGTACGTTGATCACTGCTGCGCTGCTAGGACGTTGATCACTGCTGCGCTGCTAGGACGTTGATCACTGCTGCGCTGCTAGTACGTTGATCACTGCTGCGCTGCTAGTTCGTTGATCACTGCTGCGCTGCTAGGACGTTGATCACTGCTGCGCTGCTAGTGCGTTGATCACTGCTGCGCTGCTAGGACGTTGATCACTGCTGCGCTGCTAGTACGTTGATCACTGCTGCGCTGCTAGGACGTTGATCACTGCTGCGCTGCTAGGACGTTGATCACTGCTGCGCTGCTAGTACGTTGATCACTGCTGCGCTGCTAGGACGTTGATCACTGCTGCGCTGCTAGGACGTTGATCACTGCTGCGCTGCTAGTACGTTGATCACTGCTGCGCTGCTAGTACGTTGATCACTGCTGCGCTGCTAGGACGTTGATCACTGCTGCGCTGCTAGTGCGTTGATCACTGCTGCGCTGCTAGTGCGTTGATCACTGCTGCGCTGCTAGGACGTTGATCACTGCTGCGCTGCTAGTACGTTGATCACTGCTGCGCTGCTAGGACGTTGATCACTGCTGCGCTGCTAGGACGTTGATCACTGCTGCGCTGCTAGGACGTTGATCACTGCTGCGCTGCTAGTACGTTGATCACTGCTGCGCTGCTAGGACGTTGATCACTGCTGCGCTGCTAGTACGTTGATCACTGCTGCGCTGCTAGTGCGTTGATCACTGCTGCGCTGCTAGTTCGTTGATCACTGCTGCGCTGCTAGTTCGTTGATCACTGCTGCGCTGCTAGTACGTTGATCACTGCTGCGCTGCTAGTACGTTGATCACTGCTGCGCTGCTAGTGCGTTGATCACTGCTGCGCTGCTAGTTCGTTGATCACTGCTGCGCTGCTAGTGCGTTGATCACTGCTGCGCTGCTAGTTCGTTGATCACTGCTGCGCTGCTAGTACGTTGATCACTGCTGCGCTGCTAGTGCGTTGATCACTGCTGCGCTGCTAGTTCGTTGATCACTGCTGCGCTGCTAGTTCGTTGATCACTGCTGCGCTGCTAGTTCGTTGATCACTGCTGCGCTGCTAGTTCGTTGATCACTGCTGCGCTGCTAGTCCGTTGATCACTGCTGCGCTGCTAGTACGTTGATCACTGCTGCGCTGCTAGTTCGTTGATCACTGCTGCGCTGCTAGTTCGTTGATCACTGCTGCGCTGCTAGTTCGTTGATCACTGCTGCGCTGCTAGTTCGTTGATCACTGCTGCGCTGCTAGTTCGTTGATCACTGCTGCGCTGCTAGTTCGTTGATCACTGCTGCGCTGCTAGTTCGTTGATCACTGCTGCGCTGCTAGTTCGTTGATCACTGCTGCGCTGCTAGTTCGTTGATCACTGCTGCGCTGCTAGTTCGTTGATCACTGCTGCGCTGCTAGTTCGTTGATCACTGCTGCGCTGCTAGTTCGTTGATCACTGCTGCGCTGCTAGTTCGTTGATCACTGCTGCGCTGCTAGTTCGTTGATCACTGCTGCGCTGCTAGTTCGTTGATCACTGCTGCGCTGCTAGTTCGTTGATCACTGCTGCGCTGCTAGTTCGTTGATCACTGCTGCGCTGCTAGTTCGTTGATCACTGCTGCGCTGCTAGTTCGTTGATCACTGCTGCGCTGCTAGTGCGTTGATCACTGCTGCGCTGCTAGTGCGTTGATCACTGCTGCGCTGCTAGTACGTTGATCAATGGCGTTAGAATGTGACACTTATCTGAGGCCTTTAAGCATGCATTGGTCGACCGACAAAGGGTCCCACTCAGGGATTTTGAGGCCCCTTAGTTCCAGAGAGTCTGCTTAATGTCAGTCTCGGCGTCGGCTCTGCTGGAACCGATGCCGGGTACTTGAGGCGACTTTTTATTGTTGTGTGTCATGAGAGAGTAGGGGTTTAGACAAATGAACCCACCGCCCGCGCTTGTCTAGTGCGAGTTGGTGGGAGTACAGTGGACCGCCTGACTGGGTGTTAGTACTTAAGTATATTATTATGTTAATTTATTAACAAAAACCATTTAAACTTGTAAACTCCGTAAAACTTTACCCAATAAAGAGATTTTTCTTCAAATAACAATATTTTTTAATTAGAAAGCTCTTATCTGTGAAGCTTTTGTCTTGAACCTTTCACAAAAATGAGTCGCTTTGTAGATAGCTTATCTACGTGTTCAAATATTTTGTGTAAAAGGATAATTTTGACGGGCGTGGCCCTCCCCTTTGCCCCGCCCTCGCCCCGCTCTCGCCCCGCACTCGCCCCGCAGCTCACTGGAACATCAGTGCCGCTATACATGTTGGGCAAGAGACAGGTCTCATGAGCGCTCATACAAATTAGTCTTATGCCAGAATTTCATAGCTCCAATTGATTGGTGATAGTGATTTAATAAAGTTTTAATATAGAGACTCGCCCTGTTGCACTTGTGCATTTTAACATTTATCAATACGGCTTGCATGTACCGATGCACTTATCCAGTAAACAAATAATAATATCACCTTGTTTTACAGACATATGTGTCATATAAAATATCCAAATATAAAGCTATTCCAGACTGTAATGAATTACATAGTGATTGTATGTGACAGCACTTTGCAGAACACGAAGTTATTTAACAAACGACGCTGTTCGTGTGAATACAATCAGTAACCGACGCAACTCTGCGTGCTCCGGTAACATTTACCAACTGAACGTGCAGCTGGCACATGCGGTGTTGAGCCTTATTGCTCGTGGAATAGTGGCGATGATTTGTGCGCATGCTTGTGGTTGTAATAGGCACCGGAGGTACTAATTAGGCGAAGTTGTGAGCGCCTGCAAATCGAGTGCAGTCGCCACACCGCGCCACACCGCGCCACACCGCGCCACACCGCGCCACACCGCGCGACACAGCACAGACACGCACAGAAGGCTCACACACTACCGAGCACCTTCATTCTTTCATCGTATTTTTCTTATCTATTGCTTATTCTATTTTTTTTTATCTTATCTAGTGATTGAGTCAGTGAGATCTTGTTTAGATGACTGTGCTGCCCTTTACCATCAAATCGTATTCATTCATACAGTTCCTTGATTAGTAAATGGTCATCAGGGTAATCTCATAAGCTGCAACATTAAGTAGGTAGTTTAGTTATAGGTAGTATTTGAAGTGCACCTTCGGTACATACCTACTCTATGGATGAGTTTTCCGCTCAGTCGCTCATTTCCTAATTGAAAATGATACCAGTTTGGTGACTGTTGGTGTTGGTGTTGGTATAGACAACTGTAATTTGGGCTGCTTTGGGAAGTCGGCAGTGGTGTCGACGTGAGATGTCGCCTGCTCGACATGAGTGACACAAGTTTTACTTACATACATTATAATAGCACGTTTTGTGCTTCTTTGAAGGAGAAAACAAATTTAACGAAGGCCCCATTGAGGAAAACTAACTAAAATATTAAAAACAGCTTTTTCAACATTCTTACTAACGAAGTGGCTCTTATTCCACCGCTTTAAGGTTCACAATGCAGTGTTTTTATCACGTGTGAGTTTTACTTGGCATTCCCGCTCTAGTGCGGTCAGAGATGTACCTACGTTTGTTTTTTTAACGTCAACCAAAGTGGTTTCATGCCTTTTTATGTATAAAAAATTTGTGGATAAGTAGGTATATTAACGACTTTCTTGAATTTAAAACATTTTAATTCCTGGGAGGCCGGGAGTCGCCGGGACGAGGGACCCGAAGTTGATCATGAATTATAAATGTAGTTAGATTTTATGTTACGATTACTTTAATTCTGAATACCGTAAAGGTGGGTGCCACGAAATTATATCACGTGATTTCGTTATTGCATTTGCGACTCAATTGCAATAACAAACTTTGTCTAATAGTATAATGCGTGCCACGAAAGATGAGACTTGACACACTACGTGGTTTGACTTGCGCAGTACACGATTTTAGGTCTCTTTAGCGGTATGAGGTCTGAGCGCGGGACGGGACCGGACGTCGTAGGGGCGGCGGAAAGAGCGCGGGAGGCGGGGTCAAGTCTCATTTTTCGTGACGCTAACTATATCAAAATGGATAATCAAACATTTTCTTGGTAAAAGACAAAACATTTTCATAGACTTTACATAAAATGTGGCTAAAGTATTTGTCTATTATTTATTTCCTAGAACCTAGACATAATACATTCAAGTACAGAGATGCATACTGCAAACTGCACGAACAGGCTGTGCATGCGGGTGTACTTATAACAGTTATAAATATGATAATGTTGCAAAAGCGCCCCAGTACAGTTGGTTTCCATATTGTTGGTTGGCGCACCACTGTGTACAGGCGTAGGCCATTACCTGGCATGCGAGATACTCGTGTGCACATAAATATCTATTACATGAAGTCATTCCACAGCCCCATGCCCCGCGCCCCGCGCCCCGCGCCCCGCGCCCGGCGCCCCGCGCCCCGCGCCCGCGCGGCATTTATAGGCAAGGGTCGTGCGCACACAAGTACCGCGAGTACCAAGAGTACCACGAGTACGTCGGGCTACCTACCGCTCTTCGGGTAATTTGGTTGCAGCCGTTATATCGCGTGTGTTGTCCCAGTTTTTACGTACCGTATGTGGGGGTGGTGGGGGGGGGGGGGGAGGGGAAGGGGGACGGTATTAATTCCAACTGTTTTAGCGCCAAAGTTGGAGATACCTAGCATGTAATTGTATTAATTTGTAAATTCAGTTTTGTAGCTCTGTGTGTGTAGTATGTGTCTACATTAGTGTTGTACCGCTTGTACCGGAGGAGCACACGTGTCGTAACATGTGTTCAACTTTAACTTCTGTTCAACTTTAACGCCGCTCGCTAATCTTCAAACTGTGCGTATCTCACGTGTCAGTGTGTGCCCCTGTTCTATTGCTAACGGAAAGGATTTATAACTTGAAAACTCAATTAACCGTGAGCCCGGTTGAATGTGTTGAATTACTTATTAGAGAGAATGACCGAGCTACATTATTAGTTCGCGAGGGTGTTGGAGAGGCGATCTAAACGTTAGAGGGTTGAGTAGTAGCACCTTTACTATTACATCATCATTCAAATTCTGAAATTCTCAGATGTACAGTCAGCCTCCAAAACGTAGTTGTAATTTTTACATTTCAGCTATAATGCCAAATTGTGATTTAAAATTTTATTATAGTTTATATAGGTATTTGAACTTTACAATAGCGGTCAAAAGTGGAGTAGCAATTTCACAAAGCAATAGATGACACTTTGGTTTTACTTACGACCTTCTTTTAATTAGTCATTTCTCTACTATAGACACACACACACACATTCATTTGATTGCAACTGATTGCATTTCATAAATTCAACCACTACGGTATATGGCATGATAGCTTAGCGGTTATCATATTTGGGTAAGCGCGTCTTACTTACGTAGCGAGCCGCGAATCTCACGCGCGGTGATAGTTTTTTTAATGTTTTAATAATTACTTCGAATAATCACGCTTTTGACTATACATTTCCATAGAGTAAGTAATTTTCCTTATAAGAGACGGGAGTCCCATAAAAAAGATGAAAAACGGCGCTTGTATGAAACTTGCGCTAAAACTGAATACCAACATAGCAAAAATGACACAGACTAAGTATGCACAGATTGCAGATGTTAAAGCGAGACAGCGATAGCCGCCATTATGTTTAGCGCACGTTTCATAGTTTCTTTTTTTATTAGACAGTTGCGCCAGACTGTACATTTCCTTGTTATGTTCGTCTTGTGCGCTTAATTCGTAAAACTTTATGATTATACCCACAGATATTTAAATAAATAAATTATAAGGTAGACAACTGTGTGTACCATAATCAACATAATATATTTTTTTAATTAACATCTTTTAAATAATATTAAATTAAATCTATTTATTCAGACAAATTATTTGTCCATACTTGTTAGCATTATCAGCGTCAGGTACATTTGCCTGACACATGCTGAGCTGGACTCCCATTTGGTGCAACCTTGAGACGCACACCGCACTGTGTATGTTTCTTTATTAATTTAATTTGAAGTTTTCATCATAGTGTCACTTTTATTTCGATACCTATGTATGCTTTTTCTTTTGTTTTTATATCGGCACCTTCTTTTATATTATGTTCATGTTGGTAATTGGTTATCATCTAATATTGTACTTTTGTGTGTTGTACTGTCTTTTGTGTGCGCCAAATAAATGATTTATATATCTTTCAGCATTATTTGAATTTTGTTGCGATCACAAGAAAGACTGAAGCTGTGGCGAGACAGTGCTTCCTTACCCAAACCATTCGTTCCACCCGGTGAAGAGCTCCTACCTAGACATGAGTTACCTTGGGTAACCTCCGGACCCGGGTTAGCCAAAGCAAGGAAAACCTGTCAAGGTGGAGATTCATAGACGACTCCGCCTTGGAGTGTAAATGTGGTGCTGTTCCACAAACGATGGGACACTTAATATCGTGTCCTGCGTGTCTTGTCAGCTGCACGTTACAGGAACTGATGGACGCTGGTGATGGCGGCAAACAAGTAGCTGAATTCTGGGCCGAGTCCATTTAGATTGCTATCGACACGCTAAGAAGAAGATGATGCGATAAGAACCACCAATTATACTTTTCTTAGTTTGATTTGATTTTGTTTGTGGCTATAACAATATCTATATTTTCTATTAAACTAATGCTAAGATCAATAAAATTTCTTGACAGAAAATTATATATCTATAATTATATTTATTTTTAGATGTTAGTCGTATTATGGGGAGCATGTCCATAGGAACGGAAAATACGAAATTGTACTAGCAAACGACATTGAGGTTGACTTGCCGTTGGTACTGGGAACAGACAAGTATTTAGTAAGGGGTAGAATTAAGTCACGACGTGTCAGCAGTGAAGTGTACGACGCCTACATTTTAGTTAATAGAGCTACAAGTACCTAACTCAGTAGCTAATATTACTAGCTATTATTGCAATTGTTTGGTGGATAATCGGACAGTGGGATGCTGTGCTCACGTTATGACCATTTTGTGGTATCTTAAGTTGGGCTCGATTTAGGTCTGTTGAACCGCCAGCTCCCTTTTTAGATGACATATTTTATGAATATGATAATAATGGTCCATAATAAAACTATTGCATTCGTATATTGAAGCATTTTTATTTTCTATTTCCTATAAAATCCTACATGTAGCATGACCTACCTATGTAATATTATATAATTGGGATCATTCATTGATTTCTTGAAGGCCGCAGGAACCCGTTGGGTGCGAGAAGCACAGAACCGGTCGAAGTGGAGGTGATGGTAGTGGTGATGATGATGATTGATTTATTGGAACTATTTTCTGTTGTTTTATGTGAATTCAAATGATATTGTTGTAAAATACTGTTTTTTTTGGTGGAAGGTTTGTTAGAAAACTAACCTCAAAACTGAACACAAAATTAAAGAATAACAAAACTCCCACAAAATAAATGGATAAATTTTATTTCCTATGAAAGTACGACATCACCCCTCTTTTATATCTAATTTATGGTATCATACAAAATTTTTTGATGCGCAACGGCGGTCTGTAGAGAAATGGGCAATTTGCTTTGATTGTGTCAACTTTGTCTATGGTATTAACACAAAAGTGCATAATATTAGTTTTACCAAGATATATCATAAGATTGTTGTTTTCTAACCATTTTATTATTGATTCTATAGAATTGTTAATGTCAGCTTCGTATGTGTCTGTATTGTAATGGTATTATCATCGGTAAAAAGTGTCATTAGGTGGTCAATACTTTTTGGTAGGATATACAGTATAAAAAATAGTGGGCCTACGACAGTTCCTTGCGATACCCCAAAGGACATGTTAGGTTTTTGTATGGAGGCTGGGCTTTTATTCGAAGCTGCTGTGAACGGGGAAGATATTATATTTTTATGAAAGTACATAAATTAAGGAGACTTTGTATATATATAAATATTTTTCTTAAAGCCCCCTTCCTTAATTATTATATTTTTAAATAATTTTTATTTAAAAAATAAATTGCAACCCACAGTAATTATTGATTCTGGCACCACTGTTCGGTTGGATGTCATTATTGTCACTGTGAAATGTGAACGTCAATCAAGACTGTCAAATTCAATTCAATTTTATTCAAAGCGTTGAGTTTGCGTCTGTGGTTTGCATTATCAGTCTATCAAAAAGTACTCTGTGGTTTGCATTACTCGTACAACAGAATAGACACAAGTGATTTGAATTTGTTTGTGTTTTTGTTGTGTGTTATTTTTGTCCAAGTTTCTTGTTTTAATTTGACCTGGCTTTTAATTTGGATTCTTTGATACTGCACACGATTTGGACACCCGACGACCAGCGATACTGATGATCCTGATTTCACACTCGGACTTGGATTTTGCAAACAATTTATACATCCATTTATCGTAGCTGTTGGAAGCTGTGCCCATGTAATGACGATCATATCGCTCATGAGCAAGTCACCAGATTCTCAACTCACCAGATTCGCAACTGATCAGATAATGTACTATTTCGACGCAATATTTTAGTTTCTGTATAATTTTAGTTAAGTTAGGATTTAATTTTGTTATTTTTAGTATTAATTAAATTTTTGAAAGTAAGATAAGTAAAAAAAAAAAAATCATACATTATATATATATACTCTGACGTGTCATAAGTGCCCATGTACCTAGGTTTATGTGAAATAAAATATTTTGATTTGATTTGATATGATGCATCGCTAAACCACTCATTGATTCCTGTCCATTACTTATGTAATCACTTATTTGTTCTTACTTGTTTACTCAAACAGTGTTGATATAAACCTTCTTTTAATATTTATTTCTTTAAAACAAAAGTGCATAGTACTGACAATACGTCGCTTAGGTACATACAAATATGTTTCAAAAGAGTTGCGATATTTAATAATTATTTTGTAAATGAGGTGCAATTAAAGCACATGTACCTATCACCAAATTGTAGTATGTATGTTCTTCGTCTAGGTGTCAGTGTCTGTCCAACATCACCCGTGCCGACGTCTAGGTGTCAGTGTCTGTCCAACACCACCCGTGCCGACGTCTAGGTGTCAGTGTCTGTCCAACACCACCCGTGCCGACGTCTAGGTGTCAGTGTCTGTCCAACACCACCCGTGCCGACGTCTAGGTGTCAGTGTCTGTCCAACACCACCCGTGCCGACGTCTAGGTGTCAGTGTCTGTCCAACACCACCCGTGCCGACGTCTAGGTGTCAGTGTCTGTCCAACACCACCCGTGCCGACGTCTAGGTGTCAGTGTCTGTCCAACACCACCTGTGCCGACGTCTAGGTGTCAGTGTCTGTCCAACACCACCCGTGCCGACGTCTAGGTGTCAGTGTCTGTCCAACACCACCCGTGCCGACGTCTAGGTGTCAGTGTCTGTCCAACACCACCCGTGCCGACGTCTAGGTGTCAGTGTCTGTCCAACACCACCCGTGCCGACGTCTAGGTGTCAGTGTCTGTCCAACACCACCTGTGCCGACGTCTAGGTGTCAGTGTCTGTCCAACACCACCCGTGCCGACGTCTAGGTGTCAGTGACTGTCCAACACCACCCGTGCCGACGTCTAGGTGTCAGTGTCTGTCCAACACCACCCGTGCCGACGTCTAGGTGTCAGTGTCTGTCCAACACCACCCGTGCCGACGTCTAGGTGTCAGTGTCTGTCCAACACCACCCGTGCCGACGTCTAGGTGTCAGTGTCTGTCCAACACCACCCGTGCCGACGTCTAGGTGTCAGTGTCTGTCCAACACCACCCGTGCCGACGTCTAGGTGTCAGTGTCTGTCCAACACCACCCGTGCCGACGTCTAGGTGTCAGTGTCTGTCCAACACCACCCGTGCCGACGTCTAGGTGTCAGTGCCTGTCCAACACCACCCGTGCCGACGTCTAGGTGTCAGTGTCTGTCCAACACCACCCGTGCCGACGTCTAGGTGTCAGTGTCTGTCCAACACCACCCGTGCCGACGTCTAGGTGTCAGTGTCTGTCCAACACCACCCGTGAAGACGGCGGCGGACGTGCGACTCACAGACAGCTTGTTTTTTGAGAATGTCAAAGCGGCTGCTAATCCTGTGAGCAGTTTGCCGGTGTGCCTTTGTGCAGGTGTGCCTTTGTGCAGGTGTACCGCTGTGCAGGTGTACCGCTGTGCAGGTGTACCGCTGTGCAGGTGTGCCGTTGTGCTGGAGCGCCGCTGTGCCGGTCCGACTGTGTCCTGATGACGTGTGCTAATGTGTGCTCGGTGCCGCGCAGCCCCTCAATTCATCATTATTGCGGACCGTTCTTGTTTCTTGGTATACAATTGAATTTCAAACATTTGATTTGTTCTGCCTGTATGTGAGAATATGATGCGATGCAAATAAATGAATATTCTATTCTATCCGGAATCCTATTGTCAAAGTGTTGTGATGTCGGTAACATTGCTTCCCGGCCAGGTTGCTGCTGCTCGGCTCTTGGCTGCTCTCGTGGCAGTTTTCGTGTAAATGCTAGAAAACATTTTTTTAACTGAATAAAGTGGTTACAAGCTGACCGTTGTGTTGGTAATGTACACTAGTAGTAGTGGCTGTAATTAATATCTCGCGGCTGACTGCGCGCTCGCGGGTGCGCGGCAAATTCAAATTCAAATAATTTTATTTGTAGAACATACTCGTAGGTAAACAAAATGTACAGATGTCAATATTAATAAAATGAACGCTATGTTTTGCCGTCAACGGCCGGCAACGGTAGTATGTGCACAGAAGTGGAATTTCTACACATTGGCGCGGCTCAAGCGAAGCGGACGACTGCGTCCGATTCCACGCGGACACGTGCGGTGCGGAGCGGTGCGGCGCCGGGCGGTGTAAAACGATATAAAATGTTTAAAATGGGCCGTCTCTCCCTCCCTTGCCCCGCGCACCTCCCCGGCCGCGCCGGAAGTCATTTAAATATAAAATAAGATACATGGAGCGGCTCGCTACAAACGTAACATAATTTCATACATATGTATGAATGGATTCTTTCGTGAACACGATAATCATGTTCGTTTATGCCAAATATACCCCCCCCCCCTCCCGTGCCCGCTCCGCTAACATCCTGCATAATATCGTAACGAGGTATCACAACGTGTGCCGGCCGCCTCCCGCGCCACATCACCCGCGCGTCCCACGACGCTCGTAGCTGCGCAAAGTAACGAACATATTTCTCATTCGAGATAAATTAAAATTATTAAAAAGAAAACGCAATTCTTTGATATTTATATAATAATGTGTAACGTGAATAGCACCACTCTGTAGCGTTTGTTTAGCCCTCGCTCACCTTATAACTGTAAAATAATGAAAATCTGTCGCTCATTAGCATTCTTATCTCGAAACTGTACGATATAATAACAGACAGAGTTTATTCCCAGTTTGTAAGAAATATAGCGAGTGCAGTGTTAACGTGCAGTTGTACAAAATAATTAGATTTTACATTTTGACGCGAATGTTCACAGTATGTCAGGTTGATGTCACGATGGAGAATATTGACTTAGGTTATTGCGTTACGTATCAATTCGTAGGCCAATAGTGAAATTTCCCTGGGGCAGCCTGCACGGGGCCGCTTACACGGGGCGGCCTGCATGGGGCTGCCTGCACGGGGCGGCCTGCACGGGGCGGCCTGCACGGGGCGGCCTGCACGGTGCTTCCTGCACGAGGCGGCCCGCACGGGGCATCCTTACAGCACATAATGTGCGTACACAATACAGAGCGCGGTGCGGCTCCGTGCACGAGTAATGTTCCGCGCGCCGCTTTCCTTACACACGAGCACACAATCATCAATCCATGAATGATACACATGATAAGCGAAACAGAAGGCCAATTCCCGTAATTAAAAACTTTAAAAATCTAGTCGGAATCTTATCTCAGCGACAATCAATGTCAAAACCTTGTCAAAAATGTAGGGTGGTAATAAAAGGTATTTTTGACAGATTGAGACAGAGCAGAGGGGCAATTCTCGTAATTTTAAGAACGTTCAGTCTGATCTCAGTCTCAATCTGTCAAAAATACCTCTAATTTCCCTACATTTTGACAAGTTTTTGACATTTGTTTGTCGCCGAGATGAGACTGCGACTAGATTTTGAACGTTTTAAATTACGAGAATTGGCCTTCAGAATATGAACGTTTTTAAAATTACGAGAATTGCGCCTATGTTTTAGTGATCACCGAGTGTCGTACATACGTTGAACAGTGTGTCCCGCGTCGAACAAGGTTGGTTACAATAAAAAACATAACGCGTAGTACCATCCATGTAGCACTGTAACCACCGCGTAGTACCATAGCTAGCAGTGTAGCATCGTAGCTTACAGCGTAGCAACGTAGGTAACCGCGTAGCACCGTAGCGTACCGCGTAGCACCGTAGCGTTCCGCGTAGCACGCTAGCGTATCGCGTAGCACCGTAGCGTACCGCGTAGCATCGTAGCGTACCGCGTAGCGCCGCCATGCGCGACGCGCCGCACAAGTAACGAAGAGACTATACCGTACGTTCTGCGACAGTCTGTAGGTATATCAATGATGCTATATCAATGTGTAGCTACAGTTACGTTCCCGATGTGTAATATTATGTTTTGTGGCTCAACATTGATACAATGTTATGGAACAAAGATTGTACACAAACAAATGATTGTAGATGTATGTGTGTCTTGTTGAAGCTGAAGTATACACTGAGGAGCCACTGTTCGAGTCGGTAACTACATTGTAATACATTCCTAAGGGTATTCCAAGTACCGGGTGTTTGTAACATATGTGCCGGAACAGTAACTGTCCACTGAACAGTGCATATTGTCATATTGCGTTGCATATGATCGTATTGCGTTGCATATTTCTCACCGACGACGATAAGGCTCATTGTATGAATGAAATGCAACTTGGTTCGCCGGTTTTATAGTGATCGTGTTTGTTAGTAAATAACTGAATTGAAATAAACAATAGGTAAGCTCTAAGTTATAGCACTGAACTAAACTGAACTAAACTCGCTTTGTAGTTTGGACTGAAGTAAAAACACAAAAGGAAATGAAGTAGGTACGAGTATTGTCGGTATTTTATACATTTTCATTAAACGTTAACTTTGGAGCGAGTGATTTTGTTAAGGCCGAGATCTACAAACGAACGAAATATAAAGTTGTTAAGCGCGTTTACGACGCCGACGTACGGCATTTCATACAAACTTTCAAGCCCTTGTTTTTCGAAATGAATGAACCGATTTTAATGAAACTTCGTTCGCATAAGCAGGATACAAAGATCTAAAAAGTTAGTTAAGAACATTTTAGAAAAATAGTATTACAGCCAAATTAGACCGATTTTAAATTTTCCATAGAAACAGATTTCCAGTTATCTTTTTTTAAATAAAACATTTCGAAAAGGTTCTTAACTAACTCAAACTCAAAGCATTTATTTCAATTAAACCATTTACAGGCACTTTTGAATTGTCAAGAAGTCGGTCAGTCAAAAATAAAATGAAGCTAGTTGCCCATTCCAAAGCGTAGGTACCTATGGAGAAGAACGGGCAAGAAACTCCATGGACACTCTTTTAAATTATATTTTTACAAAAATATTAGTTACATCATTAATGTTGAATTTATAATAATATGTGAGAACGATGTAAAAAAGACGTATGCGTTAAAAGCGTCCAGAGTACAGCAAATAGTAAATAATAATAAAAAAAACAACAATCCAAAAATAAAATAATTAAAAATAAAAATAAGCCGAGGCAGCCGAGTGATGACCAGCCCCACAACATAACTTTTTGACCTTTGTATCCTGCTTATGCGTACGAAGTTTCATTAAAATCGGTTCAATTTTTCGAAAAACAAGGGCTTGAAAGTATGAAATGCCGTACGTCGTAAACGCTCTTAATCATCCTCTACACGTTACATTACAATAACGGCAGAAATTTTAATAAACATTTGACACTTAACAGCACTCGCGCACTGCACGCCCACCGCCGACCGCCATACATTACGTCACGGGAATAACAGCACTCGCGCACTGCACGCCCACCGCCGACCGCCATACATTACGTCACGGGAATAACAGCACTCGCGCACTGCACGCCCACCGCCGACCGCCATACATTACGTCACGGGAATAACAGCACTCGCGCACTGCACGCCCACCGCCGACCGCCATACATTACGTCACGGGAATAACAGCACTCGCGCACTGCACGCCCACCGCCGACCGCCATACATTACGTCACGGGAATAACAGCACTCGCGCACTGCACGCCCACCGCCGACCGCCATACATTACGTCACGGGAATAACAGCACTCGCGCACTGCACGCCCACCGCCGACCGCCATACATTACGTCACGGGAATAACGTGCCCGCCTGTTCACCTGCGCACACTCCCCCTTTAATTGAATGTCAGTGTAACACCGCAACGCTCGCTCCGCTCCATACATCACGCAATGTATGGACGACCATACAGAGCCCCAATGTGGGACACGCCAAATAAAACTTTTTTACAAAAAAAAAACAACCGACTTCCAAAAAAAACTACAAAGTGAAAAATAACTTTAATTTTGGAAGTCGGTGTCGTTGGTTCCACATTTTCGTTTTTTTGACACCGACTTCCAAAATTAAAGTTATTTTTCACTTTGTAGTTTTTTTTGGAAGTCGGTTGTTTTTTTTTTGTAAAAAAGTTTTTATTTTTCGCTTTTTAGTTGTACCTACCCCATAATACAAATTCATATAACACTAATTGCTATGTGAATATTAGTGACAGGAAGATAAACATCATCAATATAAACTAAGTGGAAAACAAACGTATTGTTGAATCTAATTCCAAAACTACCCAAGCAAAGTTCATAAAATTTATATCGGACCACCTCTGAAGCATACCTTATTCATTAATTAGACTAGATGCTGATAATCCTGGCTGCAGCATCAGGCCAGACTTATGTCAACATTGCATTGAACTTATAATTTAGTCCTGTTTAAAATGAGCCCAAACACGACTATGGTGCTGTAATTTCAAGGTTTGTACTTTTTCTGATGCTCCTGGCTTCAGCATCAGGTCTCTCTCGTGTTCCTCATTAACAGTACATTTATCCACACATCGAGCCCTTTTCAATGAGCCTAAACACGATATATCTGCTGTTAGTTGTCGAGGAGTTAGGCACTCTGCAGACTATCCTGATGCAGCATCAGGTCATGACATGATGATCATGAGACCAAATGTGGCAAATGCCCTATCCATACCAAACATCAAAATAATTTACTAAAACGGGACCCTTGCCTGTTCGAGTAACTTCTTACTGTTAAGAAGTTGTACCTTCCATCATCAGCTCAGCTACCTGAGATGGTGACAACCATACGCAAATACACAAGATACTTAATAAAATATGCGAAAAACAATAAGTGAGCCTATAAAATTTGAGGGTTGCCCTCGATTTCTCTAAGATCCCATCATCAGATCCCGACTTGTTGACTATGGGACCATTTGGGAAGTATACCCTTTCCAACAAAAAAAGAAATTTTCAAATCGGTTGGCAAGCGACGGAGTTATGCGCGAACAAACCTAAAAAAAAAAAAAAATACAAACATTCGAATTGAGAACCTCCTCCTTTTTTAGAAGTCGGTTAAAAACAGATGTCAACTTCAATAGAGCCGAGATGGCTGAGAGGGCCGCGGGGCGAGAGGGCCGAGCTGTGCCGACACCACTCATTGTATAATTCTGTCAGTGGGAGACGTGGCGCTCCCAAAAACGAATTTCAAGAGAAATTGTGCGCCTTTTAGAGTTAAATTAAATAGTAAATAAATTCCGTCCTCTACTTGCTCCCATTTGAGAGAAAAAATATCCTACCTACCATTTGAGAGAAAAAGAAACACCATCCGTGCAGTGTTGAAATAACCGAAATCAGTCAACACTTTATTCCACTCGCAGTCTATTAAGAAGCTCCGACGATTGAAACTATAAATAAATATGATAACGGCGGACGACGCCGCGGGTCTGCGGGTCCGGGGGTCCGGGGGTCCCTCACAAATAAACATAAGTTATTACGTACCGCGAGTCACTTTATAATCGTATATCACGGGCTACCAATATTCGCGCGGAATTTATTTCTAACTAAACTATCGGTGGCCGTCCGACTGAGAATGATAAGCACACCGTACACTCGCACTCCCGCCGCAGTGTCGCGAGTGTCAGTGTCCGCAGTGTCGCGAGTGTCAGTGTCCGCAGTGTCGCGAGTGTCAGTGTCCGCAGTGTCGCGAGTGTCAGTGTCCGCAGTGTCGGAGAGTCGGAGGGTTGGCGTGGGACGGCGGAGGCGAGCGCTCTTCGCGATGCGCCCCTAAAGTGTTTCGTATTCATAGAATTTCGGGAATCCAGATTGTTACCTACTTACTGACACCTCGTCTCACGTTGCAAACTACATCAAGCTGAATTCAGCTTTATTGTGACAGAATAAGGTTTAAAATACATAATATAGCGGGAATGGAGTCAAGATATTTTCGGTATGAAAGAGACTTCAAAAGCAATTTAACTTTTCTACTTAGAAATATGTTTTTGATGAGCCTGCTTCTGTATATGATCGGTAACGTTAGCGCACAGTGGCGCCGCCTGCCGGCGCCAGCGTGCACTGCACCAGGTTGTCTCATAGAAACATAAGTACACTGTTGCTGTGCAAATATTTAAATCTGGCTCGTTTTGCTTCACTTACCTAAAATCGACGTCACACTGAAGAACCGTTTGGTTTTACGAGACATACATACATACATACAAACATACATACATACACACATACATACAGTGCCTCCAAAAGTTACTTGACATTTTTCCACTTCAACTGTGACACACCATATTACTCGTATGATTTAAAATTCTAGTGATCCTAAAGTTTGAACTGCTGTAACTTTTTTATTGAATAATTCAACTACCTTTCACTTATCATAAAAAATAATCAAGTAATCCCTTCGGAGTACCTGATTATTTATTTTATTTGAAATCATAATGTGGCATCACAGCTGTAGTGGAAACTTGTCAACTAACTGGTGGAGCCCCTGTAACAACTAACTGGTGGAGCCCCTGTAACAACTAACTGGTGGAGCCCCTGTAACAACTAACTGGTGGAGCCCCTGTAACAACTAACTGGTGGAGCCCCTGTAACAACTAACTGGTGGAGCCCCCTATAACAACTAACTGGTGGAGCCCCTGTATACAACTAACTGGTGGAGCCCCTGTAACAACTAACTGGTGGAGCCCCTGTAACAACTAACTGGTGGAGCCCCCTGTAACAACTAACTGGTGGAGCCCCTGTATACAACTAACTGGTGGAGCCCCTGTATACAACTAACTGGTGGAGCCCCTGTATACAACTAACTGGTGGAGCCCCTGTATACAACTAACTGGTGGAGCCCCTGTATACAAATAACTGGTGGAGCCCCTGTATACAACTAACTGGTGGAGCCCCTGTATACAACTAACTGGTGGAGCCCCTGTATACAACTAACTGGTGGAGCCCCTGTATACAACTAACTGGTGGAGCCCCTGTATACAACTAACTGGTGGAGCCCCTGTATACAACTAACTGGTGGAGCCCCTGTATACAACTAACTGGTGGAGCCCCTGTATACAACTAACTGGTGGAGCCCCTGTATACAACTAACTGGTGGAGCCCCTGTATACAACTAACTGGTGGAGCCCCTGTATACAACTAACTGGTGGAGCCCCTGTATACAACTAACTGGTGGAGCCCCTGTATACAACTAACTGGTGGAGCCCCTGTATACAACTAACTGGTGGAGCCCCTGTATACAACTAACTGGTGGAGCCCCTGTATACAACTAACTGGTGGAGCCCCTGTATACAACTAACTGGTGGAGCCCCTGTATACAACTAACTGGTGGAGCCCCTGTATACAACTAACTGGTGGAGCCCCTGTATACAACTAACTGGTGGAGCCCCTGTATACAACTAACTGGTGGAGCCCCTGTATACAACTAACTGGTGGAGCCCCTGTATACAACTAACTGGTGGAGCCCCTGTATACAACTAACTGGTGGAGCCCCTGTATACAACTAACTGGTGGAGCCCCTGTATACAACTAACTGGTGGAGCCCCTGTATACAGGCCTTGTGGATACGGATGAGCCAGTCACATCCCTTTATTAGTTTCGTGAATTTACTAAACAATGAGGAAATTCTCAACACGACTTACTTACAAAATTGTTAGTAAGTAACTTGTGACCAAGCTCATGTGTACTTTACAGAACTAAACAAAACCAGTGTTTGCTTACAGACTCAAACGAGTCGCCCGGTCGGTTCCCAGGTGGCACAAACGAGTCGCCCGGTCGGTTCCCAGGTGGCACAAACGAGTCGCCCGGTCGGTTCCCAGTTAGCACAAACGAGTCGCCCGGTCGGTTCCCAGGTGGCACAAACGAGTCGCCCGGTCGGTTCCCAGTTAGCACAAACGAGTCGCCCGGTCGGTTCCCAGTTAGCACAAACGAGTCACCCGGTCGGTTCCCAGTTAGCACAAACGAGTCGCCCGGTCGGTTCCCAGTTAGCACAAACGAGTCACCCGGTCGGTTCCCAGTTGGCACAAAGGAGTCGCCCGGTCGGTTCCCAGGTGGCACAAACGAGTCGCCCGGTCGGTTCCCAGGTGGCACAAATGAGTCGCCCGGTCGGTTCCCAGTTAGCACAAACGAGTCGCCCGGTCGGTTCCCAGGTGGCACAAACGAGTCGCCCGGTCGGTTCCCAGGTGGCACAAACGAGTCGCCCGGTCGGTTCCCAGTTGGCACAAAGGAGTCGCCCGGTCGGTTCCCAGTTGACCAAACGAGACGCCCGGTCGGTTCCCAGTTGGCACAAACGAGACGCCCGGTCGGTTCCCAGTTGGCACAAACGCCACACTTCCTAATAATACAAATTAATGGATATTATAATATTTCTACTTCCCTCAGGATCGGGAACGTCACAATTTCGTGTAAATCCATCGGAACGTTTCATTAATCAGATGCCATTAACGAATATTAAAAAGTAGCAGCTCCCCCGCACCAGCCCGCACCGCCCCCGCGCACGCCCGCCCGCCGCCTGAGAGACTACGACTATGTGATCATGTATCCAGACAACATTATAATTATCATCGTCAAATGGAATACTCTCCCAATTACGTAGGTAAGTTGACAAACATAATAACATTAGGTTAGTAGTAATCGCAGCATATTGTTATTAGCGGGTAACTAATATATGATATAATTACAAAATGTCTTATATTTACAAGATATAACAATTTAATGTATAATTTTATTAGATATAATAATATATGATTAAACGAACTTCCAAGTGCAGTTCAATCATTATTATGAAGAGTTGCTTCATTTGAAGATATGATTATATACAACGTAGTATCCCTACTTACTTGGTAACTTCGCACATATTTTAAAGATTTTTTAAAACTATTAGGTGACGTAATTCCGGTCTGACTGCTCCTCGGTTGACACTTTGACGTTTAGCTCATTTTTTAGAGTCAAGTAGTATGATATAAAACTTTCTCTATATCTGGGGATCTTCAAGTGTCAGGGAGGGAGGGAGTGATCATATCTTCAAATGAAGCAACTCTTCATAATAATGATTGAACTTCACTTGGAAGTTCGTTTAATCATATATTATAATTCGTTGCTTCATTTTTCAGATATGATTATATACAACGTAGATGTTTAGAGTCAGAAAGTTTTGAAATGGAAAATAAACCATAAGGTTTTAAACATTATGGTTTTATTTATAGACAAATCAGACTTATAGTTATACTTATGTTTCCGTAATGGTATACGCTACATTTACTTATTTCGAATTAACTTCAACGTACTAAACATAAAGATCTTATCGATAACATGAACTTAACATAAATGAGCATTTTTGTAGTGTAATGTATTCTTATAATATAGTTAATAGGAATAAATAATCAGTCTGGATGTCTGAGCGTAAGCAAACAGATCAGGCAGATTCGCCTTTGTTTATAATGCACCTATTATAAATGAGTTAGATGAACTAGTCCACATCAATGCCGTTTTCCGACGAAACTTGTTTGATCCGTCTACTGATGGTTTGCGTGGTAGCAGGTTTGTGTGGCCGTTTGTACGTCAACAACATATTGTTTATACTCTAAGGTTTTATGTTTTTAGTTATAGAAATATAATCTGAGAGCACCGTAGCTGGACATATACGCGTATTTTCCTTGAAGTATGGCAGGAACAATATTGGCTGGTCTCTGCCAGGTGCGGATGTCTGTTATGACGATTTTAATGCCGTTATCAGAGAAAAGTATGTTCTCGAGTTTAATTAAAGACAGCGTCTGTACCCTGTGAGCTGTACAAATTGCAAGTAGGATCACCAGTTTTTTTTTTTTTTTTTTTGTGATTTTACGGGTGAGAGCTCACTATTAGGGAACCATGTTGAAACATGGTTTAAAACCAATTGGGGATTCCAGGTGGTGGAATACTTGGGTTTTATGGGTCTTAATATGCCCCTTTAATGAGACGTTTTATAGATTCGTCTGAACCAATATTATTGCCTATAAAGGTTGACAAGGCAGAACGATGGGAGTTTCTACTGCCATACGCACATCCGCTATTAAATTGTGACGCTGAGAACGAGATTAAAGCAGATTTGGAAGGGTCAAACGCATTGATGTTGTTGATCGTATAATATTGCCACCAAAGCTTAAGTGAGGTATTGTAATGCTGAATCGTGCTGTTAGACAGGTATGATAGCATTAGTGTATCCGACTCTGCAAGAGGTTTTTATTGGGGTTTAAGTAAACAACGTCGAAAACTATAAGGTTTTGCAATAGTGGGAACCATGGCTGTGATGGCAAGTTGGGATAAACTAAAATGCCGTGTGCATTGTCATCGATAATTTTTCTAAGGCATCTTAATACCAGGGAAAATGATGGCGAAGCGAGAAGAAGTATCTTTGTTAGTTTACCGTAAATGCGTCTTCAGGTGCCGCGTCAGGGTCTTGTTTCCATGAGATGAATGTGGTACACTTCGCATTATCGCGAGACGCGAATAAGTATATTTCAGGTTGACTAAACTATTTTATAAGTAATGGTTTCGAATGCTTCATCGGAAAGTGACCATTCAGTATCCGGATTGACTACTCTAGACGCAGCGTCTGCACGGTTTTCCTTGGTATTTACGTATGATGCATAACCCCAAAGGTTGCGCTGTTCACACCATTTCCAAAGGGACCTAGCCAAGTCGTTCAAGTGGGGGTATTGAATACTCCCCATACGATTTACATAACTGATCGCAGTGGTGTTGTCCATACACATTAATATTGCGCAGTTGGTTGCATCACTGGCGAAGGACTTCAAACTCAAAAAAGCTGCCGTCAGCTCTAAGTAATTGATATGACAATCATTTTCTGACGACTTCCACTTGCCTGTACTTGAGCGTTGTTGCAAACAGAACCCCAGTCTGACCTCGACGCATCGGTATAGATCTCTATATCAAAATTTGGCTGTCGCATGAAGTTGCGAGCTGTATTAACGGTTGATAGCCACCAGTTCAGATCCTCTAATTTAATATTAGGTAGGTTAGTTTTAGCTTCGTAATTATTAGTACCTAACGCTAGAAACTTCTGACGCTCCAAAATCGTAAATACTTGCAGAATTGTCGTGGCTTTATCATACTTTTATCGTAATTGACAATAAACCCAAGAAACTCGAGTAGTTTCAAAGTTTCATTTACATTATTTAAACAATTCTCGTAAGTATTTCCAATACATAAAATATCATCTAAATAACAAACTGACTGCATAAATTTGCATGTTGTTCGGTAATCCTCTATTTTAAAATGTTCGCTCTTAATTAGCTTGTTTAAGGTTTTTAGGTTTAATAAGTATAAAGCGTTTATCGCCATTAGGTTTTAGTCACATTGCACTTATTTTTAGAAATTGATTTTTAGTCACATTGCACTCTGATATAGCCCCTAAAGGTTTGAGTTTCATAAGGCTTTCGTCATATCTGAATTGTCAGTATATGATAGGTTGCTTTTAGGTATTATTGATTGTGTTAAATGTATGGATAACCATTGTTTATGGAACAACATTGTTATTTGTTATTTTTAGCCATCGGTCATAAAAGTGGGTAAGTCTACGAGTACCCGCATGTACCTGCGTTAACGGTGACTGAGCGGGAGCCCGAGAGGTTTGTCCTGCGAGGCAGGGCGTTGTGGCGGATGCGCTGACGTCGTGTACGGACGGCGATTTCCCGCCGTCGTCGGTCTTCTGTATGCAACCCGCTCCCCCCTCCCCCCCCCCCATTCGCCGGGAATCGAGGAGGCGAATTCCAGTTCCCTGATGGGACTGGCGGCCTAGGAAGTTGAGGCGGTTTCGAAACTTTTGCAGTCTTTTTTATGGAAAGACCTTGCTTTTCGATGGCCTTGGCGGCCTTAATTTTTATTTTTTATAAGGACGAGCCAAACAGTGATTCATTCCGTTCGGACTCATTGTCGAGGCGCTGTAAGTGTCTTGTCGCGGTTGCGAACCATGTCCGGTACCGCCGCCGAGATTCCAGCATTTGACGTTAGGCGAGTTTGATGTGGATTCACCGAGTTCCGACAATAGATCATGGTCTAACTCAGGATCCATGCTGCCAGTGGATAATGGCTTCAGTATCGTTGCCTGGGACGACCTTAAGATCTTCGATATCTGAATTACAATTTTGTAATAAAGGTTGTGAAGATAACAATTTTGAGGGTAGTATAAAAATAAAATTAATTGATTTTGCACGTTAACGTTAGATCTGTTTTAGATTGTACGTATTTTATGTGCTTGTTTGTCATAGTTAAAGACTCGCAGTCAATCCTGATGCAATGTTAAACTTTATTTAACCGACAGTAGATCATGGTTTAACTCAGGATCCATGCTGCCAGTGGATAATGGCTTCAGTATCATTGCCTGGGTCGACCTTAAGATCTTCGATACCTGAATTACAATTTTGTAATTGAGGTTGTGAAGATAACAATTTTGAAGGTAGTGTAAAAATAAAATTAATTGATTTTGCACGTCAACGTTACATCTGTTTTAGATTGTACGTATTTTATGTGCTTGTTTGTCATAGTTAAAGACTCGCAGTCAATCCTGGGCCTCAAGTCTGCTAATTTTATTTAACTCACATGCTATTGAAATTCAATTGAGATTCAATCACGACTCCATTACGATTAGAAGAAATTTGGTATTCTGCAAAAACTTGAATGTAAACTCAATAGAGTCGTAATGGAATCGTAGTGTAATTGTAATTGACTCTCAGTTGAACAGATAAAGGTGTTGCCATTCAAAATCTATCAAGAAGCTGAATGAGTGAATTGTTGCCTAATCGTACTACGATCGTACTTCAATTGCAAAATTGACACTGAGTGTCCATTGACATAAATGTCAAACAAACGTCAACTAAGAGTAGAATACCGATTTAGACCACAATCGATTTACAATTGTAACACAATTGAAGAGCAGACTAGCAAATATTCTGATAGCAGTTCAATGGTATGTCACTGGAAAACCATTGGTCTTAAATTAGTAGCAGAATACCAAATGTAGTTAAAACTGCTACTGAGATTCAATTGATATTCAATTGAGCCATTCGTAAATTAGCAGACTTGGGGCCCTGATGCAATGTTAAACTTTATTTAACCGACAGTAGATCATGGTCTAACTCAGGATCCATGCTGCCAGTGGATAATGGCTTCATTATCATTGCCTGGGACGACCTCAAGATCTTCGATACCTAAAATTACAATTTGTAATTAAGGTTGTGAAGATAAAATTTTTGAGGGTAGTGTAAAAATAAAATTAATTGATTTTGCACGTTAACGTTACATCTGTTGTAGATTGTACGTATTTTATGTGCTTGTTTGTCATCGTTAAAGACTCGCAGTCAAACTCGATGCAATATTAAACTTTATTTCATTTAGTTTTGAACATAACGTACATCTGTTTTAGATTGTACGTATTTTATATGCTTGTTTGTCATCGTTAAAGACTCGCAGTCAATCCCAATGCAATATTAAACTTTATTTAATTTAGTTTTGAACATAACGTTACATCTGTTTTAGATTGTACGTATTTTATGTGCTTGTTTGTCATCGTTAAAGACTCGCAGTCAATCCCGATGCAATATTCAGCTTTAAGCTATTTTTTTTTTTGTACATAACGTTACATCTGTTTTAGATTGTACGTATTTTATGTGATTGTTTGTCATCGTTAAGACTCGCAGTCAATCCCCAGTCAATCCCGATGCAATATTAAAGTTTAAGTTTATTTAATTTAGTTTTGAACAATGTCAAAGTTATTGACTCGCAGTCAATCCCAGAGCATATTTACAAAACTGATATTTTCACTATTCACTTCTAGATCACCAACGAATTAAATATACTTTTGCTTACCTTCATCATGTGATGACGATTGTAACGGTCTTATTATTCGTCTTCGTCTTTCTTTCTCTTCAATTTTTCTAATTTTCCTGGCGTAGTGATCAATTTTTGATTGCGCGCTTCTTTTTGGCATGTTGCTTAGAGGGCGCGTGCGATAGTTACCGCGCACGAAAAAGGAATGAGCTAAACGTCAAAGTGTCAACCGAGGAGCAGTCAGACCGGAATTACGTCACCTAATAGTTTTAAAAAATCTTTAAAATATGTGCGAAGTTACCAAGTAAGTAGGGATACTACGTTGTATATAATCATATCTGAAAAATGAAGCAACGAATTATAATCAGTAAATATAATAAACGATTGATATAATTTTAAAATAACAAATTTTTATAAGCATAACAAACAATGAATATAAAATCGCAACTCAAAAGACATAAAACCTATTAAGTCTAATATGATAAACACAGATCTACCCTTACGCAGCAAGCCTGTGCGACGCGACTGTACCAAACACTCGCGCCTCGCTCTGTGCGACGCGACTGTACCAAAGCTTCGCAAGACTTTAGTTTCTTTGAGGCGGGATATCCGCTTCGAATGAGTAAATGAGGATATGACGAGTTAATTTAAAATTGTGAAAATTATATGAATGTAATTTCTTTCGGATACCTTTAACATGTTAATGAATGACTTAACTTGAAAACATTTATTTAACTTACTAGTTATGCTTAATTTTCCAAGTTAACCTGAATCTCAATTGTATTAATTGATAACTATTGTAATCAAACTAATTACTTAATTAGGAAAACATAACATGTCCTCAAACCCTTTATTACCGAAGGGGTAGGCAACATCGATAAAATATTCGACCATCAACACTGAAGCGTCCACTGTGTGGTCTTATTAAATAGTTTGCGACACCACCGAAAATGAGGACCTGGGTTCGATTCACAAGTCGAACAAACTGTAATTGCAGATCAGTCACCTCAGAGTAAACAATTGACCTTCGCTTATAATGTGTAACTATAGTCATATTATTTTCCTGGGTCCGTGAGTGTAATTTGAATCTTATGTAATTCTTGTCCCGATTGTTATAATCCTGTGAGGCTGTAGTGCGGAGGATTCGCAGCGAGTCGGCGATGTTCCGTTTAATTAAGTTTAATTCGAGTGTTGTAGAACATTGCGCGCGCGACCTGCCGGGCGCGGCAGGTGGCACGGCACCGGCACGGCGCGGCGCCTGCTGACAGCAACCATCTCTATAGTGCAGCAATTAAGAAATTATTAACACAGCTTGATGGTCATCTTATTCAGGATTAATCATGTTTATATAGCTATATTTGAGTTGATGAAATAATACATAGACACACATGTTTCAGTATGTCGGCGTAATGTACCTACTGAATATAACGTTCAAGATTTATATCAGCGAGAAAATATAATTTACTCGTATTGTTAATTATAATCGTAATGAACACGAGGTGGGATACCACCGGTAATAAGTGCGAACAAACACACGTGTAATAATAATAATAATGTATATAATAGGGCTTGATTCAGAAAGCGGTACTTCTGGACACGGCCCGCATTGTTAGGAGGTTCCTCTCTCTGGAGCCCTGACCGCCGGTAGCTTGGACCCTGTTCCCGATACCGGTGGGCTACTATTTTTTATATTTTTAAATGTTTTTCTATATTTTATATGCTAATATTTAAAAATATAATTTATATGTAAATAATGGAATAAAGGAAATAATAATGTCAGAAGCGTTGGGCATCAATGTTACTGACATGAAGCAATCGTTGAAGGAGCGCTTCTTTGGTCGCCTGAAAAAAGTATTTAATAGTCTTCTTTCAGGCGGAAACAAGGTGCGTGCCTTCAACGATTGGGTCATGCCGGTTTTGATGTACTCTTTTGGCATACTCAAATGGACTCAGACCGAACTCGACGCCCTGGATAGGAAGGTCCGTACGCTGCTGACTGCAAATCGAATGCATCACCCACGGTCATCGGTAATGAGGCTGTATATTCCGCGAAAGTGTGGAGGTCGAGGCTTTTTAAACGCTAAGACTCTCCACAATCGCGAGATATGCAGTCTCAGGGAATATTTCCTTGAAACCGACGTGGGGATGCACCGAGATGTAGTCGTGGTGGACAATGGCCTCACCCCGCTCTCCTTAGGTAAAGAGAACTGGCGCAAACCAGTAGTGCTTGACACTAATGATCGCATGGAGGTATGGCAGAGTAAGGAGCTTCACGGACGCTTTTTCCGGGCCCTACATGGACCCGATGTAGATTTACTAGCGTCCGTAGCCTGGCTGCGTTTCGGTGATCTTTTTGGAGAAACCGAAGGTTTTGTCTGTGCAATTATGGACGAAGTTATGATGACGAACAATTACCGGAGATTTATTGTGAAAGACGGCACGGTTGACATCTGTCGGGCATGCCACCGGCCGGGAGAATCAATCAGACATATATTATCTCCGGGTGTTCTCGTCTAGCTAACGGGGAGTACTTGCATAGACACAACCTTGTAGCCAGGATAATCCATTAGCAACTTGCTCTGAAATACAGCCTTGTGGAATCGGAGGTGCCGTACTATAGGTATGTGTCCGACCCAGTTCTCGAAAATGGAAATATCACATTGTACTGGGATCGATCCATCATCACTGACAGGACTATTGTTGCCAATAAGCCTGATATAGTGGTGATGAATCGATTAGAGCGGCGCGCAATGATTGTTGACATAACCGTCCCGCATGATGAGTACCTCGTGAAAGCCGAGAAAGATAAACAAATCAAGTATCTTGACTTGGCTCGCGAGGTTGTCGACATGTGGGATGTTGACTCAGCAATCATTGTGCCAATAGTCGTTACAGCCAATGGATTGATAGCCAAGAACCTCGACCAACACCTGAGGAGGCTCTCGTTGGCCAGCTGGATCAAGGGCTTGATTCAGAAAGCAGTACTTCTGGACACGGCTCGCATTGTCAGGAGGTTCCTCTCTCTGGAGCCCTGACCACCGGTAGCTTGGACCCTGTTCCCGATACCGGTGGGCTACTATTTTTTATATTTTTAAATGTTTTTATATATTTTTTTTTTATATTCTAATATTTAAAAATATAATTAATATGTATATAGACGAATAAAGGAAAATAATAATATTTTTTTTATATTTTTAAATGTTTTTTTTACTTATTTTTTATATTTTAAGAAATATTTAAAAATGTAACTGAATATGTAAATAGATAAATAAACGAAGAACAATAATAAATTCTTTATTTCGGACAACGTAAGATCCATTGTGTTAGTAAATTTCTTATAATTAATGTTAGTGAATTATTCTTTAAAAACTAATTGATCTTTTTTTTTAATGAGGCGAGCGGACGTGCGGGTGAATGGCACGGTACCTAGCGGCGCCGCGACTGACCGACTGCTCCGCGCGACCTTACTAATGAGGCGAGCGGACGTGCGGGTGATTGACACCGGCCGGCACCGACTGGTACCTACCGGGCGCCGCGACTAACCGACTGCCCCGCGCGACACTTACTAATGAGGCGAGCGGACGTGCGGGTGATTGACAGCGGCCGGCACCGACTGGTACCTACCGGGCGCCGCGACTGACCGACTGCTCCGCGCGACCTTACTAATGAGGCGAGCGGACGCGCGTGTGATTGGCACCGACCGGTACCTACCGGTGCCGACCGGCGCGACTGACCGACTGCCCCACGCAGCACTTACTACTGAAGCGAGCAGACGCGCATGTAATTGGCACCGACCGTTGCCAACCGGCGCGACTGACCGACAGTTACTTATTACCACTCGATAATATTGCAAAAGTATTTCCTTATTATTCACAATATGCGGCGACAGTAATATGTTCCAACAAAGAGATGGACTTCATGTTGGATCGCCCTGTAAATACGAGTAATATGGAGTGGGATGTTTAGTTAAAGACGAAAAGATATTTTTGAACGTGAATATTTGGAGGATTTCTACTAGCTATATTATAAAGCTGTAGAGAAGTAACTGCTTCAAGAACGTATAAATCAGATGTAATGGTCGTGTGTGTCGCTAGTCGGTGAGTACATTGATTTATTTGTAGAAAGTCCATTTTTAGTAACCTATGTGGGACGGTTTTTCCAAAAATAAATCAATCTTACAAGGGATGTACCTATAATTATGGAATTTAGGTCACCAGGAAACAATTTTTTAAGAAACTTCTATTCTGAGAATGTTCAACAAAATCAAAGATCTCAAGATCTCAAAGTTGGCTGGCCGGCCATGCTGCGTAGAATACCGTGAACTACAACATGCCAGCACTTGGAAACACCCCCCCCCCCCCCCCCCCCCCACCTCCGCACGTTTCGCCGCCGGTCCCCGCTAACTTTCTTTAAACTCCTTTTAAAGTATTTTATTTAGCGCATAGTTAGTTGTTCTGGTTGCCGCAGCTTTACAGTTATTAACACCGGACCCAGCGCGGCGGCGCGCGGCGGACCACTTGCAGCCCGAGATAGCGCGCGGGCTTCAACCGCGTCTCAATTGTTCCACCTAACTAGATCGAAGCAGACGAACATACCGCGCGAAACAACTTAGCAGAATTAACAATCTAACTTAGGGCTTCATTTTCCGTTCTGTAATTGAGCATGTGTTAAAGTTGCGTACTTACTTGTACATTGCATTCCTTTGTGTTAGGCAGATGTGCGACATTTTTGAACAGAAATTATAATTTTATATTTATTTATTGTAATTATGGAACTTTGCAGCACGCGAACACAAATGGCCTAGATGACACCTTTATATCACCCACAAAACATAAAATGCTACGTGACTAGTTTGAAACTGTAGCAGGTACAAGCGTGTGAAGTCACTCCTGGTTACTTCATGAGGCGTCCAGCAGTCGCAGGCAGCTAGTGTGAGTCCAGCGCACAGTGTAAGGACAGGCGGTAGATCGCTATCGCCTATCGGTAATACCGGGTATTGGCGCTCGCGAGTAAACACGACTCGCCCCCGCGCACGTGTATAGTACGACACAATACAAACGTTCCATCGACGTTGTCAAACATTATTTCTTCCAAACTGGTGCGAGTTAAGTTTAAACAAACTCAGGCTTGCCAGAGTTCGTTTAAACGTTGACTGAGTCAAGAACATAACTCGTGAGTGGAGCAAAAATAAGCGATTACTAATAGTATATTTATTCGGTCGACAGGTACAGCGATACAATATTTAAGTTGTGTGAACTATATGAGCCGCTGTGCTCGCCTGTACTCGCGCGGTCACACTCACAATGATGCGATCTCTATTGTCTGCACCACGGGTCTGCATCTACGTACTCTGCGGATCGCGTGTCGATCGCTTTCCGCACTCTTTCGTTTTATAAACACACTCAATTGTAATATAGTTTCTGTTTTTATTTAACCTGCACCCTAATTGTGTAACACACTATTACTCTCAATTTGAATCATTTTGAAGCATATTGCTAATCCATTGCTCCATACGTTCGAAAAATGTGTCTGCTCAACAACGTAAATAACGCAATGAATGTTGTTGAACTGTCAAAATAAAACCCATTGCAACTGATAGTGTGTTACGCAATTACCCTGCTGTACTGTTCATCTACTGTTAGTTCCAGTGTTTTCGTGAACACGAATCTTATAAAACAAAAAGTCTGGTTAGCTGGCTAGCTTTAAAGATTTCGATGTCAAACCAAAGGTTTTCACGACTGCGGCCATTTCTCTCAGCTATCTCGTACTCTGTGTTACCATTACGAGACATGGAAGTATTTGCAGAGTGTGTTATGCTCAGGTATTCATGTGTGTCATCTGAGTTTACTGAAGCTTTTAAGAAGCAATAACTTAAAAGTTTAACTAAGTAAACTTTGCCACATCCAGCTTATGTTTGCCAAGTCCACGTCGATCTCACGGCTCGCGGGTGTGTCGTGAGGTGCGTTACGAGGCGCCCCTGACCTTGTGAGCGCCTTGTGTCACCACACCACGGGGCACGGGCATGGGACACGGCGCGTGGAGCACAATCGAGGTGTTCATCTAACAACTAGTTCATTACGGTTTGTGTAATAATGTTGATGTTTATATACTCGTAGTACTTAAGCAGTTGGTACAACTTACTACAAGGTAACGTGAACAATCTACGTGATATTATAAACTTACTACAAGGTAACGTGAACAATCTACGTGATATTATAAACGATACCCAAGCTAGCGAAGTCATATTATTTTATAACCAAAAAGTTAGCCACGAGATATATCTTTTTTAGCGGCAGCTGGTGCAGCTCGAGGACAGGCACCGTTTAATAGCTTGCACTGAAGTCGTGCCGGTACGAGCACGAGCGCGAGTTTAAACAAATGTGAATGATTTTTGTATAATTTCATTAGCGCGGCGGCTGGCGACTCGCCAGACACTCGGATTAAGGTGGGGAGCAGAGGGCGCGCAGAAGGCTTACTTCTTAGACGACAGTGTTTTGGAGGCAGTGGGAACACTAGTTCGTGTTCCATATCTTGTAATGACATCTAGTTTTGAGTCATATCACATGTGGTTGTTACGGCGTCACTTGGATTGTGACCCGTGTAGGTCGATGTGAAGGTAGGCTTGTCAATAGTGTGGGTACCAGTAATCTCTAAGCCAACAATTCAGAGCTAGACTGAATGCCCAGTGGTAGACGTTTAACGATGAACCTTTTGTGTGCGCCTGTGGAGTGACAGCGGTGGTGCGGGCAGGCTGGACCCTTGCCAGCACTGCGCCTTAAACAAATTTACTCTTGGCTTTGGGCGACGTAAGTGTGCCTAACGACGCGCTTTCCCTGCGCCCACGCCTGCCCGCCCCCGCCGGCGCCGGACAATGCGCGCTTCATATGACTCCATTCCGCACGTACGACTTGCTCCTGCTTGCGCTAAACGTTGGCGAAGATTTGCTAAAGATATTATGTTTTTAATGAACTCTTTCACTTCAGGATGATTTTGAATTGGTAGAGAAACAGTCTGGGCCCTGTTATATACTTATGTTACACACGCTGTTTATGTTGGTGACGTGTGAAGCCGTCTCGAGCTCGTCGGGGACGGGTCAACGTGTGTGTATTTTATTACATACAATTAATTGCCGTAGAAGTAACTGCGTGCACAGTAAAGTAATAAGTTGTAGAGTTAGTTTGTCACGTGGGTTATGTTTGCACAGAAATAGCTGGAGAACAACTTTTGTACTTTAATTTAATCACAAAAGAAAGCTGTACATAATATAATGTGCAATGTTGTTTGTTATGACGAGTGCGAGCTACTGTTATTAGTTATTTATGCAACTGTTGTATAATACCTAATTATGTACAGAAGACTTTATCTACACCCATGATATGAATCCTCTATAAAAGGTTCTGAAACAGTTTTTGCAATACTAATATCGAACAAAAATGGCGGCCGGGATACGACCGATGTGAATTCGAATAACATATAAATTATTTTTTTAATTACGGCGCTGTGGTAGTGAAACGCGCGTGCATGATAATGTTCTTTTTTTAGTAGGTACAACATTATAACACTCCTTTGGATGATATTATGGTTACTATGACACTGGTTGTTTTAATGTTGGCAATAAGCTAACTGTTTCAGAAACTTTTACAGAGTATTTATAGCATGGGTGTAGATAAAATAATATAATGTTGAATGTAGTTTGTTATGACGAGTGCGAGGTACTGTTGTGTCACTGAGTACTGTGTCGCACGATATATTTACGAGCCTTTCGATAACATTTTACAAAAAAAAAACAACCGACTTCCAAAAAAAACTACAAAGTGAAAAATAACTTTAATTTTGGAAGTCGGTGTCGTTGGTTCCACATTTTCGTTTTTTTGACACCGACTTCCAAAATTAAAGTTATTTTTCACTTTGTAGTTTTTTTTGGAAGTCGGTTGTTTTTTTTTTGTAAAAAAGTTTTTATTTTTCGCTTTTTAGTTGTACCTACCCCATAATACAAATTCATATAACACTAATTGCTATGTGAATATTAGTGACAGGAAGATAAACATCATCAATATAAACTAAGTGGAAAACAAACGTATTGTTGAATCTAATTCCAAAACTACCCAAGCAAAGTTCATAAAATTTATATCGGACCACCTCTGAAGCATACCTTATTCATTAATTAGACTAGATGCTGATAATCCTGGCTGCAGCATCAGGCCAGACTTATGTCAACATTGCATTGAACTTATAATTTAGTCCTGTTTAAAATGAGCCCAAACACGACTATGGTGCTGTAATTTCAAGGTTTGTACTTTTTCTGATGCTCCTGGCTTCAGCATCAGGTCTCTCTCGTGTTCCTCATTAACAGTACATTTATCCACACATCGAGCCCTTTTCAATGAGCCTAAACACGATATATCTGCTGTTAGTTGTCGAGGAGTTAGGCACTCTGCAGACTATCCTGATGCAGCATCAGGTCATGACATGATGATCATGAGACCAAATGTGGCAAATGCCCTATCCATACCAAACATCAAAATAATTTACTAAAACGGGACCCTTGCCTGTTCGAGTAACTTCTTACTGTTAAGAAGTTGTACCTTCCATCATCAGCTCAGCTACCTGAGATGGTGACAACCATACGCAAATACACAAGATACTTAATAAAATATGCGAAAAACAATAAGTGAGCCTATAAAATTTGAGGGTTGCCCTCGATTTCTCTAAGATCCCATCATCAGATCCCGACTTGTTGACTATGGGACCATTTGGGAAGTATACCCTTTCCAACAAAAAAAGAAATTTTCAAATCGGTTGGCAAGCGACGGAGTTATGCGCGAACAAACCTAAAAAAAAAAAAAAATACAAACATTCGAATTGAGAACCTCCTCCTTTTTTAGAAGTCGGTTAAAAATGGGTTTAAGGGGCTTACAGGACCTAAACGCAAAAAACGCAAGTTTTAGAAACAATAAAAGTAAATGATCGCCTACAGTAAAAAAAAACAAAAAAATATAATATGATATTCTTCAGGATAAATGCTAGGATGATAGTGTGTTGAAAACATAATACAACTTATTTGGTACGATAGAAAAAAATCATGAAGATACCTCTAAAAACTTTTTATTTACAACAAAATTCATACTAATATACATACAATCATTATGATTTTTTGTCAGATTATTCTACAAGCAACATACTAAAACTATAGTGTTTTAGTTTTTTTGTCCAAAGACTAGATTTTTCGTAAATCGATAATTGCTTCATATTTTGCAATAAATTACCAGCGTTGTGGCATCGCGCTTCTCTTTCTTTTCTATGCAGACCGACAAAGACCGCGCTTTAGGTCATGTAGTCCTCTTAAATTGTTATTGTAAAACAAACTAGCTGCGATGCTAACTGCTGCACTCAAGTTGCGCCGATATTTCAGGGTGACTTGCTCTAACAAAGTACAGCTATCGAGTGGTAGTTCAAGCGCGGATGGAGTTCTTTACCGCCGCGCTCACATACCCCCCCCCGCCACCCGCCCCCCCCCCTCCCTCCACCGGGGCACGACTAGCGCAAACTTGGGCGACACTGAGGACACTGAGCTTAGGCGCTGCAAAAATGTTCTTCACTGCGGATCAAGATAGATGTGACATTTCAGGATTATGCCAAACTGAGTGGATGTTGATGGCAATTCTTTTTGGTAACACGGTTTTTTACTAATAGCAAGACTGCTATTGAATACCTAAATGTCTAGACTAACACTAGCTCACTACATAATATTGCCGCAAATATCGGCTAGAAATGATGCTCGCATATGTTTCCCATTGTCCCGAAGTAAACTCTGTCTCGCGTCGTGCTGTCGTTCTGATTCAAATGTCGGAAGACTTCGAATTATTTTGACATGTTCAGGATTTGTATATTTGGTTGACTTGATACCAGCAGGCCAGCGAGGGGTTGAGGCGCAGATAGAGCCGCGCGGGGGGCGGGGCGCAGGCTCGCGTGTCTCGGGTGCAGGACTGAACTGTTTGATGGTGAATACAAATAGGCAGGCCTCCGCCAGCGCTCACAAGTACATAGATGCCGGCAGAAGGTTCACCCTCACGTGCGCTGAGACAATGTCACAAACATTGACGTCGGGAGAAGCTATAGTGTCACTGCAGCGTGTACAGTCTCAAACACTTGTCAAGATCATCCTCCCTGACCGGTGCTAACTATAATGTCGCGTCGCTGTCAAATTGCTCCTCGCCTTCTGTGTGAATGTTGTAGTCATTGGTGTGGATATAATCTAAATCGTATTAGGCGTGAGAGCGCCCAGCTGCGCGGCCGCCGCCGGGCACGCCACCCGCGCATTACCCGCGCCGGCGCCGCTACCGCCACCATTGTACCGACACAATGCAGCTCAGCCGCGGCGGCCTCTGTCACGACACTGAGGACTGACTAGCCGACACATCGTCTGAGATATCTAGTATAAGCGCGAGGTTACACTTGTGTCGTATTGTATTGTGTGGTGTCGTGGAGACTCCACGCTCCACAGTGGAGTGTAGGAACATTGATAACTTAAGTCGGAATAAAACATTCAAATTGCAAGTTTTATTGAAATATAACATTGCCATCAAAGCACCACGTATGCGTCAAATGCGTAGGTTGTAGACAGTCTCGTAGCACTACGTAGCACTACGTAGCACGTCGTAGCACGTCGTAGCACGTCGTAGCACGTCATTACACCTTCTCGCCGTATCACCAGCAGCATCAAGCTACAATCTCAACGATATGAATAGAAACAGGAATAGCTTGCATGACAAATTAACTTGGGTTCATATTGTGTGATGCAACCAATTAACTTAGGTTCATATTATATAGATTTCTGATGACTTTAAAATCAAAAATATCTTATGAGAGGTAAGTAGAAGAATATCCAAAGTGACGGTTAATCAGGTGACGGTGAAGTGCTGCTCATCAGTCACTGCCAACTCGCGACTAAGTTTTATCCGCCACCGAGCTCCGTGACGTCACCTCAGCTACCTGCGACGAACATAACTCAGCAGCGCAGGCGCCCGGCGGCGGCGCGGCGTACTGCTAACAGTTATTCCGACTGTATCAAATACGAGATTTTACGAGTATTTAACTAGTTTCTAAAAACTGAAAATCCTTGAGCTTTTATTAAAAAATCACACAAAAGTAACCGAAACTGTTGATGCGAACAATTTCACACTATGTGCGGTGCGGTGCGGTGCGGTGCGGTGCGGTGCGGTGCGGTGCGGTGCGGTGCGGTGCGGTGCGGTGCGGTGCGGTGCGGTGCGGTGCGGTGCGATGCGGTGCGGTGCGGTGCGGTGCGGTGCGGTGCGGCGCGATATAACACTCAGTTGATATTAATTAGTATCTGTTTCGCTAATGAAAGTTAATTGTGAACTCGATAGCTACAGCAGGTACCGACTCCACGAATACATTACATTGTGGTGGTCCCGCGACGACATCTTGAAATGAAACCGCTCGATACAAGTGCGGCGTGTGCTGCACACACTGCAGCTACGGCTACTTCAGACAATGACGTCATTATAATATACCTGCCATCACAATGCGCACGCAGACGCGTGACTCATCGCTTTCTATTAGGCCACGGACACGAAGTCAGCAATTGCGGGGCGGCTGCGGTGGGGGCGCGGGGAGCGGGGCGGCCGCGGTTGCGGCGCGGGGAGCGGCGCGGCAACGCAGACCTACCCGGTCTCGAAGCCAGCGGGCCGATCGCGCGGCGCTAGAGCGGCGTGTGTTGTGTTATAAGAACTTAGCGTTTTTGTTCAAGAACGAAATGTCTACACAGCGACGATAACATCTTTTTGATACAACATTTTCAAACACAACAAACAAAAAGTGGTCGTTTTTTTTTTTTGTTAGTGTCCCACTGCTGGGCAAAGGCCTCCCCAAGTCCTTCCAGGAACTCTTTTCCTTCCAGGAACTCTTTTCCTTCCAGGAATTCTTTTCCTTCCAGGAACTCTTTTCCTTCCAGGAACTCTTTTCCTTCCAGGAACTCTTTTCCTTCCAGGAACTCTTTTCCCGCGCCACCTCGAACCAGCCCTCGTGGTATGCGTCCAGGTCAGGTCGTTAAAAAGCAAAAAATAAAATACACTACATCAATGCAGGCGCGCGGGCACCGCTAGACTGATGCGCATCGCTCTACGCCGCTCCCCGCGCCGCCGCCGCCGCCGCGCCGCGCCGCTACCGCCGCCGCGCCGCTACCGCCGCCGCGCCGCGCCCGCTGACTTCGTGTCCGTAGCCTTATTATCGTGTCCTTGTTGTCTTGTCGGTTTATTTTAGGTATTACCTGTGAATGTATTAACAACAGTAGCATTTGTAAGTATTTCATACTACACACACATACCCTTAAAATTAATGTTTTTTAACAGCGGTACAACATCTACAGATGTGTTGGCGTTAAATTCCCACGCCTGATTTGTATCTTCTGATGATAAATATTAGTATCATAAACGCTAACAATACACCCTGGACAGCGCCCACAGCCGCAGTGCTGTTGTGTGAACCGTAAATCACCGGTCAATGTATACATTAAGATTTGATGGTTGTTCACAATAACCGGCTGATGCGTAGAACGCGTGCGTCGCTCACAATCACGTTCAATGAGTCGCCTGATGGAGTTATGAGGCGATTACATTTTATTATTCAACGCGACGCTGTGACACAAGTGTTACGTTAATTTATCATTTTAATATTAAACACATTATGCCCTCGATAGCTTAAAACTACTTAAAATTTAAAGCAACAGTTGAAGAGCTCATATTCATTGTGTTATTGCAGTCGCAGCCCGCAAACACTAGTTAGCTTGTAAAAGAATAGTCAATCATGTGAACAATCTGCTCAAACAACCGGCGCTTCATGTCGGGCGGTCGGTCGGTCGGTCGGTCCGACACTCGCCTGTCCTGTGATAATGACAGTAGTTATCAACTGTCTTCAGCCGGGCGCGCGTCAACAAAGCGGCGATTAGTGCGCATTCACGCGGCGTGGCTGTGGAGTGGTGGTGGCGTGGCCGTGGCGTGGCGGCACAATGGCTCGTTAGCAGGTGCGTGCTGACGCCGCGCCGCTGCGGTCGCGCCACGTTGCCATCTGGCCGTAATTGTCTGATGAACATTGTCTCTCTTCGGCGTAGCTCCTGTACGGACAACTTTGTTCTGATACGGACTAATACTTTACATTTTCATGCTTTTCATATACTAAACGACTCCTGTTCCGTATAATTAAGTAATAACCATTGTACCGTTAACATAAAAATAACCTCGTATTCGTTAAAATTACTAAAACAAAGGTTACAAGTAAGATTACATCGTAATAGCTACCGTAGCAGTTCGTAGCACTGCGTAGCACCGCGTAGCTCGCATGTCTACGGCTCGTAGCACATACGTAGAACTTGGTCGGCGATAACGTTATCGTGTATTGTGGGTTGAGCGTCCACGCATGTAGGCACTACAAGGACACTCACAACAATGTTAAAGCAACATATTCTTCAATCTTATTTTTGTCTGAAACTTATTTAACGTGGTTAGAAACAAACAACTTCCTTCGTGTTTCTCTCTGTAACCAACAATCATTATCTAAATTGTCACAAACGTTAACTTCTAACTATCGTAGCTACTATGAATACGCGAGCTCAGCAGCAGTGTGCAGTGAGGTGACGATTACTAAAGTTGTGCTGTTCTTTCAGCAGTAGTTAACTAAATCGTTGCGGTGAGTGTACTTGTGGTTCTAAATCGTCGTTGAATGCAGCAATCGCCTCACAGAGTGCGGCTTAGTGTCGGCCAGTTGCACCGGTGTCCGCCATTGTGTCGACACTCGGGACAGACACTACGCAGCCATTCGACGGCCTTCCATGTGGAAGGCTTCTTCTGTCCTTTATCGTTATAATCTCTATACAATTCTGGATGAGTGTCAGAAGCTGTCTGGCAGCAGGCAGGCACTGATAATGTAAATCGTACTGGTTTCTCTCAGAGTATATATTTTATGCTTAGTCACGACGAAAATAATAAAAAATATAAATAAATGACGGTAATGACGCTCAATAGAGTGAACTCGGGCAACGTGACGTAGCTGCTGGATGTGACACCGTCACACACGCAAGAGGGACATCGCATACGTCGCATGTGTTCATAAACATTATAAAAAGTTTGTCAAGAGCCACTAGTGTATGAATACACGAAACTTGACAAAAATTTAAGTTAAGATATCAAATAAAACCTTAATTCCTAACAATGTTATCAGGGACACGACAGCTCGTCATAAATTATCAGTTTAAACCAAAGAAGAAATTCACGCATTAAAGTGCGAAAATCACTTGTCGACGGCCATCAATAAGGCTTTTATGTGACGCGGAGTGATCGCGGGTTAGCGCGCGGCGATGAGGCGATGGCGATGAGGCGATGAGGCGATGAGGCGCTGAGGCGATGAGGCGCTGAGGCGATGGCGATGAGGCGATGAGGCGATGAGGCGCTGCCGTCAGGGAGCGCTATCTCGCGTCATTTGTACTGTCAAGGTCTCCCCCCCGCCTCTCCGCCTCGGCTGACACTCCCCTCAGCAAGTTTATCATCGAAAGGTTGCACAATGTATGGACTTTGACATTTTACGGCGAGGTGACCTTTGCTCAGTTCTTAGTAAGTTAAAAATCTCTGTCATTAGGAAATACGAAATAGCTGTTCCTTAGCCAAATGTATATCATCACTTACTAAGTCAGTCGTACAGTCAAATGTATATCATCACTTACTAAGTCAGTCGTACAGTCAAATGTATATCATCACTTACTAAGTCAGTCGTACATTCATTTATATCATCACTTACTAAGTCAGTCGTACAGTCAAATGTATATCATCACTTACTAAGTCAGTCGTACATTCATTTATATCATCACTTACTAAGTCAGTCGTACAGTCAAATGTATATCATCACTTACTAAGTCAGTCGTACATTCATTTATTCCAAAATGTGAAATGAAACTTATGGAGACTATAGTATACAGGGTGTAAAGAGACACATCACACACACACACACACACACAAACTAAGTAACATTGCACAAAAACGATGGCTGAGCAACGATTTTTATTTTTGGGTGAACATTTGCTGTTTGCGGTAGTGCGGAATTTAACACACGCAAAACATTGTGCTTATGGGTACAGTCAACAAAAGAGATAAGTATGCAGGATCGTCGGATATCGTTTAAGTTTAGTAAGAAACCGATGGATGTTGTCGACTGTATTTGATAAATGAGCTGTTTGTTTTCTATTAATAATATTTAATTTTATTCGACAACATCCATCGGTTTCTTACTAAACTTCAACTATATCCGACAATCCTGCATACTTATCCCTTTTGTTGACTGTACATGCAACGGTACAGGGGGCGTGGGGGACCCCAACGTAGTTGGGAAAAGGCAGATGATGACTGTTATGAGCAGCCAGCACGCGCCGCGCGCCGGCCTGCGGTGTCAGCACTGCTTACGATTATGTCATGAATATTACTTACTGTTGTAATCTTGGCAATACTTTAATAAGCGTGTTATTATAAACTTATTGAACAAAGTACCTTGGACGTCTTATTCAATGGGGCTACACTATAACGTGTCCTACAAATCAATGGGGCTACACTATATATAACGTGTTCTGCAATGGGGCTACATTAGTTTGGGCTGTGGAGTGAATGTCTGCTTTGGTGCGCTTTACTTGACAATTGTAGTTCGGGAATTTCCTACAAATTATAGTGATGTAGTATCATTCGAGCTGCACTCGTATCAGTGGAGCAGGAACACACTCTGTGCAGTGTACAGTATTAATTATAGTGATGTAGTATCATTCGAGCTGCACTCGTATCAGTGGAGCAGGAACACACTCTGTGCAGTGTACAGTATTAATTATAGTGATGTAGTATCATTCGAGCTGCACTCGTATCAGTGGAGCAGGAACACACTCTGTGCAGTGTACAGTATTAATTATAGTGATGTAGTATCATTCGAGCTGCACTCGTATCAGTGGAGCAGGAACACACTCTGTGCAGTGTACAGTATTAAGTTTGTTCGGACAGGTTAACAAGAAAATGACATGAGAATTAAATGAGAATGGTTATGTGTGTGTTGACTGAGCGCGCTTGTTCTCAGCTCCTGTGTTATGTGTGTGTTGACTGAGCGCGCTTGTTCTCAGCTCCTGTGTTATGTGTGTGTTGACTGAGCGCGCTTGTTCTCAGCTCCTGTGTTATGTGTGTGTTGACTGAGCGCGCTTGTTCTCAGCTCCTGTGTTATGTGTGTGTTGACTGAGCGCGCTTGTTCTCAGCTCCTGTGTTATGTGTGTGTTGACTGAGCGCGCTTGTTCTCAGCTCCTGTGTTATGTGTGTGTTGACTGAGCGCGCTTGTTCTCAGCTCCTGTGTTATGTGTGTGTTGACTGAGCGCGCTTGTTCTCAGCTCCTGTGTTATGTGTGTGTTGACTGAGCGCGCTTGTTCTCAGCTCCTGTGTTATGTGTGTGTTGACTGAGCGCGCTTGTTCTCAGCTCCTGTGTTATGTGTGTGTTGACTGAGCGCGCTTGTTCTCAGCTCCTGTGTTATGTGTGTGTTGACTGAGCGCGCTTGTTCTCAGCTCCTGTGTTATGTGTGTGTTGACTGAGCGCGCTTGTTCTCAGCTCCTGTGTTATGTGTGTGTTGACTGAGCGCGCTTGTTCTCAGCTCCTGTGTTATGTGTGTGTTGACTGAGCGCGCTTGTTCTCAGCTCCTGTGTTATGTGTGTGTTGACTGAGCGCGCTTGTTCTCAGCTCCTGTGTTATGTGTGTGTTGACTGAGCGCGCTTGTTCTCAGCTCCTGTGTTATGTGTGTGTTGACTGAGCGCGCTTGTTCTCAGCTCCTGTGTTATGTGTGTGTTGACTGAGCGCGCTTGTTCTCAGCTCCTGTGTTATGTGTGTGTTGACTGAGCGCGCTTGTTCTCAGCTCCTGTGTTATGTGTGTGTTGACTGAGCGCGCTTGTTCTCAGCTCCTGTGTTATGTGTGTGTTGACTGAGCGCGCTTGTTCTCAGCTCCTGTGTTATGTGTGTGTTGACTGAGCGCGCTTGTTCTCAGCTCCTGTGTTATGTGTGTGTTGACTGAGCGCGCTTGTTCTCAGCTCCTGTGTTATGTGTGTGTTGACTGAGCGCGCTTGTTCTCAGCTCCTGTGTTATGTGTGTGTTGACTGAGCGCGCTTGTTCTCAGCTCCTGTGTTATGTGTGTGTTGACTGAGCGCGCTTGTTCTCAGCTCCTGTGTTATGTGTGTGTTGACTGAGCGCGCTTGTTCTCAGCTCCTGTGTTATGTGTGTGTTGACTGAGCGCGCTTGTTCTCAGCTTCTGTGTTATGTGTGTGTTGACTGAGCGCGCTTGTTCTCAGCTCCTGTGTTATGTGTGTGTTGACTGAGCGCACTTGTTCTTAGCTCCTGTGTTATGTGTGTGTTGACTGAGCGCGCTTGTTCTCAGCTCCTGTGTTATGTGTGTGTTGACTGAGCGCGCTTGTTCTCAGCTGCTGTGTTATGTGTGTGTTGACTGAGCGCGCTTGTTCTTAGCTCCTGTGTTATGTGTGTGTTGACTGAGCGCGCTTGTTCTCAGCTCCTGTGTTATGTGTGTGTTGACTGAGCGCGCTTGTTCTCAGCTTCTGTGTTATGTGTGTGTTGACTGAGCGCGCTTGTTCTCAGCTCCTGTGTTATGTGTGTGTTGACTGAGCGCACTTGTTCTCAGCTCCTGTGTTATGTGTGTGTTGACTGAGCGCGCTTGTTCTCAGCTCCTGTGTTATGTGTGTGTTGACTGAGCGCGCTTGTTCTCAGCTCCTGTGTTATGTGTGTGTTGACTGAGCGCGCTTGTTCTCAGCTTCTGTGTTATGTGTGTGTTGACTGAGCGCGCTTGTTCTCAGCTCCTGTGTTATGTGTGTGTTGACTGAGCGCACTTGTTCTCAGCTCCTGTGTTATGTGTGTGTTGACTGAGCGCGCTTGTTCTCAGCTCCTGTGTTATGTGTGTGTTGACTGAGCGCGCTTGTTCTCAGCTTCTGTGTTATGTGTGTGTTGACTGAGCGCGCTTGTTCTCAGCTGCTGTGTTATGTGTGTGTTGACTGAGCGCGCTTGTTCTTAGCTCCTGTGTTATGTGTGTGTTGACTGAGCGCGCTTGTTCTCAGCTCCTGTGTTATGTGTGTGTTGACTGAGCGCGCTTGTTCTCAGCTCCTGTGTTATGTGTGTGTTGACTGAGCGCGCTTGTTCTCAGCTCCTGTGTTATGTGTGTGTTGACTGAGCGCGCTTGTTCTCAGCTCCTGTGTTATGTGTGTGTTGACTGGGCGCGCTTGTTCTCAGCTCCTGTGTTATGTGTGTGTTGACTGAGCGCGCTTGTTCTCAGCTCCTGTGTTATGTGTGTGTTGACTGAGCGCGCTTGTTCTCAGCTCCTGTGTTATGTGTGTGTTGACTGAGCGCGCTTGTTCTCAGCTCCTGTGTTATGTGTGTGTTGACTGAGCGCGCTTGTTCTCAGCTCCTGTGTTATGTGTGTGTTGACTGAGCGCGCTTGTTCTCAGCTCCTGTGTTATGTGTGTGTTGACTGAGCGCGCTTGTTCTCAGCTGCTGTGTTATGTGTGTGTTGACTGAGCGCGCTTGTTCTCAGCTCCTGTGTTATGTGTGTGTTGACTGAGCGCGCTTGTTCTCAGCTCCTGTGTTATGTGTGTGTTGACTGAGCGCGCTTGTTCTCAGCTCCTGTGTTATCAGAGATCACATTAGAACCTCTGTAGACATACTGTGGCAGTTTACGCATTCGAGAATGATATTAGAAGCGCACGACGAGATTGTCACTCGATGACAGATGACGTCAGCTTGTTAGTTCGCATATTGTAGTGTGTCCGGACATGTCCGGCCGAATACTGCACGCGGTCAATTCACGCCGGACGTATGATATAACTGTCGGACGGCCGCCCTGCTCGTGCCGCTGTAGGTGCGGAGCTACAGATACGTATGTCTCACACAGGTTGACACCACACCACCGAGGACCTTCAGGGCAGGCCGGGTTCTCTGAATTATTCAAAACACGAGGAAAGGATGAAAGTAAGTGGTGGTCGACTAACAAAATCACACAACGTCACACCAAGCGGATTACTGACCACCGCACGGGACGGCCGGTCCGCCCCGCTCGCCCCGCTCGCCCCGGTCGCCCCGGCCCGGCACGCCAAGCGCTCCTGAATACGTTGGAATATCTCGGCTTAACGCTGACTTTTTTAAAAGTGCATAGTTTTTATATACCTTATATTTTTATTCTTTTCTATCGTGCTTGTTAGTGATCCTAAGATTTCTACTACATTTTCTGTTTTTACCCGTGAGAACCTGTAATTGGCTTTATGTCTCATATAATATTGTTATACTTCTGTTACAGCTGTTGGTTCTCCTATAAATAAATAAATAAATAAAGCCTATAGTGGTAACGGGACGTACTACGGCTGTCTAGTGGCACGCTAGGTAAGTACTACTGCACTGTCTGTCCTGATTACATTATACAATAAGATATGCCAGCTGAGAGTCTTAGCGCAAGTAAAACAAAGATAAACAGAAGGTGTATACAAGATAGGAAGGAAGCAGAAACGTTTGCGTACAGTCGCACCGGAAGCGCACGTGGCACGCGTGCTGGGCGAGCGGGCGTGCCGGCGAGCGAGCGTGCCGGCGAGCGAGCATGCGGGCATGCCGAGCGCACCGCGCGTGCGCTCTGTGGGGAGCCTTCACTAAATACACTCGTTATGTCGGGGAGCACGTACGTTTTGTACGCATTATTTAAAGTAACTTTCAAGAAAATGTAGCTGCGTCAGAATAGCCGTCGCACACGGCGAGCAACAGTATGTGGCCGTGATTGTCCACGTTGCACCACGGCATCGATAACCGCCATGTAAACAGCGGCCCTTCAGGATTTGGTGATGCGGGTTCATAACACGGGATTGATAGTGTAAGAAGGTCTATTATGTTCCGTACATTCGGTACATTCTGTCATAGTTGGTGTAAGTTCAGTTCCCGTCAGCAGTGCGATGTGTATCTGTTAGCGGCGGGAAGGGAAGGCTCGCAGGCCGCAGCGCCAACAAATCTTGTCCCGGAAGTAACGCGGGCGCCATATCGCGGCGACGCGGGCGCCGGAAGCGCGCGTATTACCGGCCGGAAGTGGCGTGACGCCTCAATATCCGGCGAGCTCTTAATTCCAGCGCCGCTCACGATTCCACTCGAACACATTTTTATTTGACGTAATTTGTATGAAGTGGATCTCAACAGACGCGGACGTAGCGGCGCGTCCGCTTGCAAATGACAAAGTAATAAGGAAAGATAAAAGCCGTGCGCGAGATGAAGGACGTGCGGAGCTGATGAGGCGCTGGTTATCGTTAGTAATGGACATTACACCGATTACATTGTTATTGTTCATTCTGGCCTTTATCAAACCTACATTTTTCATTCGTTTCAATTTTTATACTTTCCCTAAAGTCGACCAAAAGTAACTAATTGACTGACTGACAACTCACCCTGATGGCCTGATTGCAAATTGCCCTGTTATGTTGAAATAGGTAGCAATTACATGCAAATTACATTTATAAAGTGTACCTAAAATTATATTCTAAATTTGTTAGAGCCAAACTTTCTGTGTTAGCCATCGCCTATAGTTTGAACCTCCTCCCACGCGCACGCGAGCACGCGAGCAGCGCGTCGTGCGCGGCGGGCCCGACGCGCTCGCGTGCGTGCCGCGCGCCCATTAGCCACTCGCGACTACCCTCAATGATTATCTTATTTGTTTTGTTCACAGCGCGCTATGATTGGGTGTGACAAGGTGACTGACGGAGTTTAACTAAAGTTAGTTACATTTTACGGTTTCCTTCCGCGGTTTATAATGTTATTGTAAGTTAAGAAATGGTGACATTTCAATAAAACGTCTCAACGTTAGTGTATGTTGTTCCCTGGTGTTATTAAATACGGCAGTTGTTCCTACTTCGTTTTCGGTAAGTTATCTCATTGCGATAATTGACCGGTGTCTTCCTGCTCGGAAGAGACCGGTTCATCTACAGAAATTACTTGTCACATTAATTGTTTACATTACGCATTATAAAAGAACACAAAATGATCGTTTATAATAACTTTATTTTTATATCAAATTTCAAATTTTTAAATCAAGCGTTCACACGGGAAAAGCTCAATTTATATTTCAATTCTGAATACGGAGGAGAATTTTATTTTTTAGTAAAAAGCTACGGATTAGTTGGATACAGCTTAATGTAAATAATATATGAAGCTAGTGTCGAGCGCCGCTCGCCGCCGCAGGGGAGCGGCGTGCAGAAGTACCGCGAGAACAACGCGCACGTCGTGGATCAAGATAACTGACAGTCGGAACGTGCTCCGCGACTGCAGTGGCTCCACATCGTTCTACTTCACTTGTTAGTTCATTTGTTTTATAGCTCAACTTGATAGTTTTCAGAGAAGTGTACGATGAAAATGTATATAGGTAGGTATAGTTTTTTTAATTATTTATAAACTGGTTCCTCTCTGCATGCATTTGTGTTGGTTTAAAAGCGTAAGACCTGAGCGAGCGAGGATTAATCAGACGCCGTCCGCTGGCGCCGGCCCAACACACCCAACACACCCGCCGCGCTCACCTATGTTACTGCAGGGACACACATAACGTCATACACGCGCCATACATGCGGTCATACACACGCTCAGTATAAAGGCGTGTCAGGTGCATTTCCGTCATCACTTCGACATTTACGAACCTCATAAAAATACGAGGTATAAATTATTACACTCGTTTTATAATCGAAATACATAAGTGTTCTGTGCCATTTCTCGATTCAAGTAAAGATTAATATAGTGTGTGATTATCGTGCTGCACAAATAACTGGGACGTTTCAATTAAGTGTCGAGCAATTGGACGCAATAGCGGCAATAGTTCACGACACCGCACGCGACACCGCACGCGACACCGCACGCGACGCTAGACGCGAATGTTATTACGACTGTGTGCTAATCATACGTCCATACGACGTACCCGCGACCGCGGCGACCACTCACTATACTCATAGTAGACGCACAATATAAACTGGTCCGCCACTGAGTCGGTGCAAGTGACAGCCAATCGTACAGAGGATCGCGCAGACGATCGACATTTTGTCAATGTCTCAGCCATCATCTGAAATGCACTAGAATTGGAAGATATGAATGCACTAGAACGGTTCCTTACATAAGTTCTGAATAGGTATTAGTTGGCGCGCGGTACATGTTCAATATAGCCTGCATAGTGCATACATTACCGTTACATGCTATAGTACCACGGTACTGGCGAGTGTTGGCTAATGCCGCGTATCGGCGATCAGCTGAAAGCGGCGGAAACGATCTGCGCGCACGTTACCCAACACAAGCGCACTTACCTGCTATGTATTGTAATTACCAGCACAATCACCTACTCACCTCGCGACACATTATAATAACACTAGTCCGCTACAATGGCCTAAGTGAATAAAAAGATAAGTTAATGTGACGTACACGTCGCGCGACGTACACGACGACGTAAGCGCCGCCACTGATTTATGTAAGTTGTAAGTTTGGCCTCGCATGCAACTGTCACCGACTTATTATTGTTTGCTCAAGTTTTTAATTAAACTTGTTTTTAATTAGACTGTGTACTATTGTGTTTGAGTGGAAGTTTGTACTGTGTGCTATTGTGTTTACGAGGAAGTTTGTACTGTGTGCCCGTACCTACCCTTGTAATAATGTTGCTCGTGTGTTTGTTATACTACACATTTATTTATTTATTTAATTAAAACGGCAAATACACACACTCTCACACACTATTATTTTCACACATACCTACATATACCAAAACTACACACTACACAGAGCTACTAATTACTTTATAGGTCATTGTTTTATCTCTGTTTTTAAAAAAAATGTTCTTAATTTTAATTTGTATAACGTCTCAATATTGTTAACAATCAATTAAGGGAAGGAGAGAGACAACGCCAACAAAAGTATTATTAATTAGTTACTGAGGCTGTTTCATTCACATTTGTAAATGTAACCGTTTGAGACACCATAAACAATTTTATTTTATGTTTTTTTTTAATACCGACGTTTAAAATGTCTCTTCATGCGACTTTGTTGTCAACAAGCTGTTCCCTCGAGTGCTAAACAAACAAATCCCAGATGAAAGGTATCTCTCTTTCCTATTGCTGAACCAGTGAGTACTCACTCACACTCCGCTATCTTAACCTGCCCGTCCGGGTCCAGTTCGGCTCACCCACTTCAGTAGGTATAAGATCGTATGTAGTGACGTCACTGACTTATCTCAAAGCCAATCTCTGGCGTGCGCGATACATTGTCTGCATAGTCTCTGGTGGGCTGCGTGTCTCGCGTCTTGCGCCTGCGCCTGCCCGCGAGCAGCTTCCAGCAGTGCGTGCCACGGTCACATACTAGGGCTGCGACTCCCTCGTACAGTGCACACTGCAGTACGCGGCCGAATAGCTCGGCGATATTGTCTACATTATGTTATTAAATTTCAATTATTTCTATTGTACTGCCGGTTTGCGTGACTCGCATTAGTGGTTCACAAATAAAATAAATACAGCAAATTAGTATCATTGTTTTAACAAATTTCCTTCATCATTGTACATGTACAGACTATACCAAACACATACCTATAAGTGCACGTTGAAGATTCAATCCGGCGCCTCTCAAGTTCGATGAACGTTCCAACGGGCGCCGGTATTTTAAAATTGCCTAGTCGTCGTACAATGGACCCGCGCTCAATGGATAGAGCCCGCGACGCGGGCCATTCGTCAAGCAACAGGCGTGAGCGGGGGCGGGGGCGGCCGGGGGGCGGGGGAGGGGGGCGAGCACTGCTGCGATACTAAATGCAGTTTTTGCGGTGCGCTGCGATTGATTCACACACGTCGCGTCGTTAGCCCGTCAGCAGTGCTGCCGGTGCCGCCCGACCGCCCGACCCCACCGGTCACCTCCGAACACCGGCACCCGACATCCGGCACTCATTCACAAAATCCTCCTCGTTTCAAACCCCTCGTGCGGCCTATTTCCCCTCCTATAAATGACATTCTGCATCGCTGAGCCTACAATCGACGCCTGCTGCAGGCCTGAGTGCGCCGCGCACGTGATCCTGACACTAGTCACACCAACCAAATGAAACAAACACCGATACGGGAGCTATGGTCGCCTCACACACGACTAATATCACATACAGTATTTAATATGTGTACACATACAATACATACTTGTAATTGGCTTTCTTCTACATATTACTTCTGATTATTCGAATGAATTAGCTGTAAGTTTTCCTAAAAGTAATAAAATAAAATAAATAAATATATTCAGTCATGTGCCGTTGGGCGCGATGCTCGGTCAACTAACTTGGTACGGTCAAATAATATTCCTATTGTGTAACTTTGGAAACGTAAGTTGTTGTATGCTACGGGAATGAGCACACGACGGTGTGGCGCAACATTCTTCCAAATACTCGACGTGTTAATGAAACAGTGCACTGAAGCACTCGCGTCACGCGTGTTGCGAGAGGAGCCGCGCGTGGCTCCGGCTTCGCGACGCTTTCGTTTGTCCTTCTGCAAAGAAAGCATCTCATTGTTCATTGAACGCGTACCGACTTCAGCGGAGTCTGCTTACCTGACACTGACGCTGACGCTACATACAGTTGAATAACAATGTTAGCTTTAATTTTTCGAATAGTAGAAATAGATCATTTACTTTTAGAACAACATAATCTATTTAACGCTATTTAAAGATTTATCAATAATTCGTCACACGAGACGGCTTAAGTACTGGTTACTACTTGGAAACGTTCTTCACCCACAATCTCTTTGAGTTCTTCCCTTACAATATCTTTGAGTTCCTCACCCACAATATATTTGAGTTCTTCACCCACAATATCTTTGAGTTCTATACCCATAGTATCTTTGAGTTCTTCACCCACAATATCTTTGAGTTCTACACCCACAATATCTTTGAGTTCCTCACCCACAATATCTTTGAGTTCTTCACCCACAATATCTTTGAGTTCTTCATCTACAATATCTTTGAGTTCTAGGGGATGTGACAGTATACATAAAAAATCGATTATTAATCGATTTTTTTAATAAAAATAATCGATTATATTAAAATAATCGATATTTGAGAGCAGTGGTGGCCAAGTGGTAGCGGCCGCGACTTACGAGTTGTAGGTCGTAGGTTCGAATCTAGACAGGCGCTTTACTTTGTGTAAATTATTACCGATTTGAGAGCAGTGGTGATGACCACTGCTCTCAAAATCGTGAGGAAACCGGCCTGTCCTAGAACCAAAAATTCGAAGACATGTGACATCTGCCAACCCGCACTGGGCCCGCGTGGTGGATTACGGCCCACTCACTCTCACTGAGAGGAGGCCTGTGTCCCAGCAGTGGGAACATTATGGGCTGATTATGTTATGTTATGTAATCGATATTTCCTTATTTTTAATAGATAAAATTAAAAACGCTTCTGACTAAAAACCTGTGTGTTGCGGCTATTCCAGGTGAAAAAAATCGGCAGTGAATAAAACATCGATTTTTTATAATATGTAACTCGATTTATATTGAAAAAAGAATCGGTATTTAATCGATTTTTTCTATAATCGATAATTTTTTCACAACCCTTCTACACCCACAATAAGTAAAAACTCTCGTTCAAGTCATTCATTCACACACGAGCATTCTCCCTCTGCGTAGAATACAGATAGGAATCCTCAGCGTCTCAGACTTATTCAAGATTTATGTCTAGATATTTTTAAATAGCGCGAGCGGTGGTCGCCTGGGAACACATTTCAATAAAGTTTTTCAACAAGGACAGTTCGGGATACACCCGGAGAAAAACACTACGTAACACCTGGGAATAACATTAGCATTGTACAACATTGATATACATAGTACAATGTTCTGTATTGTGCATACGCTCATGTTTCATTACATTTTGGTCCTTAGGATGATAAATGTCAAATAAAGGCCAAATACACTTCATAGGTTTCCTAGTTCCCAACTGAACATGCTTGGAGTACCAAGATAGTATCACTGCTGCACAACTAACAACTACAAGATAGTATCACTGCTGCACAACTAACAACTACAAGATAGTATCACTGCTGCACAACTAACATGCTTGGAGTACCAAGATGTATCACTGCTGCACAACTAACATGCTTGGAGTACCAAGATGTATCACTGCTGCACAACTAACATGCTTGGAGTACCAAGATAATATCACTGCTGCACAACTAACATGCTTGGAGTACCAAGATGTATCACTGCTGCACAACTAACATGCTTGGAGTACCAAGATAGTATCACTGCTGCACAACTAACATGCTTGGAGTACCAAGATAGTATCACTGCTGCACAACTAACATGCTTGGAGTACCAAGATGTATCACTGCTGCACAACTAACATGCTTGGAGTACCAAGATAGTATCACTGCTGCACAACTAACAACTACAAAAACTTTAAAAGAAATCCAAAAGTTGTACACGGGTTGAAGTCACAGCGGGCTGTCGGTAAATATCGAACAACTTCCAGTGAGATCGAGTAACAGCGGTAAACACGGTGGGCGTGAGTCGTGAGCGCACAACACGACACTATACGGCCACCCGTTACTCCATCGCCGTTACTTACTGCTTTTGTTTACTTTACTGCGGGAATCTATTGGCGAGCCGCGACCGTTCGACAAATTGAAACAGTGCCAGTCTGCAGTGACCGTCGTCGCCGCGTCGCAAGGAACCTCTCTCTCGTCTGCCACTACTGCGACGAGTGTGGGAACGTTTCCTAGCCTCCAGTTACAGACAACACTCTGCTTCATCGTTTCAAAGCTACGTTACAAATAATCGTTAAGAAAAATGCGCAAGGACCTACATTGCATTTTCCTAAAATGGTTAATTTTAGTCATTTTAAGCTACTCTTGTTAATTAGCATCGTTTGTGCATAATGAAAGCGTGTGAACACAACAAGCCTCGCCCCCTCACCCTCCTGCGCTGTTTACCGTCATTTGTATTCAGTGCCGCACAAACTAATTAAGTACTAGTTCTTCGCAATAAGTATGAAACGCGCTTCGTCTCTAAAACATTCCGATTGGTCTCCCCCCCGCGCCCCTCCCCCCCACTCGCCGGCTCCGCTCGTTTTTGCTCGTGTTTTTAAAACTGCAGAGTAAATTCGTTTCGTTTACGCCTCTCAAATATTAATGTCATATTTTCAATGTTCGCTCACTTCCTGTGCCCACTCCGCTTTACAACTTGGACGTGAATTATGAATGTCTCATTTATTTTGGCTTCGAATGATAACTGCACCTGACTCTATGTACGTTACATCACACTTAGTGTTCGGCTACCTACAGCGAGTCGTGCGCTGCGTCTCCTGCGCCTGGGAGCACACTGAGTCTCCTGCGCCTGGGAGCACACTGAGTCTCCTGCGCCTGGGAGCACACTGACTCTCCTGCGCCTGGGAGCACACTGACTCTCCTGCGCCTGGGAGCGCACTGACTCTCCTGCGCCTGGGAGCACACTGACTCTCCTGCGCCTGGGAGCACACTGACTCTCCTGCGCCTGGGAGCACACTGACTCTCCTGCGCCTGGGAGCACACTGCGTCTCCTGCGCCTGGGAGCACACTGAGTCTCCTGCGCCTGGGAGCACACTGAGTCTCCTGCGCCTGGGAGCACACTGCGTCTCCTGCGCCTGGGAGCACACTGCGTCTCCTGCGCCTGGGAGCACACTGAGTCTCCTGCGCCTGGGAGCAAACTGCGTTTCCTGCGCCTGGGAGCACACTGAGTCTCCTGCGCCTGGGAGCACACTGAGTCTCCTGCGCCTGGGAGCACACTGAGTCTCCTGCGCCTGGGAGCACACTGCGTCTCCTGCGCCTGGGAGCACACTGCGTCTCCTGCGCCTGGGAGCACACTGAGTCTCCTGCGCCTGGGAGCACACTTCGTCTCCTGCGCCTGGGAGCACACTGCGTCTCCTGCGCCTGGGAGCACACTGCGTCTCCTGCGCCTGGGAGCACACTGAGTCTCCTGCGCCTGGGAGCACACTGAGTCTCCTGCGCCTGGGAGCACACTGACTCTCCTGCGCCTGGGAGCACACTGACTCTCCTGCGCCTGGGAGCGCACTGACTCTCCTGCGCCTGGGAGCACACTGACTCTCCTGCGCCTGGGAGCACACTGACTCTCCTGCGCCTGGGAGCACACTGACTCTCCTGCGCCTGGGAGCACACTGCGTCTCCTGCGCCTGGGAGCACACTGAGTCTCCTGCGCCTGGGAGCACACTGAGTCTCCTGCGCCTGGGAGCACACTGCGTCTCCTGCGCCTGGGAGCACACTGCGTCTCCTGCGCCTGGGAGCACACTGAGTCTCCTGCGCCTGGGAGCAAACTGCGTTTCCTGCGCCTGGGAGCACACTGAGTCTCCTGCGCCTGGGAGCACACTGAGTCTCCTGCGCCTGGGAGCACACTGAGTCTCCTGCGCCTGGGAGCACACTGCGTCTCCTGCGCCTGGGAGCACACTGCGTCTCCTGCGCCTGGGAGCACACTGAGTCTCCTGCGCCTGGGAGCACACTTCGTCTCCTGCGCCTGGGAGCACACTGCGTCTCCTGCGCCTGGGAGCACACTGCGTCTCCTGCGCCTGGGAGCACACTGAGTCTCCTGCGCCTGGGAGCACACTGCGTCTCCTGCGCCTGGGAGCACACTGAGTCTCCTGCGCCTGGGAGCACACTGAGTCTACTGCGCCTGGGAGCACACTGAGTCTCCTGCGCCTGGGAGCACACTGAGTCTCCTGCGCCTGGGAGCACACTGCGTCTCCTGCGCCTGGGAGCACACTGAGTCTCCTGCGCCTGGGAGCACACTGCGTCTCCTGCGCCTGGGAGCACACTGACGATTGCTCACAGTGGGTTGATATCTACATGTATGTGTACAAACGTGTCTGTAGTCCCGCGGGACTGCGGGATGTACCCCAGCGGGCTCCTGGATGTCTGTTTCAGCTACAAGCAGCCATGGCAGATTCGGCTATTATACAGAATAAAATATAATAATAACCACGATGAACTGAGTAGGATGCGACGTAATAAGTTGTAATGATCGATAATTTAGTTCTCTAGTCCAATACTAGATGGCGTTACTAGGCTCGCCACAATAATTTTAGAGATGATTATTAGACGACAGACATGTGACGGTAGCGGAAAAAATAATGAGACCACTGGAGGGAATGTTGAAATATAGAAAAAAACGAACGGTTGCTCCGTAATTATTGGCATAATTTCTGGAAATAGTCATCATTGTATGGATATTAATACAGGATAGACATACACATTGTAGTTGGTGCAATATTGTGAATTTGTGTGCGAGTATTGGAAGTAACGGGGTAAGTGTTTGCGTCTATTTAACGAAGTGTAGTTTTGATAATTATTGGAGATTTTTGGCAAGGCTGACTGTTTTCATCTTGTCCTCAGCTTGCAGAAACGCCCTTATCGTTCGGGTGAAAGCATTGTGGGCTTTGCAAATTGATAAGGCTGCACATATGATTTTGATTCATCGCGAAATAGTAACCGACATATTCGCCACAGCATACAAGAAGCCCGTTGGTCTCGGGGTTTAGTGCGGTGTTAGAGACACTTGTCGTGGGTTCGATCCCGGCCTGAACATTTTCTTTTGCTGATATTTTGTTTTATTTTTATTTGTTTTTTTGTATACTTTGTTTTATGTTTATGTTATTTATTTTTATTTGTTTCCGTGTTTAGTAATTAAGGTGTTAGCATTTAGATTGCAAAGAAACTTGTAGCCATCATTTAAGTAAATTTGTTGATACCGTCTATGTTTTTCTTTCTGTATTCAGTTTACTTAGAACCCCGGTCATCACAAAGTTATTGTAAGTAAGTAAGCAAGTCTGTGTCATGAGGGCATTAGCACTTACTATCGACGTATTCCATCCATATTTTCATCCATAATTCATATTAATTTATTCAATTAGTTCCAAGTAAGTTTACGTCCATTTACTGTCATATTTCTGCAACTTGAAACCAATCGTTTCTCAGAATTAACAGATAAAACTCGTCTTTGTTATACTTCTAAATGTCACTGTCTCCGGTCGCAGCTCGCAGCTAAACCTCCGTAAGAAGTTCAGAGAAGAGTCGTCTAACTGTAACTCAATTAGCGCTAAGAATCTTGTTTCAAAGCTTGGAGCTGCCGGCCGCGTGGGCGTGGGGCGGAGGTCGGGGGGGGGGGTCGTCCGGCGGGCAATTATTGCCTGTCACTAATTACAGCCGGCGACCAGCAGCGAGCTCTCCGTAAGTAATGCCTTTAAGTAAGATGATACTTGTTCCGCGTTAGGTGACCTCATCATGGCAGTCATCTCTTGGGTTTTCCCGGTGTCAACAATATTTACTTTTACGGCCCAAATACTTATTTCACGTGTAGCAAGCTCGTAGCCAGGCGTAGCTGATCGGTGAACCGCTACGAGTAGCAAGCTCGTAGCCAGGCGTAGCTGATCGGTGAACCGCTACGAGTAGCAAGCTCGTAGCCAGGCGTTGCTGATCGGTGAACCGCTACGAGTAGCAAGCTCGTAGCCAGGCGTAGCTGATCGGTGAACCGCTACGAGAGCGTAGGGTCCATTCTCGTTGTCCCCATTGAATGGGGACAGCGGAACTCAATAAAAATAATTAAAATGTATTCCTGTTGTCCCCATTGACGATATTCCTGTTAATGGGGACAGCGGAACTCAATAAAATAATTAAAATTTATTCCTGCTGTCCCCATTGACGGTGTCCCTGTTAACGGGGGCAAACGAAACATAATAAAATAAACTTTGCAGTTGTTACATCGAGTGACGTTAGTGGAGTTTACATTGGTATAATTATATACGTAGCTGCTCCATGTTACTGACATAGTAACACGTACTCTTTTACGTTAATTTTCACTTCATTGAAGTTCGATGCCTCGATTGGCGCAGTCACTAAATATTTATTATCTCCTTGGGGTTCGATTGTCGTAACTGAAGTTAGTTTGGCCGACAGATAAATGCGCTGCGTGAAATGATAAATCTTCCAAAAGGTTGTGTGTGTTGGATGATAATCCGCTATCAAGTGCGAGCGACACTTCGGCCGAGTGGACGTCCGGACATGTGGGACGGTGACGTCACCGGGTCGTCTCCAGAGTGTTATCTGTCAGATTAAACGTTTGCTTCTACCTGTTGAGGACCCTGTTGTTTGTTTATATGTTTATGACGGACTCGTCATCAGCACTCGCCGATACATTCCCGTGTGAGCTGAAGCCGCCCCGTTGCCGAGCTCATGCGTGCGCGATGACTGCGATGACCGTTCCAGTTGCCGCCGGCCCCAACGCTTGTAGTCACACTGAAAGAAAGAAAGAAAGAAATATATTTATTTAGAACCAGTTACGCCACTGTTGCGACTAATTACGAGAAATAATACAGATCGAAGATGCAAAGTACATGAACATTGTATAATAATATATGCAGTCCTAAAGAAAAACAATGTTATAAGAGTAGTCGTGGATATAAACATATTGTAATGCAACAGTACAGCTTCGCACACGACCGTGACCGAACCGGTACCGAGGCACATCGCTGGTCTCATCCGACGCCCGCCAGTTCATCGCTCGCGTCGCGTCTATCCGAAGCATAGAGAACGAATCGTGTGAACAGAGAATATTTTGTTACAAGACGCGGCGTTGAACATGGCGAACGAATTAACGAATTATATTGTATAGTTCTGGGGTGTATAGACGACAATACATATTTGAGCTATTTACGTTTAAAGAAAAGTTTTTTTGTAAAGATCAGGTGCGCAGCGTTATCCGTTCTCATGCAGGGACGAGCGACGAGCGGACATTTATGTCCTTACCTATGAAATTGCCGATTTTCGATACTGGCTATTGTGAAGATTGATATCTTTCATAATTACAATATAACTATATATATATAATAGGGGTAATATGTTGGCACGAAGATTTGCTAGGTGTTCTGATCAAGTAAAGATAACGCTTTTTAAAGCTTATTGTCAGAGTTTTTACACCGGTAATCTTTGGATCAACTACTCGAAAAGATCGCTGGATGTTCTGCGCATCCAATATAATAATGTTTTTAGGATGCTGTTGCGATTGCCTCGTTTTTGCAGTGCCTCGGAAATGTTCGCGGTGACCCATACCGATTTTTATTATTTGACTTTATATACAGACAATTTTAATTTTTCACCTCTTTCTTAGTTGAAATGGCAATCATATCTCTTGGTTTTAGTAGATTTTTATATTTTGTTTATCCTTTTGATACATCCTTATTTTGTAAATGTGAGGACTTTGTAAGCCTTGTAGACTAGATCTGTAGACCATTTTTTATTTTATCAAGTACCTGGTATTTGTTGACAGGCCTACGCTGTCCTCCCATACCTACTGTAACTCGAAAACATTGTAAAAGCCAATTATTTTTAAAAGAGTAACCATGGAGTTTCTTGCCGGTTCTTCTCCATAGGAAACGACCAATTGGAACCGTGCACCTAGCTTCTGACGTTTGTGTGAAAGTGCCCATGTTGGTTTATGTGAAATAAAAATATTTTGATTTTGATTTTGATGGGTTTCATGCCATTATCCGCAAGAAAACGGCCTCGCTTCTGAGCAGAATGAGGGGCAGTCACAATAGCATCCTGAAGGCCGTGGCAGCCGATAATTCCTCCACCATATTAAGGCAATTTGTGAGAAGACTTATACCTTAGTATTTCTTGGTTGTAGTTGATGGGGGGTCTTCTCATTGATTAGTCTTTAGATTAAGTTACTAACAATAGTGTTTAAGTGCAAATCTGTTACTAACAATTTATGGATCTCGTAGTTGTCCGAAATAAAATGATTTTATTTATTATATATCTTTCATTCTATTTAGAATTCCAAATTCGAATTACTTTTATATAGCATGACATTTTGTTTTTCAAAATCAGTTGTTCATTTGTTTTCCCGCCATGCGATTTTTTTTTTATTGATGTTTCTGTAACCGTGGAAACATCTAAATTGCGCTTTATTTTCGAATACAGGTTCCTTGTGGCTCCAACACAGCACAGACAGCACGCAATATTCACGATTTTATGGACATGGTACCGCATGTGAACGCACGGTCCGTTTTTTGGTGTGTTCGCTTCCGTTCTGGAAATGTTGATCTCAACAATGAGCCCCTTGCTTGGCCGACCGGAGATGAAAGTCGATAACAATGAATTGAAAGCCATAGTGGAAGGAGATAGAAAGTAAATCTTCTTCTTCTTAGCGTGTCGATAGCAATCTAAATGTACTCGGCCCAGAATTTGGCTACTTGTTTGGCGCCATCAATTCCTGTAACGTGCAGCTGACAGGACACGCAGGGCACGATATTAAGTGTCTCATCAAGTAAATAACATGTAACGTAAATAATAATACGATGAAGTATTACATAATATCTTTATTAATATAAAACATAATTATGTTAACGCACATTACACACAAAGGAGGACATAAAATATAAACATACAACGTAGTCAAAAGCCTCGTACTCAAGCATATAATGTTGACAATTTTGTTCATGGCTTGATGGCGGGAAAGTAAAAAAAAACAGTGGCACTCCGGGAGTACCGACAGAAGTGAAAACAAAACACAAACAGAATACTTTGCCATCACTCACTGACATATCGGATATACATTAAAACCGAATACATCTCGAGGACAGCCGAACACATCCGAAGCGGTGTCGGTTATACATTTTCGCCGCGCCGTAGAAAGAGAGGGGGATACTCCTACGCCGCGCCGGCTGTCTACTCTCCATCCGTCTTACGAATTTTCGATCAGGGTCACGTGTCCCCTGACGCGAGTTTAACATTTTTTACCCATTACAAAAAAAGTGTACAACGCCGCTAAAGAAGTTTTCACTTCAAAAAAAAAGAAGAAGAACAGTCTGTCGACATGGACGTTGGATTTTGTTTTTATCAAAAAGTAATATGTGCGTTGGAATAGGGAGAAACGGCCCGTGATGCGCCCGCGACACTGCCGATAATATACATTGCAATAATGAATAGTTGAAGTATTGACCGACGGGGAATTGTTCCCATTCCGGCCTCGCGCACGGTTCGATACGCGCGGTCTTGTAATATTTGGGTAATAATAATAAATACATACCAAGTAAACGACGTGTTGTGATTTCCTGGAGAGTTTAAGTTTTCAAGATTCATCTCAAATCACGTTGAACTTACAGAGCCTTCAACGTACGTGATGAATCGATACTGATTCATTTATACTTCAAATTAGAAAGATAAAAACGCTCGGAAAGTGGGTACCGTATGAACTCATTGAATAACAACAACAAAATCGCGTCGAAGCACAACGGAACGTCTCACAACTATAGGAGCTACCCTTGGAAACTCTCCTTCACCCAGCATACTCACCAGACCTTGCTCTAACAAATTTCCATTTTTATTCGGAATTAGGATAACTTTTTACAGCGGAAAAATTTCAAATCCAACCAGGCGGTGAAAAACGCCTCTAAAGAATTCATCGATGCCCGTCCCCAAGATTTTTAAAGCAGAGCCATCAACGAACTTCCACTAAAATGGCAAAAGTGCATCTTCACTAATGGCCAATACCTACTTAGATTAATGAAATAAATAATTTTCTTTATAAAAATGTTTTTAATTTTTTCTATGTAAAACAGCAAGTTCAAAGGTAAGGACCTAATACTTAGTGGCCACGATCACCGGCGGCGGCGTGGTGCACAGACTGACATCTCGCGATAATGGTACTTACACCTCACACATTTAAGTATATTATCACGTGCGCGCGTGGGGACTCGCGTCCAGTCGCACCCCACGTGTCACCTGGCACCGCGGCCCGTCTCACACCGGACCGGCACTAATTTCTTTTTTGTGCGGGTTTGCTTATAGAATTAATCTAAACAAACTCAGTAGTTTCATTGTAACGTAAGGGTGCAAGTTTGGTCACTATTTCTTATTGTTACCATCATGGATCCATCCTACCTCTTAAACGACGAACTAGAATCTGAACTTGCGTGTCGGGGCATAATAGGTGTGAGGGCGGTAGTTTCAGTATTAAGGAGATTATAAAAGGAAGTAGGTACTTTTAAGTGAACAAACCGGGGACGATACCCATGAAATTAAAGCGCCAAGACAGAGTTTGGAGTCTGCGTCGGTAGAACTTGAAATTTTCTCGTCCACACTCAAAATATTATCACAATATATTTCAGAATTGACGGACAGGCCGGGTAAACCATTATTTGGGAGACTAGTGTCTAGGTCAATTCATGTACAAAACAGATTAGGACTGTATTAGAAAACCAATTCTACAAAATATACTATGACCGCACTATATTACAGACCACACCATATATAACAACAGACCTGATATAACACTAGTTGGTAAAGTAAGTAAACACACATTTATAATAGACTAGCTTCTGCCCGCGGCTTCGCCCGCGTGGATGTCGGAAATTATCCTAAGGGACAGTACCGATGAAGTAGCCCATGTCCTTCCTTAGGATGCTACTTATCTCCTTGCCAAATTTTATCGAAATCCGCTCAGTGGTTTAGTTGCGAAAAGGTAACATCTAGAATGAGGTACTTTAGATATGGCTCACTATTTTGGGCTTCCACATAAAAGGTAGATATATTCTGTCGCGTACATTTATTTAGAACTGTTTAAGACGAACAGTCCCACGATACATTATACTCGTGTAACAACAGCGCGTCTGCGAGATTCAGCCGTTTTAAAGGTTTCTGTGGCTCTTTGAGACGCCATGTATGTCGCCTGCTGCTGACGTCGAGCTTGGGACTGTACTGGTGTTTCTGCAGCCCGTTGAGACAACACCAGATACTCAGCATTCTGTTGATGCCGATCTTGGGACTGTTCTGGTGTTTCAGCAGCTTGTTGAGACACCAGATACTCAGCATGCTGTTGATGCCGATTTTGGGACTGTTCTGGTGTTTCTGTAGCCCGTTGAGACACCAGATACTCAGCATGATGTTGATGTCGATCTTGGGACTGTTCTGGTGTTTCTGCAGCCCGTTGAGACACCAGATACTCAGCATGCTGTTGCTGTCGATCTTGGGACTGTTCTGGTGTCTCCGCAGCCCGTTGAGACTTCAGATACTCAGCATGCTGTTGATGCCGCTTGCGACTGTTCCGGTGTTTCTGCAGCCCGTTGAGACATCAGATACTCAGCATGTTGTTGATGCCGATCTTGGGGCTGTTCTGGTGTTTCAGCAGCTTGTTGAGACACCAGATACTCAGAATGCCGTTGACATCGAGGTTGAGACTGTTCTGGAGTTTCAGCAGCTCGTTGAGATGCCATATACTCAACGTGTTGTTGAAGCCGATCTTGGTACTGTTCTGGTGTCTTAGTAGCTTATTGTGTGCCGTCTCACTCACCGCCTGCTCAAACCTTCGCAGCTCAGTTTGTTGAGACGTCTCGGTAAGTCTAGCTATTTTCATAGCTCGAGCTTTATTAGAGCTTTGTGAAATATTAGACTTACGCTTTCGAGTCATTATTGTAAATCACAAAATCGGTAGTAATTTTCAAACTAACTAAAAAAATTCCAATAGCTGATTAAGAGGAAAACGAATCTTACTACTTACAACACAACCTAAACCTGAACCTAAAACTATACGTTAATCGGTTGCACTCCGGGAGTGCCGGCAGAAGTGAAAACTTCGCGCCGTAGAAAGAGAGGGGGATACTCCTACGCCGCGCCGGCTGTCTACTCTCCATCCGTCTTACGAATTTTCGATCAGGTCACGTGTCACGTGTCACGAGTGTTAACATTTTCTACCCATTACAAATAAAGTGTACAACGCCGCTAAAGAAGTTTTCACTTCAAAAAAAAAAACAATTGTAATAATCTAAGTAATTAAAACAATCACGAATCTATTTAAGTAGGTACCTACTTGATACTTTTACAAATACAACCTATACCTAACCCGTGACCTAACTAACTAAAAATACAAACCTATAATTAAACAAACAAAGAAAACAATTCTAATTTATGACTGTAATAATTACATTAAAAACGAATCTATATTTCTACTTAAAATGTACTATCTAATTTTTTTTTAATTATGCCTACTGTAAGTTAGTAATAAATCGCTTCGAATCGAATACTTAAGCTGTAAAAAATAAGCAAAATGAACACTCGGCGATGCGATGGCGCGTCATTGCCTGGAACGCCCTCCAACCCCGCTCTGTGCGCCGCGCCGCGCCGACCATAGACTATACACATAAACTGGCGCCGACTAAGGCATTAATGGCGCTCCACTCGGTCAATCTTATCGTGATAACTTTTAAAGTATTCGTCCAAATTGCTTAGTGTAAAAGACAAAGTTTATCTACATTAAATAACAAAAGCGATAAATGTATTGGTTTTGATAAGAATTAACAAAGTACTCTGAAATATGCATTGTAAAAAAAGTACCCAATTTAAATGTATTTATGGATCACTATTTTGGATATAATGGCTTCCACAAAAAAGATAGATATATGCTGTCGCGGAATTTTATTTAGAACTTTATAAGACAAACAGTTCCACGATACATTATCTTCATGTAACTCTAACGGTTTAGGCAGCGCACGCCAAGATAGCTCTCAGAGGGCAGGAATTTTTCCGACTTACTTGATACTTATCGTTATATTATGGCCAAATCACACAAAATCTTTATAAATTGTAGCCTATGTGTTATTCTGATGTATAAGCTATATTACTGTGAAGTTTCATCAAAATCCGTTCAGTAGTTTTTGCGTGAAGGAGTAACAAACATCCAAACAAACTTTCGCGTTTATAATATTAGTAGGATTACTGTGAAGTTTCATCAAAATCCGTTCAGTAGTTTTTGCGTGAAGGAGTAACAAACATCCAAACAAACTTTCGCGTTTATAATATTATTAGGATATAACAGTCCCAAATACTAATAACATTCAAAAAACAAAAAATCAGGAAGTATACAGAATTACAAGAGGAAATTACTAGAGTTTGGAAAATGGATAGAGTCACTATAGTCCCAATAGTAATATCAACAACAGGTGTTATCCCGAAACAAATATTCAATAGTTTTAATGCACTAAATCTATCTAAATACACGTACATAAAACTACAGAAAGCTGCCATATTAAACACTTGCCGTATAGTAAGAAAATGTCTACAACTAGACTTGGATAATAATTTCACTGCAGTACAGAGCTAACGGAGCAATTTACCTTCTGAAAATAATAACTAGAATCTCACTTTGGTTCACACCCGTGAGATTCTCAAAATATCAGGTACTAACCTGAGTAAATTAAACATAAAAACCATAATAATAATCAGGCTATAATGTTCCCACTGCTGGGGCACAGGCAAGAGGACTTGGTGAGAGAGATTGGGCCATAATCCACCACGCGGGCCCAGAGCGGGTTGGTAGATGTCACTGTCTTCGAATTTTTGGTTCTAGGACATGCCGGTTTCCTCGCGATCTTTTCCTTCACCGTTTTGAGAGCAGTGGTGATGAAATAATTTACACAAAGTAAAGCGCCTGTCTGGGTTCGAAATAACACTCAAAGCTTGCTAATTACGCTGATATCATTACCTATACATATAGTTTTCTTTTCATTTCCCTTTCTGACAAATGCATGGCTACGAGCGCGTAGACGCTGGCTACGCCGTAGCAGCTACGAGCCGTAGCGACATTCAAATATAGTTTAATATTAGTGCAGTGTGTCCTTGAGTAAACATTTTCGATTTATCGAGCTAATTTAAATAAAAGTTTATCTCATTATCGAAATATCAGTTACACAGGTACTCGTAAGTAAGCTTAGCCTTAATCAGTAACCGTCCGTTTGTTTGTTCGCAACACTAGCTAAACTAACCCTCGATAGTTCGCGGCGCCACAACTACACTTTACGTCAAACGTTGACTTTCACTGTAAATCCTCTTTCATTATTATTAGCAATACGGCGTTGTGCACACAGCAGCTACAATGCTTTACAGCTGTACAGCGTCTTATAACAATAGGCGATGTGAAGCGCGTTGAGCTTGCGTGGTGTTTAGCCTGTGAGCTATGAGTGGTCGTTTCGGCTATGACTATTAATTAACTCACGTACAACAAATAGATAAGCAGAAGTTTCACTTTATACAACGAGCCCAGCACAAGGCGCCATAATAAATAACAATACCGTTGAAGTTTGAGGCGTTTGAGTTTGAGTTCTCTCGGATGTATCAGTTGGTTGGGGCTCTGTGTCGCACATTGCTACAGGTGAGTTTATATTTATCAGTTAGTTAGGGCTCTGTGTCGCACTTTCCTACAGGTGAGTTTATATTTATCAGTTAGTTAGGGCTCTGTGTCGCACTTTCCTACAGGTGAGTTTATATTTATCAGTTGGTTGGGGCTCTGTGTCGCACATTGCTACAGGTGAGTTTATATTTATCAGTTAGTTAGGGCTCTGTGTCGCACTTTCCTACAGGTGAGTTTATATTTATCAGTTGGTTGGGGCTCTGTGTCGCACATTGCTACAGGTGAGTTTATATTTATCAGTTAGTTAGGGCTCTGTGTCGCACTTTCCTACAGGTGAGTTTATATTTATCAGTTGGTTGGGGCTCTGTGTCGCACATTGCTACAGGTGAGTTTATATTTATCAGTTAGTTAGGGCTCTGTGTCGCACTTTCCTACAGGTGAGTTTATATTTATCAGTTGGTTGGGGCTCTGTGTCGCACATTGCTACAGGTGAGTTTATATTTATCAGTTAGTTAGGGCTCTGTGTCGCACTTTCCTACAGGTGAGTTTATATTTATCAGTTGGTTGGGGCTCTGTGTCGCACATTGCTACAGGTGAGTTTATATTTATCAGTTAGTTAGGGCTCTGTGTCGCACTTTCCTACAGGTGAGTTTATATTTATCAGTTGGTTGGGGCTCTGTGTCGCACATTGCTACAGGTGAGCTTATATTCGCGGAGTGATGGCGCGGCTCTCGTGGCGATGATTATGTTTGTGATCCTCTCCATCTTATATTAACGTACACAAGGAACCGGCTGGAGGTGTGCGCGTTGTTCAGTGCTCGCCGCGGAACATTATGTTATGTTAGATATATAGACGATTACTTTATTTACTTTATTGTTAACTGAATGATAATGTTCATCGTGAGTAAGGTGACAAATAGAAGGGCGTTTTATCCTAGTGACATATAAGAAAATTCATCTACTTTTACAATGTTTGTAAATATGTGAGCACCATATATCTATCGCATAATTGATTTACCTGTCATTGCTTAATTTTTAATTATTTTTACGTTTTGTAGGTGGACTAATTTTATTCTAGGTGCATCGTCTTCACATAATAATTATATAATGAATGTATACAAAACCCTGTGAATCATTTTAAAAGAGTAACGGTGGAGTTTCTTGTTCATTCTTCTCTATACGAACACTACCTCTTGGAAGGGCGACTATAGAATCAGTTCTATTTTATTGTAATTTTTGACGTTCAAAGGTTGCTTTTTATATGCCTATTTGAAATAAATTATTTGACTTTGATTTTATCCGTCCGTGTATGTCGAACAGGTATAATCCTACTAATATTATAAACGCGAAAGTTTGTTTGGATGTTTGTTACTCCTTCACGCAAAAACTACTGAACGGATTTTGATGAAACTTCACAGTAATATAGCTTATACATCAGAATAACACATAGGCTACAATTTATAAAGATTTTGTGTGATTTGGCCATAATATAACGATAAGTATCAAGTAAGTCGGAAAAATTCCTGCCCTCTGAGAGCTATCTTGGCGTGCGCTGCCTAAACCGTTAGAGTTACATGAAGATAATGTATCGTGGAACTGTTTGTCTTATAAAGTTCTAAATAAAATTCCGCGACAGCATATATCTATCTTTTTTGTGGAAGCCATTATATCCAAAATAGTGATCCATAAATACATTTAAATTGGGTACTTTTTTTACAATGCATATTTCAGAGTACTTTGTTAATTCTTATCAAAACCAATACATTTATCGCTTTTGTTATTTAATGTAGATAAACTTTGTCTTTTACACTAAGCAATTTGGACGAATACTTTAAAAGTTATCACGATAAGATTGACCGAGTGGAGCGCCATTAATGCCTTAGTCGGCGCCAGTTTATGTGTATAGTCTATGGTCGGCGCGGCGCGGCGCACAGAGCGGGGTTGGAGGGCGTTCCAGGCAATGACGCGCCATCGCATCGCCGAGTGTTCATTTTGCTTATTTTTTACAGCTTAAGTATTCGATTCGAAGCGATTTATTACTAACTTACAGTAGGCATAATTAAAAAAAAATTAGATAGTACATTTTAAGTAGAAATATAGATTCGTTTTTAATGTAATTATTACAGTCATAAATTAGAATTGTTTTCTTTGTTTGTTTAATTATAGGTTTGTATTTTTAGTTAGTTAGGTCACGGGTTAGGTATAGGTTGTATTTGTAAAAGTATCAAGTAGGTACCTACTTAAATAGATTCGTGATTGTTTTAATTACTTAGATTATTACAATTGTTTTTTTTTTTGAAGTGAAAACTTCTTTAGCGGCGTTGTACACTTTATTTGTAATGGGTAGAAAATGTTAACACTCGTGACACGTGACACGTGACCTGATCGAAAATTCGTAAGACGGATGGAGAGTAGACAGCCGGCGCGGCGTAGGAGTATCCCCCTCTCTTTCTACGGCGCGAAGTTTTCACTTCTGCCGGCACTCCCGGAGTGCAACCGATTAACGTATAGTTTTAGGTTCAGGTTTAGGTTGTGTTGTAAGTAGTAAGATTCGTTTTCCTCTTAATCAGCTATTGGAATTTTTTTAGTTAGTTTGAAAATTACTACCGATTTTGTGATTTACAATAATGACTCGAAAGCGTAAGTCTAATATTTCACAAAGCTCTAATAAAGCTCGAGCTATGAAAATAGCTAGACTTACCGAGACGTCTCAACAAACTGAGCTGCGAAGGTTTGAGCAGGCGGTGAGTGAGACGGCACACAATAAGCTACTAAGACACCAGAACAGTACCAAGATCGGCTTCAACAACACGTTGAGTATATGGCATCTCAACGAGCTGCTGAAACTCCAGAACAGTCTCAACCTCGATGTCAACGGCATTCTGAGTATCTGGTGTCTCAACAAGCTGCTGAAACACCAGAACAGCCCCAAGATCGGCATCAACAACATGCTGAGTATCTGATGTCTCAACGGGCTGCAGAAACACCGGAACAGTCGCAAGCGGCATCAACAGCATGCTGAGTATCTGAAGTCTCAACGGGCTGCGGAGACACCAGAACAGTCCCAAGATCGACAGCAACAGCATGCTGAGTATCTGGTGTCTCAACGGGCTGCAGAAACACCAGAACAGTCCCAAGATCGACATCAACAGCATGCTGAGTATCTGGTGTCTCAACGGGCTACAGAAACACCAGAACAGTCCCAAAATCGGCATCAACAGCATGCTGAGTATCTGGTGTCTCAACAAGCTGCTGAAACACCAGAACAGTCCCAAGATCGGCATCAACAGAATGCTGAGTATCTGGTGTTGTCTCAACGGGCTGCAGAAACACCAGTACAGTCCCAAGCTCGACGTCAGCAGCAGGCGACATACATGGCGTCTCAAAGAGCCACAGAAACCTTTAAAACGGCTGAATCTCGCAGACGCGCTGTTGTTACACGAGTATAATGTATCGTGGGACTGTTCGTCTTAAACAGTTCTAAATAAATGTACGCGACAGAATATATCTACCTTTTATGTGGAAGCCCAAAATAGTGAGCCATATCGAAAGTACCTCATTCTAGATGTTACCTTTTCGCAACTAAACCACTGAGCGGATTTCGATAAAATTTGGCAAGGAGATAAGTAGCATCCTAAGGAAGGACATGGGCTACTTCATCGGTACTGTCCCTTAGGATAATTTCCGACATCCACGCGGGCGAAGCCGCGGGCAGAAGCTAGTAATATTATAAACATCAATAGGCCGCGGCTACCTCGTGTCGTGGCTCGTTCAGTCAACAGATTGTATAACACGTAATATCGCGCACGATCTGCTGATGCGTGTTTGATTAAAGTTGTAATGGCTCCGGCTCTGACGTAATTAGGCTCCAATTTAATTTGTACTCGAACGCCGCACGCCAACTGAAGCTAATTACGAATTAATATAATAAAAAATAAACTCAATTAGCTGGCCGAATGTCCGGCCGGCCGGACGCCCGGCGGCCGACCGGGCGACCGGCCGCGGCCGGCGGCCGTTCGCGCGCGTCTACTCGTCACAGTTGTAGTCACAGAGTCGGAACGATTCGGCGCGACTCGCACGACGGAAATAGATCAGTGCTGGCACGCGATGGGCTGCTACACTTGCAACGCACCGCAATGATACCTTCAAGCACGTCGTAAGTACCTCGTAAGTACTTCTTGAAACAAACTGAAGGGACAGGGAGTATTGCTGATAACAGCTGAAAAGGTGTGTCGACAGCGAGAACGTGACACATGTGAAGTGGCGTGCCGCGGACGCACGACACGTGTCATGCTGACACCTTGCTGTAGTAACACTAGAGTGGCTTGTTTGTACTTCAACACACTGCTTGATGCAGTAGTATGTGCAGTCCCGGTCAGACTACTTGTTACAACATTGCGTGTGTGTGTGTGTGTGCGTGTAGTGCAGCTATTACGATTAGATACTCGTTCGGTTGGATAAACGTTGGCGCGAGTTGTTACTGTTTGTCGCTCGTCGATCGTTTGTGCAGCTTGCTGATTGGCTGGTTAGCGAACAGCTTTGTCGCCTGCACACTCTCTAGACAGTAATTTGTTAGGACTCGACTTTTGCTCGAGCAACCGTCGCATCTGTAGCATAACGCGGAGCTTCCGTGTTCGTATGTAAGCAGCTCCATAGGTACATGCGCTGAGAATAGAAGCATCGTTTTCTTTGTCGGTAAGCAACGATTACCATTTGATTCACGTAAGAAATGTATCACCTTGTTCCTTATAAAGTATAAAACAATTATATTCGTGTATTATTTTTATTTACAGCATTTTGTAATGTCTTTTTACAAAATATAACAAATAGGCACATAAGAAATGCAAAATAGTAATGTTGTTCAGTGTCATATAGTTCAAAAAAAATCCGCAAGCGGTTTTACAATAAAATATTACGAAGATGTCGGTACTCAGATAGACAGCTTTAGCCCAAAATTGTGCACTTTTAGCATTTCTAACGTGACGATATTATCGTAGACGTCAATGTCCACAACACGTTTAGACATACGAGTAAGTGCACAATATATCGTTACCGTGCACTGAACGAGCGTATCTATCATACATTTAAGTTCCATGTAGGTATTATCGAGATGCCGTGGACGTCCACAATAATATCATCACGTTACAAATCATAAAGCGCAGTAAGGGTTTGTTGCACGGCCCCAAATCAAGCAAAATGCCTAAATCTGTCCCACTGGACGGCCGTGTTTTCTCATTGAGAAAACAGTAGCAAAAGGCTCTTTGTGTCTCCGAGATTTCTATGGTGTAGGTGGCTCAAAGAATATTTACCTATAGGTACTCAAAACAGACAGGCAGCATGGAGGCGGATACTGTCAATTGGCAGTTGATGACGATATCCGTGTCGTGGACCTGACCTACCCCGAGGAATGTGGCCTATACCTTTCTCTTGGCTACGTTTGGCTTTATTTAAAGGCCTGCAGTAGTTGTAACTCGAGGGGGGGAGGGGGTTGATGTTGCGACCTATTTTACTTGTTTTATGTATTATATTATTTTGATATTTTTGACGCTGTTCTTTTCTTATTTGACAATAATAATAAATGGCGTTGTGTCAGCGACTATCAGCTACAGTCACGTGGTAAGGGCAGGCTCGGATAGTAAAAAATAATATTTATGAGTTAGAAAGAGAAAGACGATAGTGTTGAAGTAGAATCTATTTGTTTTTGCTATACACCAACAAAATTCACTCATTTTGGCGGAAAGAAAAACAATTGAAAAGTGGCGCGAAATCGTTTCTACTTTTTATTTTTCTTTTTTTAAATGTCATCTATTTAATGGTATCAAAATCAGCCAGATACAAATAGTACAGCTAAAGATATTTTACTACGTATAACTTTATACCTATAAAATATGAAAAAACTTTTTCCCCGACCTAATATACAGCCACTGATATGAATATGGGATAAAGGACACAGAAGAACGAGAGAACTTCAGTCACAAGAATACTTGACACACCACATTAGAACACACCACAGTCCGTTCTATTATGCACGATTAAACACAACGCTCGCCAATCGTAACGTCTTTTCATTTGTAATCGTTTTCATAACAAGCACGAATGCTTATTATCATTGGTTGCACAAAGTGTACCTTCTGCAGTAGTTTCGCTGTCATGGTACAAAGGCATCGCTCGTGCTGGCGCCGCGCGGAGCGCGCGCACGAAGAAGAACAAGACTACTACCAACAGAATAACAGTCGTGCCAGCGACACACGAAGAAGAACAAGACTACTACCAACAGAATAACAGTCGTGCCAGCGACACACGAAGAAGAACAAGACTACTACCAACAGAATAACAGTCGTGCCAGCGACACACGAAGAAGAACAAGACTACTACCAACAGAATAACAGTCGTGCCAGCGACACACGAAGAAGAACAAGACTACTACCAACAGAATAACAGTCGTGCCAGCGACACACGAAGAAGAACAAGACTACTACCAACAGAATAACAGTCGTGCCAGCGACACGAAGAAGAACACGACTACTACCAACAGAATAACAGTCGTGCCAGCGACACGAAGAAGAACACGACTACTACCAACAGAATAACAGTCGTGCCAGCGACACGAAGAAGAACAAGACTACTACCAACAGAATAACAGTCGTGCCAGCGACACGAAGAAGAACACGACTACTACCAACAGAATAACAGTCGTGCCAGTGACACGAAGAAGAACACGACTACTACCAACAGAATAACAGTCGTGCCAGCGACACGAAGAAGAACAAGACTACTACCAACAGAATAACAGTCGTGCCAGCGACACGAAGAAGAACAAGACTACTACCAACAGAATAACAGTCGTGCCAGCGACACGAAGAAGAACACGACTACTACCAACAGAATAACAGTCGTGCCAGCGACACGAAGAAGAACACGACTACTACCAACAGAATAACAGTCGTGCCAGTGACACGAAGAAGAACACGACTACTACCAACAGAATAACAGTCGTGCCAGAGCGACACGAAGAAGAACACGACTACTACCAACAGAATAACAGTCGTGCCAGCGACACGAAGAAGAACACGACTACTACCAAGCTATCTAAAACGGAGACCTAAAGTTAATACCTTCACTAACGCTAACTTCCATTAAATCGAATAAATCTATTGTTGTTCGCTCTAGGAGCTGACCTCGATAGGATGTTGGCTGACTGCGAGAGTGCTGACACCCAAACACGGCTCGTCATTCGTCATCAAGCCAACGTTTTTAAACAATCGTACTCGCGCGTGCTCTTACGTAATAATTGCTGAATAATGAAATAATAGAATGTCGCCAACAACACGTAAACTTTTAATTAATATCGCTCGCTCTCGTAAATCCTTCCCTCTGTCACTTTATTTTATTAATGTTCTCGCTGGAAGCTGTGCCGAGTGTTGGGGGGAGGGGGGGGGTGACTAACTGGTAGTTGTCATCGACACGATTGTACCGCACCAAATAAAACGAGAAACTTTAATTAACGTCCAATGAGCCGATACAGTGGCGGCTTATCCGGCCGCTCGTAAAGTACGCGCGGCCAGCGAGCCTGACCCCCGGCGTGCTCTGGGCGCGGCGGCGCGGCGGCTCAGCCTGCGCTGGTCATATTTCTGCTGACCGCGGCAGATTTAAGCTCGGGAGCTCCGCGTAATGGGCGCATGTCTGATCGAACCGCAACAGATCCACCCGCCTCCTATTACTCTGTGGCGAGCTATCGCTGTTGTCGCGCTGCTACATACTACGTGCTAGTAACTAGAGGGAGAATCAAATGATACTAATAACATACACTGACTTTCTCGTCGATGTCTCGTTTGGCGTCGCCTACATTTACAACTTATGACGTTAAAGTTACAAAACGAGTCCTCAAAGTTCTTCAAACTTGACAGACATTTTTGGAGAAATATTTGTAAGTTGAAGTCGTTTCGGTGAAGCGTTTCGCGACCGAATCTCTAAGATTTACAATCACGCTATTCTGCGGCTGAGCGGGGAGGGTGAGTGGGAGGAGGTGGGGGAGACACCCACCGAGCTATTTATTTTGCTAAATCAACTGCCGTGGTCTGTAAAGCTTGTTTGTTTTTGGGTTATCGCTCAAGTTCGAAGATACTCGACTATTAATGTTGACCGACATTAATTACCTATAACAGGAAAGGTACCTATTCAAATATAATCTGAGAGGTCAAATTCTGGTGTAACGATAGTACACGAGCTAGCTAACTGTTCATAGGGCGTCGTTATAAGGTATTACCGCTAAGCGCCCGTATTGAGGAGCAGTGGCCGTGGTGCTAACGTGCGCTGTCGCTGCACATCATGGCAGCTCGCCAGGAGCGTGGCTCGGTGTACTACAGCAGCACATACACGACACATGTACGACAATGTCAACATGAAGCAACAACACCGAGCGACGACTGTCCACCCGGCTCACTACGTCACACCGCAGCAGGAGAGTGACACCGGCACCGGTCGAACATAAGCTTTCGAACATTATTATTGGAATAAGTAAGTATCAAACTAGTGTTGTGTGCAATGAAGCTATATCAAACTAGTCCTAACCTCAGTAATACACAAACAGAATGTTTGCGTATTGTTGACCTTGACGCCGCAGTGTCAAGAGTGAAGGTCGCGTGCTCTCGTATCATTCACATTTCTGTTTAAAGTTCAGCAACAATGGAGAAGTTTCATGATGCTGTTAATACTCAGTATATTTAACATAATGGTATTCAAATATAGATCAAAACTACCAAATTGCTGACAAAATGTTTGAAATCCATCAATAAATGACTTAGAAATTGACTATTGAAGTTTACGTCCATTCCCGTTGTCCCCATTAACGCTGTCCCCATTGAATGGGGACAGCGGAACTCAATAAAAAAATTAAAATTTATTCCTGTTGTCCCCATTGACGATATTCCTGTTAATGGGGACAACGGAACTCAATAAAAAAATTAAAATTTATTCCTGTTGTCCCCATTGACGATATCCTGTTAATGGGGACAACGGAACTCAATAAAAATAATTACATTTTATTCCTGCTGTCCCCATTGACGAAGATGTTGCTCGAGCAGTCCGTCCGTTGCCTAACTGGAAATCTCCAGGGCCGCACGGGCTGCACAACTTTTGGATAAAATGGTTCAAACGGTCGCACGTCCGCTTGGCATCCCAGTTCCAGTCAGCCTTAGAGTCAGGGTCGCTACCCCAATTCCTAACGACAGGAATAACCCACCTGCTCCATAAATCAGGTAGCACCGCGGATCCCAAAAATTATAGACCGATCACTTGTCTACCGACGGTCTATAAAGTTCTTACATCCATTCCTTATACTTTCGAGCCCCAAGATACAGACTTAACTGTCTAGTTTGGGGCTCACTAGTTAATAATATACTGTAACCTAGCTGTAGGTAATATTTTTAAGCAACTGATGTTGTATTAACTTGCTGTTAACCATTAAACCTGCTTATTGTATTACCTGGACAATAAATATTTTCTATTTCTATGTATTTTAGCATGAAACGTCTGTGGTGTCTGATGCGCCTGTGACGTCATCTGACCTATCCTAGATCGTCGCACCAACAATCGTTCAAGTATTAGTTTCGTAACCGCACCAGGGCTCTCGCGCCACCTTGTAGTTATACGTGCAGTTGTTTGTTTTTTTATTTATGAGTGTGTAGTTTTTATTTCACTATACTTAATTGAAGAAGGCTTCGTAAAAGGACAAAGTGATAATTTGCCTAATATTGATGTACTAGCTGCGGCCCGCGGTTTCACCCGCGTAAGTGTCGATCCCGTGGGAATATCGGGATATAAAGTAGCCTATGTGTTAGTCCTGGTTATAAACTATATGTGTGCCAAATTTCATCCAAATCCATACAGCCGTTTGTGCGTGAAGAAGTAACAAACATATTACACACCCTTACACATCACACTCACAAACTTTCGCCTTTATAATATTACCTAGTGTGATACACAGTGATGGACTTTTTTTTCAACTACTATATTAGTAGGCGTATTTTGTAACCTCAGCCATCGTGTAACAAACAAAACACGACTCGAGCGGCGCAGTGACTACTCGTACACACCAATTAATGTGTACTGTTTGTACGTACTCAGCGAATACGAGCCGCGCGGTCAAATGACGTCACACGCCGCCGGCGAACCGCGTGTAACGAAATAATTCTAGCAAGCGCAACTTCAAAGTGCCATAACTTTTCATTTCTAGAGATATTTTAATGATTCTACCACAGTTTTGTATCATTTTACTTAAATTTTGATAATAAATCCATTAAAAAAATGAAAACTTCTTCATTATTTCTGGACTCTCATATTCCGTCCTTCCTTGTCGATCCTCGTCACAACTTCTCAACATACTCGTAACATTCAACAAAATATTAAGAGTTCGTAAAAGCTTGTTGTAATCATTTAATTTCTGTACCTGTCAGTGTTTGGTTAAAATGCATTGAATTATCACAAAACTAGCTGTTAACCGCAACTTCGTGGTTTTTTTTTCGTGGAACCCAATTTTTTTTTTCTAAAATAAAAGTAGCCTAAGTTAAGTACTCCTTATTACAACAGCTATCTGCCAATGCAAATCCCGTCAAAATCGGTCCAGCCGTTTCAGAGATTAGCCGGAACAAACAGACAGACAAAAATTGTAAAAAATGTTATTTTGGAATATGTACCGTGTATACATCCATATGCATTTAGTAAAAAGCTCTTATTATAATATGACAAACGTCTGTTTGTCATATTATAATAAGAGCTTTTTATTTTTTATTTTTTTTATTTCGTGTCGGGAGTGAAACCCGCGTGCTTGTTCAACACAAGGAGTGCGAACTGTGCATGTCCACTGTCGTTATATGCAATGCTTGCAATATCGTCGCACATTAGTAGTTAACTAACTAGCGAGGTGGCTTCCTTCAACTACTGGTACTTTTGGATTGAAGTTTTGACTCAACTATTCTTACTTGAACTTAACTGGCAACGCTACATCAAAGAGATATCGAATCGTTTTCGCATGTTTCCATTACAAAGTGACGCTATCACCCACCGAGCACCATGTGCAATGTTCATGCAAATGGAAAACTTTATGAAACACTCCGCAGTACGTACAATGTATTTATGAAACACTCCGCAGTACGTACAATGTATTTCAATTTATTACAATTAACGCTCCGCTGCACTGGCACAAGTTCATCAGCTTAAAGTTTCAACAGTCTTCACGAGGGTTTGTTCCCACTAGTTCTCATAGGTATATATAGGTAGCTAACTCAATTAAGCGTCAATTTTAATTACGTTTGATATTGCAGCGTTTCGCAGCGAACATTAACGATGATGTCTCGAAGATATTTGCTCGCTCGCATGTTCCCGGCAGCCATTACAGGAAGCCACGACACTGGCGCTGCACCGCCGCGTCGCCGCCGCCGCCAGCGCGGTAAAGGGTAACGTTTCATCCGCGGATGAAATATTTTGCGGATGAGTAGTCACCTCAGTCGTATGTAATTTACCTTGCGATAGCGCAACACACCGAGTTTTAGAAAAAGTTCTACTCTGTAGTGCTTCGTCTCTAGTCTCTGCCAATCGCAGGTACTTGTGACAGTCTCAGTATAAAACAAAAACATACTCTGCTCAACAAGTTTGTCGTGAGGTCGTATGTAAGTGAGAGGGCTGTAGGTACGAGCCGAGCTACCGGGTGCGTCTGCATCAAAGACAAACCAACACTAATAGGGGTGACCGCACGGGCCGCACGTCGCCGCACGGCCCCGGATGACTCGGCACGACTCCGGACGACACCGACCGACGCTAATCTCACTTATCTGATGGAAATAGGGTGGCCAGTTAGTTTCAACTAGCGCGGTGTGCTTACAGTGCACGCTGCGCGCGGGAGGTTCTCTGAGCCCCGCTACTGCCGCCGCTGGTAATAGGATGGATCCTGCTTGCAAATTACGTTATGAAACGATGCTTCTACAGGTCATTTATAGTTACCTACTTGATTGTTATTTCAATTACGGGAATAATGCAAAAGACTGCTAATAATATTCAAATATTTTTCTACGTACCTAACAAAAGAAACCGCTCATCATAACTGCTTATAAGATAATACGAGATAATTACTGTCCAAGGCCAGGTACGGGAAACAGTTTCTTAAAACCTTTCAAACACATACAAATGCCCAAGAATAAGGAACGAAAAATAAAATAAACTTCTTATTCCGCTAATCAGAACACCAAGTCTAATGTCAGTTCCATGAGGTCGACTCCACTCTCATTTGAATTTTTATAACAACAGTCGCTTTAAGTTCCGAACGTTTCATCTTTACTTGGAAAATAAAATTGTATACGCCGAGCTGAAACAAATGTTTTTCAAATGCGGCTCCGGGAGACGCGCGCTAAATACTAAATAGAATGGGTTGGATAATCCAATATGCACACTACATAGGATCTTCAATAGATTTGCACACAAAGTTGAATATAGAATATAAACCTATTTGCCTAAATCATTCGACCGTTTACGGCACGTACGGTATACATGAAACAATTCGAACAAACACATTCGCATACCAACCGTTTTAAGCTTGAAACCACCAGGCTGGAATGTGGCGGTTTGTTGCGAACGAGCGAACAGACACGGGTTACAAACATTGTCTCTATCGTGTGTTATATCAAAGATTATGACGAGAACGGATCACGAAACGAATGTGTTGCTCGATTGCAATTCGCTTCTGCTGGCGGCTCGGTACCGTCACTAGCTCACGACCCCGGCCCGGCGCGCGGCATTGCGGCTCCGCCAGCGCCTCCTCGCGCCAATCTCGTTTCAATTTTACCGAATGCGCCTTTCGCGTAATCCTCATACTCTCAAAATGGAACTTATTTCGTATGAATTCCGTAGGTACTAGTAATATTAAGGCTTTAGGCAAATATACTCGCGCTATAACTGCGGCGACGAGTTCTCACTCGCCGGGATCACTGACTCACTGAGCTGGTCTCCTTCTGTCGCAGCTACTACTGCTGGCACTGCTGTACTGTGTACACTGAGTGTATTTAATAATTCCGTGAGCGCGGAACAAAGGCGGACCGTATGACAATGGAGTATTTCTCAGTAGTTCTGATGAGCCGATACCCACTAAATGTTTAATGAATCCCGCACCGCGCCGCTCCGCGCCGCCCGGCTCACGAGCCCACAATCAGCCAATGTATTTACTTTGTCACTGACGTGCTGTCCCCTACAGCCTGCAGGCGGAGAGTACAGTCGGTTGAGTGAGCGTTGTTATCAGTTATGAAAGCTATTTAATTTGATTCATTGAGCAAATTGTGTGGGTGTACACTCGAACAGCTTCTTCCATATATCTATGGTGGTAACACTTTGCCCTAGAGGTGGTCTAGCGCAGTGCGGGGTCTCAATATAATAAGAGGCCAGCTTATACTGACGTGCGGCTTACTGTACCACACCGTTTTTACTTAGGTACCATTTTATATTAAAACATTCGCTCACCTGTTCCTGTATGTTATTGTATAACTAAGACCAAGGCTAAGGCCAATGTAATATAAAGTGTGGTAATGAGCGAGTCCTATTGACGTGAACGAATAGTTTTAGTTCATAGTCTCGCATCAACTTGTTGCGTAGCGCGCTGGCGCCGAACTGCCGAGGACCAGCACTTATAACACCCGGGAAATTATATCGCTCGACGAAGTGGTCTGCAGGAAACGTTAAACAATGATTAATTGGTTTTGAAAGGTAAAGCCATTTACTACTGCTAGTAAAACTCTCATGTATCTGCGAACAACATTGTTTATTCAAGAAGAAGACGTTCAGCTCGGTAGCAATGCAGCAGCCGATCCGACATGACAGACCCTTCGACAGCCATCACTCTCAAAACGTTACTTTAGTCTCCGTCGGCTCAGAGAAGCCTGGGCCAGGCTGCTTGGATGTTGAACGCCACCTCTCTTCTAACGTTATATCCCTCGTGGACCTCCACATGGGCCCCACTTAACGCTCTATCTAAAAATAAAGTCGATTTGAATGGGTAATATTATAATAGGAGACCTAGTGACAGCTCTTTTAGCTGGATCACCTGTCCCTATACAATAAAGATGGAGTACTTACACCGAGCTAATTATCGCAATACATATCGCTTTGGTCGGAGTGCACACGCGCGGACGCACTTCGTGTCTGTCACGCGCCGCTGTCCTGCCGCTGTTCTGCCGCTGTCCTGGCGCTGGTTTTATTGTGTCGCCGTAACGTACAGCCCTAAACGTGTGCCCAATACTCAAACAGTGAACCTAAGCCTTATCTATATGGAACTGTAGTGCTTGAGTTCCCACAATAATTATTACTACACAACAATATCTCGAAATGCCATTATTCCCGAGCGAGCCCTTTGTTATCAAAAAACATAACTGTAGGAACATGTACGTTCCCAGTGAGAATGTTATCCCGCTCGATGTCGCACTAAATCATTTTTCACGAAAACATTTTTGGGCCACGTCAGTACCTACACGGCGGCGTACCGTCGGCAAAATAACGGGATGCGTGCAGCCGCAGAGCACACTTGCTAACGTGCATACAAAGTGACCGCGCGCACTACCCCAACGACAGCAAAACAAGCCAGCAAAGCCACCACGCTTGCATATAAAGCAAGCAGCGAGGTAGCGACAACAAAACAAGGTAACGAGGTTCTGCTGGCGGCAAAAAGCATGCATGCATAAAAGGCGGGTAGCGATAGCAAAGCAAACTGAGCCCTAAGGCGATGACCACGTCGGCGTCGCGTCGGTCGCCGCGTCGCGCCGCGTGGAAATTAGTAGTATGCAGGCAACATGAGTATTCATCAGGCAAGCCGCACGGTGCACTGCTCCTGGAAATTAAATTAACTAATATTTTTAAATGTTAACTCATTATAGGCAGGTTGTGACAGTCAAGCAATGTTGTGACAGTCAAGCACAACAGTACCTACAAATAACTTCACCTGCACAAATCGTCAAAGTAATTGACACAGAACACCTCTTGAGTGAATGCCTCTGGGTGATTCTAGGACCTTCTGTTTTTCGTAAGGTTTCGTATTAGCGCTCTACAGCATACCTAACGCCTAACAGCTACATAATCTAGCGTCACAACCAGAGTTGGAAACAAAACAGTTTTTTATTTGTTTTATAAAACAAACAATTCAAATTGTTTTAAACTAGTGTTTTTTTTGTTCTTTTTAGTTTAGGGCATTATTTCAAATTAATTCGACCTATAATGTTTCATTTCTGGACTAGATCTTTTCAAATTCACCATAGTAAATAAAATATTTACAAAAAACGATCAATGGATAAACATTTGTTTTATGTTGCGTATCTCTAATCAATACTGAATGCTTTACATTCACCCTGTATGTTCTAACTAATGTTGATTTTTAAAATGGGCGACACGGGGATTTGTCAATTTCATTGAAAGTAAATGACATGGCGCTGAAGCAAGAAGCCCAGGCTCACTACAAAAACTGGAAAATATCGCAGTTACACTTGACATCTCCCAAAAGAATTTTGATTGATTTGAAAATGAAAATTCTAATGCGTGTTTCAAAAATAGGTGTTATCTTATCCCATAAATCCTGGTACTTAGATCTTTGTTAATAATGTTTTATTTAATTATAATGTCAATAAAAGTTCAAAAATATAACAAAGCAATAGCATTTTTATGTCAAGATATTTAGACTCCTAAATATAAATTTATTTTCATTTTATATCCATGCATTCGCCATGAAAAGCTTGTTTTTTCGTATTGTTTTATACAATGCTTAAAACTTTTTTTAATGTGTGTTTTTAAATGTGTGATAAAAAACACGGTTTAAATTCAAACTGTTTTAAACACTGTTTTAAACATGATTGTGTTGTAAAACTTATTTTAATCATGCCGACACTGTCACAACAGCGGGGCGGCGGCGCGGCGCCTACAGGCTGCGGCGAAAGGTTACCGAAGCTAACGTGGAGGCGAGCGGTGTACGGTAACGACAGCAAAACAAAATAAGACTGGGCACAAACAGGGCGCGGGCGAGGCTTTTAGCGGTCGGCTGTGTGCGGCGGCTAATGGTGCTGCGTGCAGGCGCCTCGCCTGTCGCGCCGCGTGCCAGGAAATACTTTACGATACTTGATGCAAAAAGGGTTTAAACTGTTTTAAAGTCAATGTTGATTAAGGTGACAGATTTCGCTTACTTGCATGCTGTTGTAAGAGGAACAATGCGACTTGGGCGGCTTTGTTCTACAAATCTTGCTGAAAAAGGGATCGTTACAAGCCCCGGTTTTGTTAAAGCCAATTTTTTTTAATAATGTTGTCATCATGAACGACATATCAGATAGCAGCGGTCGGCAACCTTTTAGCAGGCACGGGCCACATAGTGGCAAAATGAAATAAAGGCGGGCCGCACTTGTTCATCATTATGTGTACCTATATCGAAATGCAAAAAAAAAAAAAACAAAAAAAAATTACTTTACTTACTTTACATAATTTTATTTTCACTTTTCATTCTCTAAAAGTTCGTGCTTATGTTGTGCGTAGGCGAAATAAAATCGCTTTTTATGTTCTAGTGCATAAAGTAATTTTTTTTTCTAAGACTAAGGTAATCAGGCCGAACAGTCACACACGCACAATAAAACGTCGCAGATTAAAGTCGTTATTTTATTTCATTTGCTTTAATTTATATCACTTCCGTGTTTTCTATCGTTAATTTAATAAAACCAGATCAAATAGTTGTCATTTATTATTTAAAGACGCAAAGAAACATTTTTATGACTTGGCAATATGAAGTAGGTACCCGTTTATATCCACCCTCGCCTGGGGCGAGGGTGGATATAAACGTCTCGGGGTAAAATGGCTTCTTTCGTGGACTAGTTGTACAAGCTACTATTATAATTAGGTAGTAAAAATGACAAAGAAAATGAGAAAAGGTAAACTTTCGCGGCTGTCGCGGATGGCACTGATTTCAGTTAATAATTCTAAATGATATTTACAAAACAATTGCGGGCCGCGGCTTGCCGACCGCTGAGATAGAGGAACCATCGCACATGTATGTATAATGCGATATTGAGGAAAAACGAGGGCAGTGCGCCATTGAATACTATCTCCGCGAGACGAGCTCTGAGCAAACAGCGCGCTATCAACATTGCATCAGCACACACGCGGCACACAGCGGCACAGCGGCACAGCGGCACACTAGCGGCATGCGGCACGCATGCGACACATTCACGCTGACATCTCGTTGTGTCACACTGACACACACGTTCAATGGCGGCGCTCGCTTCACTCGCTTGTGGTTATGTTCCTGCTTGCCTCTTTAAGAGGACTACATGACCTAAAGCGCGGCCTTTGTCGGACTGCATAGAAGAAAGAGAAAGAGAAGCGCGATGACACAACGCTGGTAATTTATTGCAAAATATGAAGCAATTATTTATTTACGAAAAATCTACTGTATGGACTAAAAAATTAAAACACTAGAGTTTTAGATCTATTCCCATCCAATACCAAGAGCTAATACCATTTGGTATTAGTTTATTTCCGAATTTATGTTCTATTCCCAACGAGTACCACATTTTTTAAAATAAAAAATCTATTACTAACGAATACCAAAACGTGACTTTTTGTACACTCAGCTACACAAAGTTGTATTTTATTTTCTAACATTTACATACTATACTAAGGTAATTGAAAATGCTTAGGTACTACTTTTAAATGTTAGCAAATTACTTATTCATATTTGATGTCTTTGCCAGAAAAATGCTGATTTATTACTACTAAGCTACATAATTATTTTAAAAGTTGATTGTCTGTGATATTTTATAACTATTGTTAGATTGTAAGTAAAATATCCATTTTTGAAGTTTTTGCCAAAAACATTGTTACATTAAAACTTGATTATTTGTGATATTTTATAATTTTGTTAGATTTTCAGTACTTTAACTATTCAAATTCGATTTTTTGCCAAATTTTTACGTGATTTATTATTAAAATACGCAATTATATCATCACCGTATATAAGTCGATTGCTCGAGCATCGCTCTATACTTTTACATACTAGGTAAGCACAGTTAATTAATAAGTACTGAAAATTGCTACTGTTTGATTGTTTGTAGGTATATAATATTATAATTGTTGGACTTGGAATAGTAAAATAAAAGTATCTAATATCTCTAAATTTCTAAAAATTACAAAATAAAAGAAAAAATCAATATGTGATTTATATTCAAACCCTAATCTTGATTAAACATTACTTAAAATCACTCAAAGCATTTTAATTTTAATGAACCTGACTGTACCTAATTTCTTCAAACTTGTTTTGGTATTGGTTTTAAAATGTGGTACTCGTTGGGAATAGAAAATAAATTCGTAAATAAACTAATACCAAATGGTATTAGCTCTTGGTATTGGATGGGAATAGATCGAGTTTTAGTATGTTGCTTGTAGAATAATTTGACAAAAAATCATAATGATAAAATGTATATTAGTATGGTTTTTATTGTAAAAAGAAAGTTTTTAGAGGTATGTTCATGATTTTTTTTCTATCGTACCAAATTACTTTTATTATGTTTTCAACACACTATCTACCTAGCATATATCCTGAAGAATATCATATATATTTTTTATTTTGTTTACTGTAGTCGATCACATACTTTTATTGTTTCTAAAACTTCCGTTTTTTTACGTTTAGGTCCTGTAAGCCCCTGAAGGAGAAACAATAGTCATGTTGTCTCGGTCGGCGAGGGACAGGATGTCATTATTGTCTCTCTTTATTTGGAGAACTCTTAAAAAACTGCAGAAATAAAACGAAGAACTTGCGGCTAGTACGGAATCATATTCGAATGCTCAAATCAAACCTCCAAGATAAACAAACAAAAGCACATACTTGATTCGTTAATTAAATCTCTCTAATAGGTCCCCAGAGTACTTACCACGAACTCGCACTATCCCGAGCTGCACCCGACTCCACCCGAGCGGGTCGAAAAGTGCACAACATAGTGAGAGAGCAATTGATTTCACTATACTTAAACAAGTTAACGAGAACTTAATCTGTTAAGTGTTTTGTTGTGTTAACACGTTCACGATCACGTGAACCAGTTGCAGCTGGTTCGAACTGGCGCAAATTGAAATATATATGTAGGTACTGGTAAAATCTGCACCCATCTCAATTTGTGCATCTCTGGAGACTCATAACTTTCGCGGCAGGCGTTTCAAGGACCTATGACACGATGAACATGAAGCTCTTCAAATTGTTGATAGTTGTAACGGTTATGAATCCTCATCTGGAATCACTTATTAAAGTTAATATAAATGCTTAATTAGAACCTTAATCGTAACAACGTAAAACAACACATTTTTAGTTTTTGTCGTATTTGGATTATACACAGCCTGTAAACAGTTTGAAACTGCAGACTCTATTCTTGTAGGTGTTCATTAGGATGCTTCAATATTTGGTGTCTCCGCTCCGAGACAAAGGCTCGCCTCACCCGGCGCGTGGCGCGCGGCTGGCGGCGCGCGGCGTGCGGCGGGCGGCGCGGTAGTCGGCGCTCACTGCTCGTTATTTTTGTTTCCAAACGTTCTCCTAATTTGCCGGCCATTAGCTCAGCCTCATTACTAACTTTTATTGTTCTTTGAAGGAGTTGTCCCGTGCAACACTACCCCCTCCCCTCAAGAGCCCGCGCCCCGCGCCCCCCACTTGCGTCCGTCCGGAACGAAACAATCGCGGCGTTGTTTTCCACTTTTATTGAAAAGGCTATGAATGAAAAAGGCCTCCACGACGGAAATTATATTAATGAACAAGTATTGCCTTCCGGCACTCCGCGGCTTCCGGGGACGATTCGCGTTCTGTTAAAGTTTTATTTTGTTATTTTTATTGTGACAAAATATTATAATTGAGTTGGTTGTTAAAGTGCTTTCAAATTAATTTGTATAATTGGGTGCTCTGCCACCCTACAGTTTTCCCTATATATTAACATTTTATTGGGGGGGGGGGGGGGCAAAACCTTCACAATAATTCCGCGACAAAACTCCAACATGGGTAACGCATAATTACCCGACTGCGGCGAAGCCCAAAAGGAGGGTTATGTGTTTAACCTGCATGTATGTCCGTTTCTTTGTTCCCACGTAACTTCTAAACGAATGAACGGATTTGGATAAATTATACGTCTTTATATTTGTCTTAGTAGCGCGAGTGTCACTGGCTACATTAAAATCAAAAACAAAGTAAAATGGCGGATTTGGGGTGCCTTAATGTGGAGTTCAAAAATTTTTTTCTTCTAATACCATCGAGTGGGATATCAAAATGAAGGGTTTTAAAAGGCGACTACAAAAATATAAACAACTTATATGGTTAAAAGTAATTCGAAGTGACAAATCGTAAAAAACAATATGTACCAAGAACTAAATCGTCTGCGAAATCTTTCACAATTGTAAACTAAAAAGCTGGAAATAAATAAAAGTAATTAAAAAACTAAAAAACCCGACTGCGGTAAAAAATTTAAGTAAGTTAAAAAAACTGAAACTTATAAAAACAAGCCCATTTTAAATAAAATAGGAAGCAGACGGGACCCATACTATTTTTATTATATTTTCAAACTCAAATGTAATGTTGGGTACATCACTATTTGTATGTCCCAGGAGTGGGAACATTGTAGGCTGGTACGTCATTATTTTCCTTAAATTTTATTTTACGAGAAGCAAAACATTAGTTTCTCCAGACTAGCACCATTGGAAGTAGGCCTTAGAGAGCACTAGCACTGTTTATACCTAACCCCAGCATGGCGGCCACTCGACCAGTAGGAGGGCCACACTGTCGCAGCGGATCAGCCGCCCTGACAGTAGGAGCGCCACACTGTCGCAGCGGATCAGCCGCCCTGACAGTAGGAGCGCCACACTGTCGCAGCGGATCAGCCGCCCTGACAGTAGGAGCGCCACACTGTCGCAGCGGATCAGCCGCCCTGACAGTAGGAGCGCCACACTGTCGCAGCGGATCAGCCGCCCTGACAGTAGGAGCGCCACACTGTCGCAGCGGATCAGCCGCTCTGACAGTAGGAGCGCCACACTGTCGCAGCGGATCAGCCGCTCTGACAGTAGGAGCGCCACACTGTCGCAGCGGATCAGCCGCCCTGACAGTAGGAGCGCCACACTGTCGCAGCGGATCAGCCGCCCTGACAGTAGGAGCGCCACACTGTCGCAGCGGATCAGCCGCCCTGACAGTAGGAGCGCCACACTGTCACAGCGGATCAGCCGCTCTGACAGTAGGAGCGCCACACTGTCGCAGCGGATCAGCCGCCCTGACAGTAGGAGCGCCACACTGTCGCAGCGGATCAGCCGCCCTGACAGTAAGAGCGCCACACTGTCGCAGCGGATCAGCCGCCCTGACAGTAGGAGCGCCACACTGTCGCAGCGAATCAGCCGCCCTGACAGCGACACACGCTAGTTGCGACGAGGACAATCAACCCCCTGTTAGCATCCTGTTAGCCCAGCACGAACAGCACGTGTGTGTCCTCCCATCACGCGTCCTCTGAGATCATGTTTGTTATTGTAGGTTGCATTACTGATACAGATTCTCATCAGAAAACTTCTCTAACAAAATATTTAATTATTTTTATTGAATAATGGGTAACCAGTAAAATATCATGTTTTTTAAAATAAAATATGTAAATCCTAACGCACTTCACGTGATCACGTCAGTTTCGCCTTAATAGGATTGTCTCGTCTGTAGGACGTCCTTTGTCGGTAATGAAAACGTAGGCATTAGGTTTGTTACGTCAGATCGCAGGCACGCGTCACTTGCTACGTCAGATCGCAGGCACGCGTCACTTGTTACGTCAGATCGCAGGCACGCGTCACTTGCTACGTCAGATCGCAGGCACGCGTCACTTGTTACGTCAGATCGCAGGCACGCGTCATTTTTTACTTCAGATCGCAGGCACGCGTCACTTGTTACGTCAGATCGCAGGCACGCGTCACTTGCTACGTCAGATCGCAGGCACGCGTCATTTGTTACGTCAGATCGCAGGCACGCGTCATTTTTTACTTCAGATCGCAGGCACGCGTCATTTTTTACGTCAGATCGCAGGCACGCGTCACTTACTACGTCAGATCGCAGGCACGCGTCACTTGGGTGACAAAAGGAGACTGATATTCAGAGAGAATGCTCAAACACACAGTGACTAGCGCGTGTCATGGGGATGGAACCCGTACACACGTTTTTCAAAGATGAAAGGTTTTTATTATTTTGCAGTCCCCCAGTAATTGGGTCGTGGAGGTCAGATGGCAGTTGCTCCATATTGAATACTGATTGAACCGCAGGGAAACTGCCGTCCCACATCGACTCGCATACCAGTGATGTTCATCACAACTCTATGAGACACCCAAAACTAATAAAGATCAGAAATCAAATATTTTAAATAAAACATCGTGTTAGAACATCGATAGTTTAACTACAAACTTGTTGTCCGGACATTTTATAGGTACTGTGACTTACAAAATCATTTATTACTTAGCATTTTTTCTCGATACGTATTCCAAGTTGAATCATTAACTTGAACACTTTTTATTTTGGATTGGAAGTTATCAAATAACTTCTCCCGCTCTTCGTGTCAGACTTTTACTGACTTAACCCCCCTAACCTTTTTTTTCGTTGAAAAATCCTCATGGATACCCTCCGTCCGCGCAGAACGGAGGGTTATGTCGGACTCCTACCGACTAAAACCCCAATGTTCTTTCTACTATCATAAGTCGGGGGCTCGGGAGATACTTGTACATTCGCCGCACCCCCGACTGGTGTCAGCCCGCCATGCCTAGCGGGCCTCATCCCCAAGTGCAGGTGATCCCACGACCGTACGTCCTTCCATTATATAAGGCGCGCATATTGCGTGCCACTTCTTTGAGCCCGACTGCTCTAGCGGCCCAATTTCGCCGCCCGCAGGCCCCTTCTTATGGTGGCCGGAAATCGTTAATCGCCCTTCGACGCCCGGCTGCTCTTCTGGTGCGGGTAGAATGAGAGATATGCTCTCTCTCCATCTCCGCCCCTCCTTTGCATGCATCACCTCCTCGCAAAAAGAGGCCACAGCACCCCACGCGTTTTCGCTTCCGACCATGAACTAAACCACCGCCGAAAATGACAGATCACCCGCACCAAGTGTCGCGACGAAGGCACAGCGCTGTTGGGCCTAAGCTGTACTCCTCCAACGTATGTTGCGCCGTGTCCTCGTGGCAGTCCACACAGTGTTGACAAGCAGGCGTCCGCTCCCGACCTATGCGACGCAGGTATTTCGCGAAACATCCTTGTCTAGTAAGCACCTGCGTCAGCCGGAAACTCAGGGCGCCATGCTGCCTCTCCAGCCATTCTTCCATAACAGGCCTTACCACCACTATTGTGGCGAGCCCCCACCTGGGTTGCGCAAGTCGCTCCCTCCATTCAGCCACTAGGATCTGACGGAGCTCAGTCCTTCGTTGCTCGCATTCCCGACTTCGAGGAACCAGAGGCTGACCACGCGCAACCCATGCCGTGGCCTGTATGGCGGATTGCCGATGCGTTTGCCTCAGGGCCGTCTAATCATAATAATACTCTAGCTTATTTTGTTGCTTATTAGTAGATTCAATTATTTTTGTGATTTCAAAAGTAACTAAATGGAATGCATTATGTAGGTAATAATAAGTTTGTGTAGGTCTTGGTGGTAGATTATTTATTTGATTGCTTTTATGTGAAGTTATATTATGTAAGTATCCAGCTTAAAATTTCGAATAGGTCCCCAAACATCCTAGGGTGGGCCTGAGACCATTCTAGGGTGGGCACGGACACCCCCCCCCCCTCCCCCCAATATACGCCAATGCCACCCGTGTTTCTTCAGTTGCCTGTGCCAGGGGACACGGTATCTCTTTCGAGCAAGCCGCGACCCTGGCAGGCATCGTAGGCATCGGCCCTAGCGAACCCCGTCAGTTAGTGCTGACATCTCTATGAGGCGCACGTGGAACACAACGCGCCGTCGTCCCGGGCCTGGTCCTTACCGGACGGCGAGCTGCCCATTGCTCGCCGTCCGCAGGCTCGCGCCTACGGTGGCCGGGAATTGGCTGTCGATTCCCGACGCCCCGGGCGTCTCCTGCGGCGACTAGGGGCGTGAAGGCGCAAAGATTGCCTCTCCCTCAAGCGCTCCGCCTCCTCCTACGCAAGCATTACTACTTTGAAGAAGGAGGTGACGGCTTCCCATGCACTCTCACTCCGTACCATGGCCTGGACTAGGGCTGGACGCGAGAGATCGCCGCTGCCAATCGCCGTCGTGAGGACGCGGTGGTGCTCTGCCCAAGCTGGGCAGACCTCGCGAGGTGAGGGCGCCGCGCCGTGGCGCCTCTCCAGCCACTCCTCAAAGAGGGAACTTATCGCCGCAATTGTGGCGTGCCCAGCACTGGGTTGCGACAGTCGCTCTCTCCATGTCGCCATGAGATCCCGCTGGAGCTCTGTCCACTGTGCCGCGATTTCTCGCGGCAGCGCAGGTACGCCCCGGCGTTTTGCCTCCTCTACTTGAACACCTTTGTAATGAAGTAGGTACAGTCAGACATCAATTTTGCATAAGCATATTAAAGTTCAAATTGCTGTGATAATACCGGCCGCCTCGCGCCGCAGGCCACATCTGTGTTTGTGTCGAACACGCAGGCTAGCGTCGAATGAAACAAAACATATCGTCGCTTTTACGCACACGGTACTACGTAAAATTACGCATGACCTTGGTAGATTGATACTACTACTAAAATTCACTTCATCACAGCAAGTATACATAGATAGCTGGTAACGTAACCTAATGGTTTAGCAAACGTGAAAGTCTGGGTTCTAATCTCGAGATGACTTATTATTTTTCTTTTCAACAATTATCTTTTTCGTTTTTTTATTTGTTATTCAATAGAGATAATAAACGAGAATAATAATGTAACAATTTTTATGTTTTTATTATTATATTGTTATGCTTATGTTATATGGGGTTAAAAATAAAAATGTTTTATACTTAAGTGTTTTCAAAATGTTTATTCGTTATAATCAGTCGTATTAATTAGGACTTATTGCGGTTACAGCTTAAGTATTCATTTTCATTATGAAAAGAAGATTGAAACTAAACCTCAAAATAATCCTTATTACGGATATGACACAATTTTATTTTAATATTACTAAAATCAATTCATAACTTAATACTTTGTAAAAACGTTCTTGTTTATGATTTCCAATCAAATATTATGTTTTTGAGCTGGTTTTCGCTTGCACGGCGAACGCTTCGTAAACACTTGTCGAATAATTCGGCAAAATATCTTGTTGGTATGAAACCACTTGTTTCATATTCACTGACCAGCTGGGCCTTCCACTTCTCTTTCGACTGGCATGGCTACCCACTTCCTTATATCTTTTGACCCTCCGACTCACAGTTGGTAATTTCTCTAAAACAAAAAAGGAATACTGTTAGGCAACTAGCAAAATTATAAAATATTATTACTATTTTGAAACAAAATTATTTTTAAAATAGAAATGCTACAAAATGTTTATATTATAATTATGCTTAATTTTATATTCATCATTCCAAAAGTAAATAAGTAAACTAGGATTTTTTTTTTCTATTTAGGGCTTATGGTAAATATAAAACGTTTAAAAAAATAACTACAAGGATCATCAGTTATACTTTAATTAGATAATTAATGTTCGATAAAATAATTAAATCATAATACTCACAGTCAGTCCGGTTTCATCAAATATTTGTGATAAAATATTAAGTCCATGTTTACGCAGCGCGATAATATCCGATTTCATCTCAATATTTAAATTTGCTTGCATTTCAAAATGAACTATAACACCGCTAATAGATTAAACACACTTCACTAACCCACAATATCAAATTATCAAAGAAGCAACAACATTCTATTTAGTCGGGGACTAGCGGTGAATGAGCCGTAAGTTAAGCATCTATCTACCTTATATTTTATTTATTTAGATTTCTGTGGGTATAATCATAAAGTTTTACGAACTATGTGAACAAGACGAACATGACACGGAACTATATTCGAGTAATATGCGAGTGTGTGTGTCTAATTACTCATTAAAAGAAGGTCGTAAGTCAAACTAAACGTCAAGCTATTGCTTTGAGACTTTGCCTATGGACTTTTGGAGCCTACTGTACTGTACTAAGCTCAGCAGGCATGACATCCCCTGACCCAGTGCAAGTCAAAGCTTCCATTTGCTCAGCGGCAACTCAGTGGCCACTACAAAGGAGGGCGAGACGACTGACACAGAGCAGCGCCGCGGGGTACGCGCTGAGTTGCAGGCAGCCTGGGATCTACGATGCAGATCAATTAACTTATATTTTGCTAGTTCTAGAAAATTAAAACTATAGTTAAAACTGATAATCATTCCAAGCCATAAATGGTACTTAGAAATAGAAATAATTTATTTGCATCAACACGATTTTTCCACTCATTCCATATTTTTCTTTTGATCCACTGCTGAACGATACGAGACTATGAAACTACAGAGAACGATTGTGAGGAAATATTTTAATATACGAGTATTATCGCCGTGAATAGATAACAACGGATCGTTTTCATGATTTGTTTTTATTAGAGCACAGAATAATTTAGTCGTACTACATAATTATTAGGGAATAGTCCCGGGAAATCCCGTTCCCGAAAGTCCCGGGAAATCCCGGGATTTAGCGTAGACCAAAGAACCGGGAACACATAATCTTTGTTCCGGTGCTGTCGGTACTTTCGGGACTGAGTAAAATTTTTTAAATTCAAATTTCGCGCTTTAGTTATTACTTGTTGTAGGAGCTGCGCGGGGAAGTGAGAGGGGATAGGCGAAATGGCGTGATCTAACCGCCTCCGCTTGCACCCCGCGCATCTCCCCCACGTCTTGCACTATGTCTCGCTCGCGGTCATTTCGAGAATTTCGCTCGTTGTTGTTGTTGTGTTTTATTTGATAATGATAAAGTGATTTCAAGTGTTTTGTAATTTGCAAAAACTTAAAATATATTGCTCAAGCATACTGAGGTAAGTTAAATAATATGTATAATAATAATACCTACCTACCTCACTAAGTGCTTTTAATATTTTTAGTAATGATAACACATTCGAATGGTGAATGGCCGCGGATTTATGGGATAATTTAAATTTAAATGGAGTACCTTACCTACTACCTTTATAATATTAATTTACCTGTAGCATTTTTACACTGTAAGTTATCAGTCCAAAAAAATCATATAATTTCATTATTTTAGATCATTCAGACAAGTACCTATGGAATTCGAAGAAGTTGCTAATAAAGCCGACGATGCATCATCAGTAGGTATGGCATTACTTTCTCAGAGCGAAAGATAAAAATAATGCCAAATGTAAACAATGCCAAAGAATTTTGAAGTGTATTGGTGGCAGCACAGGTGGTTTATTAAAACATATTAAAAATGTGCACCAAAAAAACCTTGCTACAGAGAGACAAAGTATCGAACTGCGTGCGCCAAGTTCGTCAAAAACTAATATTGACGAAGTAAGTACCTACAAAAAGAAGACTAAGATGAGTGACTACTACGAATCCAAGTCATGAAGAAGGATTTAAGAATATAGGTTGTAGTGTTTGAATGGATAAGTATTTTACTTGTAATTTGAGTGTGATAATTGTAAAAAAGACTGTTAATGGTAATAAATATTGTAGTTTTTGGATAATTTGATTGTGATAATTCTTTTAAAGACTGTTTCTGGTAATAAATATCTAAAGAGATTTACAAAGGTGTTTTATTGGTGTTTTGAATGAACACACTCAAAACAATTATAATAATCGACGATTACTGTATTATACCTATAATAGATAAATGCAACAGTTATCAAAAGTCCCGAAAATCCCGGGGCGTCCCGGTTCCTTTAAAAGCAACTCCCGAAATTCCCGGGTCTCAATTATAGCACCGGGACTTCATTCCCTAATAATTATATTATAAATGATTGCCACTGTGACTACAGAATCTCTTCCAAAAACACAAAAAACATATCTACATGGATTTGACTTACGTACCAACCTTTAGGTATTAACCCGCAACTGAATGCAGAGCGTTCAAACAGAATTCTGTATTCGTAGTGTAACGTGACGTGTAACGTGCCACGCAGCACACTCTCGACTTCATAAAACAATCCGACTCTACTCAACCAAGCAACATGTAGAACGTACATTAACAACTAAACTCTGTTCTTTATTACTTCACCCGGGTATTAATTTATTTGGGTTTTAATTTTATTTGTTAAACGTAGAATTACTTATAGTACACACAGCGAGTCAGAGCTGCCTTTTACTTATAGTACACACAGCGAGTCAGAGCTGCCTGTTACTTATAGTACACACAGCGAGTCAGAGCTGCCTGTTACTTATAGTACACACGGCGAGTCAGAGCTGCCTGTTACTTATAGTACACACAGCGAGTCAGAGCTGCCTGTTACTTATAATACACACAGCGAGTCAGAGCTGCCTGTTACTTATAGTACACACAGCGAGTCAGAGCTGCCTGTTACTTATAGTACACACAGCGAGTCAGAGCTGCTTGTTACTTATAGTACACACAGCGAGTCAGAGCTGCCTGTTACTTATAGTACACACAGCGAGTCAGAGCTGCCTGTTACTTATAGTACACACAGCGAGTCAGAGCTGCCTGTTACTTATAGTACACACAGCGAGTCAGAGCTGCCTGTTACTTATAGTACACACAGCGAGTCAGAGCTGCCTGTTACTTATAGTACACACAGCGAGTCAGAGCTGCCTGTTACTTATAGTACACACAGCGAGTCAGAGCTGCCTGTTACTTATAGTACACACAGCGAGTCAGAGCTGCCTGTTACTTATAATACACACAGCGAGTCAGAGCTGCCTGTTACTTATAGTACACACAGCGAGTCAGAGCTGCCTGTTACTTATAGTACACACAGCGAGTCAGAGCTGCCTGTTACTTATAGTACACACAGCGAGTCAGAGCTGCCTGTTACTTCTATTATCACCCCATGCAACACTCCGGTACATTAACAACATCCAACTGAGCCAAAGCCAGTTAGCGCGTGAAGTTGGCGCCACTCGGATCAAGCACTGTCGTCTTGGGTGATGTTGATAGGCACTATATTATTAATAACACTAAACTGATATAAACCAAGCGATGACTCCCGGCATCTACATGATTAAAACTTCAGCTACCATCGAAAAACAACTTGATTTGACTTTACCTTTGAACTGGCGTTTTGGGGACAGTCTGATAAATATGTTAAAATAGATTTTAAAGATAATTAAAGAGTACCATGAACATAAAAAAAGATACAAATAACACAACCTTAACGTTATAAAATAGTGAACATTAGGTTTTATCCACTAACTAAAATACGTAACTTCAAGTTGATCTAATCCCGCATTGGAGTTTACTAATTAACTAAAAGCAGAAGCAAATATGTGAGAGCCGATTAGATAATAAGCTCACAACACTCGTGAACAACATTCGATATCACAGAGAGAAAAGACGCGCAGTAAACCGGTAAAGTTCTCAACGATAACATTATTCAATCTTGTTTCGATTTTAAAAACATATCTTTGAAAATTTGTGAAGTCAAAGTAAAATCTTATTCTGCACACAATATGAAACCAATTGTCATAGTAAGCACCTCGATGCACACCGCGCGATATTTCCGCAGACACGGCACGTCGCTATCCGCGGATAAGCCGTCGCATTCGATACGCGCGTCGTGAGATATATCCCGCCATTCGTCTCCCGACTGCGGCACGGCGGCGCTTGTGTGCACGCTCTCAAATAAGTCGCGACTCGTTCTCCTGCTTTGAATATAATAGTATCTAAGTTTATATGGAGCTCGCAGTTTTATAGCAATTTGGATTACAACAATATTCTAAAAGAAAATCTGTTTGTAAAAGGAGAATGACTACATAACAATACTACATACTTAATATTGGCAGATAGAATATGTGACTATCTTATAGTCCTTAGTTTAGTTTGGCGACAACTTTGATATTCAGTTAAGAAGGCGTCACTTGTGGATGAAATGGTGCTGGTATTAAGTCGACGTCATGATTATTCATAATCCCGTAGTTCCGCACCGGCAGTCGGGCCCAGCCAGGCTCGCAGCTCGCAGCTCGCAGCTCGCTCTCGCTTCACAACATTAATTTATCTTCGTGTCACTATACAAGAGCACAGCTCGGCGTTCCATAATATTCGTCTGACGAAACAGTCGCGAATATTAGGAAGAAATAATATACGAATAGCTATAATGTTCATTGGTTTAAATATTTTTCCAAGTCTCATGTTCTGGGGATCAGTTATTAGCTGGCAGTTATACATGCGTCGTGGACTCAACATCGTCTCATTACTAATGACCAGTTAATAAAATAAATATGCATCTGTGGCATGTATCGGCGGCTGACGGAAGATAAGATATATTAATTTGCTCAAACATGTGTAAACATACGAGTACAAGACTATATTATAAATGCTGCAGGATAACATACAAAGAAAGAACCACACATGTCTGCCACCTAGTATATGGCGTGCAAATATTAAGAATAATAAAGATTTTGAATGATTAATTTCAAGTCGAAAACATTAATGTTATGTGAATTAGTAAATAAATTATAAATGTCAATATTAGAAAAATAATAATGCATCAAAATCTATGTCAATTATAAATTCTTCTGTCAGAAATTCATTAATATTATAGTAAGCTTTTTCAATTAGATATTACTTTAGTTGATTTAGCTCCCTCCAACTTTTGGGTAACTTATTATAAATAATGGGAGCCATGCAAAAAAACACTTTTGCGCATAAGTCTCTGCAGCGACAATTAGCGGCTCCCCGCGGACGTGTCCTTTATTAGCTGACTGCGAAGCCCCCTGCTACACACACACACTCGTAACAACTACCCATCGCTCCACGGACCAGGGGACGCACCAACTACTAAGAACTGCTAGAAGTCACGCTTACTCGACCAGCTCATTGTATAGATACCATCTCCTGTGGAATGTATAGGCATGGAATATGTGTCCCTAGTAATTGTACAGCTCATTTCAACAGAGGCGTGATGTAGGTGCTCGTCATGCTATTTCAACAGAGGCGTGATGTAGGTGCTCGTCATGCTATTTCAACAGAGGCGTGATGTAGGTGCTCGTCATGCTATTTCAACAGAGGCGTGATGTAGGTGCTCGTCATGCTATTTCAACAGAGGCGTGATGTAGGTGCTCGTCATGCTATTTCAACAGAGGCGTGATGTAGGTGCTCGTCATGATGTAGGTGCTCGTCATGCTATTTTTTGCTTTTATCTTGACCATAGAACAATACCATTCCATTCCTGAAACCTCAGAAGGAATACCTGTTCATATTTTCAGTTATATTGTGGTGAGTTCAGCTACATTTATCGATGGCAATATTGCGGTAGAAGACAATAAAGCGTGCACCAACTCAATAATTCCACAGGACGTGATTTTTTGAGCGTCTACCAACGTGAGCCGCCGGCGTGCCGCGCGTCACGCAGTAGGCAGCTGCCGAAGATCTAGTCTTCATGATGAATGTTGACGCGCCACGCATCATGTGCACCTATTGAAACAAAATATAGTATCAACATTATCTAAGTAATAGCAATCATTCGACGTCGTTTCACCACAAAAGCGACATAATGTTTGAGTTTGTGACCGTGAGGAAGGAACCTTCTGTCCCTTCTTATTTCACGGTTTAACGACCACAGTCGCGCAACGTCGCTTGAAAGGAAGCCAAATATAAATGGAGGAAAGTATATTATTAATAGTTAGCCGGACCCGCCGGCGGTTATAAAGAAAATCGTTCGGGAAGCGGGGAAGCGAAATTGCCGTCCGATTGAAATTCGAGTCGAGTAGGAAAATCTAGCCGAATAGCCGCGGTAACCACTACCACGAGACTTTACACTAACCGTGAAATATGTGCCGACAGGAGCGTGTCGTGCACCTACCGCATCACTGACCCCGAGCTCACTAGGTGTAATATGTGTCGACAGAAGCGCGTCGTGCACCTACCGCATCACTGACCCCGAGCTCACTAGGTGTAATATGTGTCGACAGAAGCGCGTCGTGCACCTACCGCATCACTGACCCCGAGCTCACTAGGTGTAATATGTGTCGACAGAAGCGCGTCGTGCACCTACCGCATCACTGACCCCGAGCTCACTAGGTGTAATATGTGTCGACAGAAGCGCGTCGTGCACCTACCGCATCACTGACCCCGAGCTCACTAAGTGTAATATGTGTCGACAGAAGCGCGTCGTGCACCTACCGCATCACTGACCCCGAGCTCACTAGGTGTAATATGTGTCGACCGAAAATCAAAGATTGGTCGAGTGGGTCCAGTTGATCAAAGACTCTAATGTTCAATTAGTTTCAACAGGCCTGAGTCAGTTTGGCGGGAGGCGGCATAAAACATTCGCATGGGCCAAGGGGGCAGAGTGCAGGCAGCGCGCGGGCTAAGGGAGCAGAGCGCGGGCAGCGCGCGGGCTAAGGGGGCAGAGCGCGGGCTAAGGGGGCAGAGCGCGGGCAGCGCGCGGGCTAAGGGGGCAGAGCGCGGGCAGCGCGCGGGTGTATCTCTGGAGACAAAGCCGTAGTACATCACTCGATGAGCACCATTCGTTGCGCTAGATGGACGCACCTCGTCCTCTACATATAGAAGCGCTGTCGACCTTTACAGACCGCGCGAACATGTCGAGAAGGACGAGGAAGGCTCACTGGGATTTATATCTCAAATCGAGGCATTAAACTGCTCTGGAACCTAATTTCTCAGTAGCGACGGTTCAGGATGATGCCCATGACACACGTCGATGTACTTTACTAGACAGAGAAGGAGATACTTAAGTTAACTACGAAACACGCCACGACATCGTAGCGCACTGACTCTTACAACTTGAAAGAAGTCAATGGTAACGACACAAGGTGTTCGCTGAAGCGCGGCGGCGCGAATTAAACTTCCAATTCAATACAAGTTGCAATTAAATATTTCCAATCGGGCACTTGCAGGGAGAGCACGGGGGTGCGGGCGCGCAGGCCGAGGGGCGCGCAGGCCGGGGGGCGCAGCACCTGCCCCCTCACTAAGATATACAGTTCGGATTACCGCGCCGAACTCCACGCTCAACGACAACTGTTTCATACTGAGAAAAGATACGCATTTAAAAAGGTAATCTTATTTATTTATTTATTCATCAAACAATTTACATTGTGTTCGAATTTTACAAAATAATTACATTTCAAATCATAACAGAAGCAATAACAAAAATAATTTGAAAAAGATTACCATGTCGTCAATCGGAAACCGTTTACATGTCAAACCATAAAAAGCACAAAAACAACCATATCTATTCCATTTTACGTAAATCAACTGAGCATTAAATATCAATTAAATTACTGTTTATATGTCCAACCATAAAAAGCCCAAACACAACCATGTCAATTCCATGTTAGGTAAACTTAATGAAAATCAAATGTAGATTAAACGCCAGTTAGATGTAAATTAAATGTCAATCAAATGTAAGTTAAATGTCAACGAAATTGAATTAAATGAAAAATAAAAAGCTAAATCGATATAAATTAAATGTCAATTAAATTATGAATTACATAATTATCCAACCACATAAGCTACGAAACAATCATGTCTATTCCATGTTGCGTAAATAAAATAAAATAAAATCAAATGTAATTTAAATGTCAGTCAAAATTAAATAAATGTCAATTAACTGCAAACTAAATGTCAATTAAATGCAAATTAAATGTCAATCAAATAAAATGTCAATTCAAATAAATGCCACTAATCCAAATGTCAAATAAATTAAATGTCAATACCAAATCAAATAATTCATACACAATTTATCTGGAATCATTCAACTTCAAATCGGATATAGAGTATAAACATTTTTCTAATAGGAAGGCTTTCAGCTTTGCCTTAAATAAGTTTTTGTTATATACCAAAGTTTTTAAATCAGTAGGTAACTTATTATATAACTCTACTGCTTGGTAACGTGAACAATGCTTTGCTATGTTAAATTTAGGCACCATTATATTTTTAATAACTTTCCTTCGTGTGTTCTCTCTCAGCTGTCTTTCTTTTTGTGATTCATATTGATGTATATATTTTGCGAACTTGCTTAACAGAACTAGTATATACAAACTTGGAACTGTAAGAATGCCTAATTTCTTAAAATATTCTTTGCATGAATCCCGCTGTGAAATTTTGACAATGGTTCTAATGGCACGCTTCTGAAGGATGAATGCTCTTTGGCGGTTGTAGTTATAGCTATTTCCCCAAAACATGATGCTGTACCTCAACCTAGATTCAACCAAAGCATGATAGCATGCTTTAAGTTGCTTCAAATCTATTTCATCCCTGAGGCTCCTAAGTGCATAACATGCAGAGGATATAGAGGAATCAATAGCAGCAAGCTCCTGTTTCCAGTTTAGATTTGAATCAATGTTTATACCTAAGAATTTTACCTCATTTACCAATCCTATCTTGTCTCCCTTCAATGTCACATCTATAGTATCAGTGTTACGAGATGTAGTCTTAAATAACATTATATTTGTTTTATTTGTATTAATTAGTAAATTATTAGCTGTAAACCATTCAGAAAGATTATCTAGACTTTTATTTACTTTTGCGGACAATTCTTTTAAGTCATGCGCTGCAATTATTACGTTTGTGTCATCAGCAAAAACAACACACGAAACGTCAGGCTGAACTGTGTTCATGAAATTTAATAAATCGTTTGTGAAGATAAGATACAATATTGGACCTAAAATTGAGCCTTGAGGTACCCCTCGTTTTATGTATATCATCTTTGATTTATATGCTATTTCATGATTGTTTTCATCAATGTTTTTTATTTCGACATACATTCGTCTGTTTTGTAAATAAGATGTCATAAGTTTTAAAGCATCACCTCTTATACCATAATGTTCCAATTTAGCCAGCAGTAATTGATGATCTATAGTATCAAATGCAGAACTCAAGTCAATAAATAGTCCAGCCACTTTCATTTTGTCATTTAATTTACTAACTACGTCATCAATGAGAGTGTCTATGGCATCTGAAGTGCCAATGCCCTTTTGATACCCAAATTGTCTTAAATGGATTATTTTATTTAGATTTAAATGTACCATTAGTCTAAATTTAATTATCTTTTCAAAAAGTTTTGACAAAGTTGGTAGCAAGGATATTGGTCGGTAATTTTTTGGGTCAGTATTTGTGCCCTTTTTGTATATCGGAATTACCTTAGCCAGTTTGAGTTGATCTGGAAAAATTGACTCTTTAATACATTTATTAAAAAATTCAGAAAGAGGATGTGCTAAAAATTCTATGTTCTGCTTAATAATTGTTATTGGTAAGTCGTCATATCCGCACGATTTTTTGTTAGCCATGTGACACACCATCTTTTTTATCTCCATTGGTGTAGTCGGCTTGAATGACAAGTTACTCTCAACTCTCACCGTTGTTTCATTCAGAAAGGACATTGCTTTATCTTTGTTAAGTGTCAGTGATGGCTTGTAAACAAAGCTGTCAACGAATTTATTAGCAATATCCTGGGAATCATAGATAACTTTGTTGTCTATATTTAGGACAAGTTTTTTTCTAAGCTTGTTTTTTGTTTTCTTTGTATGTTCATTTACTAGTTTCCATGTCTCTTTGGGTATATTTTTAGCTTTACTAAGATGAACTGATATGGCTAACTTTTTAGCTTGCTTTATAACCCTTCTGTAAATTCGAATATATTTTATTTTGTAATTCGAGATACTATCATTATTTGGGGTGTCACAGCATAAAACTCTTTTCATTTTACTTGATACTTTGACTCCCTTGGTTACCCACTTTATTATTTTATTTTTCACAGGCTTTATTTTAATAGCCTTCTTTGGGTAACAGGTACGAAAAATTTTACCAAAATTTTCTAGAAAATTATTTATTCCCATATTACTAAAATTTATATTTGAAATACTCTTTTTAAACTCAGCATTATTTTTTGTGTTAAATAACCTTTTTTTAATTGTTATGGTATATTCTGAGCTCTTCGTTTTCTCATTGATTTTATCTAGAACCATATTGCAAAAAAGCCCACCATGACCATCTGCTATACCATTGTGATCGACCAAACAACTCTCTATACAATCGTCATCAACATTTGTAATTATATTATCAATACACGAGTTTGATTTATTTCGAATGAAAGTAGGAGTTTTTATAAGGTATCTAAAATTATAACATCTCAATAAACTTATGAACTCTGAAGCTTTTCTACTTTCAACCAGTACGTCGATATTAAAGTCGCCACAAACTAAGCACTTCCTATCCAGAAATAGTTCCAAAAATTTTTCTAAACTACCCATGAAACTTTCAAGATTTTTCTCAACTGGACTTCTATAACAACAGCATATGTGTAAACCTGTTTTAAGATCTTTAACACCACAAATCTCAAAACTTTCTGATCTATATAACTTTTTAATTGCGTCAATGTTTTCACATTGTTTATTTTTATGTGCTAAAATAAGGCTACCTCCTCTCTTTTTGTTTGTCCTTGTGTTGTATGATGCTAAATTATAATTGGACATACAAAATACATGTGCAGATTTATCATTTAGGAAATGTTCTGTTATGCATAAGTAATCTAAATCAATTTCATGTGTTTCGATATATACTTCAAGTTCTGTTTTTTTATTACTTATGCCACATACATTTTGATGAAATATTTTAAGATAGTTTGTTTTCGATAATAAAAGAACTGAAGAATTATTATATAACCTGTTTTGTGTATCAGTTTTAGTCACGAAAAAGATCATTATTATCGGTGGTTATTGACGAACTATTTAATTCTGTTTGTGTAGCAGAATTTACCAACAGTTTCGGTGTCGTAGCATTATTCCTATTATTGTCAAAATTCGAATTTGTTTGTGTATAAACATTCCTACATTGCACATTTGACGAATAATGTTGATTGTTAATCCTATTTTGAACATAATTTAAATATTTTGTCTTATACTGTATACCTAGTATTTCCCTGTGTATTAACTGGCATGCAATCAACCTGTTGAATAAACCACCTGTATTAGTATAATAATTGTTGTCAAGTGATATAAAATTCGAATTTTCACAATTTTTACAAACATATTTTAACGTGCAATTCAATTTGGATACATTTAAATATTTATTGTAATAGATCTTACTTACTAAAATGTTCGTTGTTTGAATGTTGTGCAAGGTATAATGCAATGCACTTATTATACTTAACGGATTATTGTCATTAGAACCCGCCATTATCAAAATAAAGTCAGATTTGGTGAAATCTTTACACATAGATAAACATGAATTTAATATTTGATTCAGTGGCGCGTTTGGTTTTATTACTGACATTACACTAAAAGATTCTCCTAGAAAGTTTTGTAGTCTTTCACGCATACCGTAGCCAGCTTGATCTGCGAATATCGCAAGTCTGTGCTTTCGTGTGGGGACTGGATCCTTTCGAAGCTCACAGGATTTATTCTCCACAAGAACTTTTGCGCTTTCATTAGTACCTACTAGCTGAGATGTTGACGAAACATTAGTTCGGTTTCTTGTCGGATCCACCTCTACTAATGTAGTTAACGGTTCCTCATTGTTAGGCTCCTCCACGTAAGATAAATTTGATATGTCTTGTATGAAACAACTATTTAAATCCCCGTTATTTCTTGTAGGTGACGACAGTACTGTTCCTGTGACCGAAGACTCCTGTGTTAAGGAAACGTCTAACTTCTTATTTGGGCTTATTGTTGATATGGCATGCAGGGTAAAATCTCTTGATGAGGTTCTTGGAAACCCCATTTTCATCGTTACGGTTCTATAGCGCCGTTGATACTGAGGTGAATAGAACTTCCTAGGTGTTTCTGTTGTTTTGTTTGATGCCAATCCCTCAATTCCGACTGATTTAAAAAACTTTATTTTATTCTCATAACTCCTATTTCTTTCTTTTAATGTGACATTTTCGATATTTAACATATCTATTTCATTGTTTGCAGACTGCAGTTCTAGTTTTAGTTGGTTTATATCTTCTTTCATCGAAGCCATAATATCATTACTAAATTCGTTGTTGTGGTTAGGTAAACTATGATATGAGACATCTAGGTCCAGCATGTCGATTCTGTAAAAATCTCACCGTGAAAACTTGCGTGGAGTGAGCTGTCAGTGTCATCCCACTGATGCTAGGGATTGACCAAGCAAACATTTATAATCATAATCGAAATTTTAATAATATTTTTTATGTTAATTCTATTGAAAATTTTATATAATTTCAAAGCTAGTATTTTAGTTGTCAAAACATTATTATTTCATGGGGGTTTTAAATAAAATAGCAGCACAGAAACTTAATGTTTATTTTTTTTATTTTTTTCCTAGACTGACTAGTCAATATAGCCTGAGGCGTGAGCGCGTCACGCACTAACAGTAAATATATCTGTGGTGTCTGGGAGAAACCTGTTAAGTCCAAAAACGTATTTTTTCAGTATAAAACTTTTAATGTTCAAGTTTAATTTATAAATCAGTTAGGTAAAGTAGAAAAAGCCAACCACCGCTACGATTCTCCCACTCCTATGATAGCTGTTACACTTATCAGCAATAGACCAAAATAAAATATGATTTTTTTTAATAACAACATAGTACCAAACTAAAAAATTACGAAAATGGATTCACGTTTAAGACAGCTAGACTAATGAAAATACGCATCGACATTGTTTGTTAGTTTGAGCGATGGTAGATCGAGTCTAGTAATGACTAACAACGCTAATCTATTCAATTAGAAGAGATAGCCTAGTGTGTCAAGTCACCGAGTGCTAACGGTGTGCCTTGCTGACGCGTGACGGACCATGGTTAGACTTTAACCCCACTTTGTGTGGCGTGATCACATCACTAGAACTAGTTACTAGTTAGACTGGAAGCCGACCCCAACATTGTTGGGACGCCTTACAAGTTAAATAAGTAAGAACAAATCTCCAATGTGATAATGACAGTGACTAACGCGCAAGCGCGGCGTAATCTTATCACTTCACCCGATTCACGCCAATAAATGTCATGGGTCGCGTGAAGTGATCACTTCACGCGACCCATGACATTTAATGGCGTGAATTAGGTGAAGTGATCACTTCACGCGACCCATGACATTTAATGGCGTGGGTGAAGTGATAAGATCACGCCGCGCTTGCGCGTTAGTCACTGTCATTACCACATTGGAGATTTGTTCTTACTTATTTAACTTGTAAGGCGTCCCGACAATGTTGGGGTCGGCTTCCAGTCTAACCGGATGCAGCTGAATACCAGTATTTTACATGGAGCGACCGCCTATCTGACCTCCACAATCCAGTTACTGGGTAATATGATACCCCTTGGTAAGACTGGTTGTCAGACTTCCGGGCTTCTGACTACCCGTAATGACTGTCAAAGAACCACGAATTACAGTCGGGACCAACGGCTTAACGTGCTTTCCGAGACACGGAGGGGTCTCGGTATGTAAAGATGGTCACCCATCCACAGACCAACCGCGGCAAGCGCAGCTTAACCTGATCGATCGAGCTGTGCGGCTGTTATTATTTAGCCACAGACCCCTCTACGCGTGCAAATATATTATTGTAAATAGATACCTACTTAGGTAACTCGCCGATGCCACTATTAAAAGAACATTAATCAAATAATATTACAAAATTCAACGGTTCAATTGACACTCGCTCAGCTCGCAATCAGAGTGTCTCCCGTAAAAATAACTAAGACCCGTATTTTTTATGCTAGTAACCCTTAAATGAAGAAGTGGTTGGTGGCAACCCTACGCCGAAGTGATGTTGCTATGGGTTACGAAATTCTTGGAAGTGAAATCCGGTACATTCCGAATTGCACTGTAATCGTTTACAGCTTGCTTACACTGGTATAAATTACCTATTATTCCCCGCGTAATCTTACCACGTCGTACGGTTGTCAAGCGTGGTATTTTGACAGTTCAAACCGGTTTCGTTCATTAAATTGTGTCATAGAGAATACGTAAATAGCAGATATGTCGTGATTATATAGGTAAGGAATTGATGTGGTTTCGAAGTAAAGAATCATTAAGTGGGTCATATTGAATTAGGGCCCTTTTTCCGAATTAGCGTGAGCGCGATAACGATGTCCCGTAAGTCGACATAGATGACGTCATGGCATGCGCCATCTTCCGATAACGGCGACCATGCCCTAAATTAATAATTATCACCGCGGGCGCTGTCACAAATGAATGACAGCCTGTTGTGCTGTTTTGTTTTGAGTCGCATCATAATATATTGCCTTTAAACTAACGTGGCATTTTTTAAATTGTGCTTCCGCCAGTACAGTCGCCACCTTAACAAAGATGAAGAAATTCGTGGTGTATACACAAATAAATACTATAATCCAACCATCCAACCATTAGTACCTATTCAAGTGAATATAGTTTAGCTGCCATAATAGTTGTTACGAATGGAAAGCATTTTAATTATAATAAATTAGTTTGTGAGACCTCGCTACGCATATTTACAATTTTCTATAAAATTTAATAAGTTCATCAAAACCATAACCTCCTTTTTGTTTAAAGGTGGTTAATGTTGGACATCACGTCGTCGCGCTTACAACAAGAGCTCACATTTTGCATAGAGGATTTTCCCGCTAACATTTTGCATGGAGGATTTCCCCGCTAACATTTTTACATGGAGGTTTTCCCAACTCACATTTTGCTTGGGAAAATTCCCTAACTCACGCTTGTGCACGACGATGCGAGCCCAGTTAGTTCGTCTTCAACTCTCACATAGCTCGCACAAGTTTATAGTAACGCGATCACGCCGATGCGAGGCCTCACTCAGTACTTCAACGTAACTGTATTTCATTTAATAAACCGATTAATCACGTACTGCGTACTGTACGCAACATTAAGTGGTCCTTCTAGCCGGATCTTGGATCTCGGCCACGTGTTTTAGTCGGACTGAAAACCTGTGTGCAGGGATGTCGCTGCTTCACACACCCCCAAAGGGTGTTACAACACGTAGTAAACGTGCTACGGAGCAGCTGACTACTAAAAGTGAACAGTTACTAGTGAAGTCAGTGAAAAGTGATAAAACCACATGTTCGTCGGCAGCGGCCCGTAAAAGGCTAGAGTATGAAGCAGCTCAACTTCAAGCACAAATCGACCTCGATTTAGCTCAAAAAGACCTCGATTTAGCCCACGATTTAGCTCAAAAAGACCTCGATTTAGCCCACGATTTAGCTCAAAAAGACCTCGATTTAGCCCACGATTTAGCGCAAAAGCGTGCTCAAATTCAGAAAGGCTTGCTTTCGAAAAAACTAGAAGTCGATATAGCAGACTTACAAGAAAAGGATCACGGCTCGGTCTCGAAAAGTTCTAGATTAGTCGAGTCGTGGTTCGACAAACAAGATGAAGTTGCCCCCATCGCTAAAGAGCAGCAACAGGACTTTGTCAGCGAGCACCCGCCGCATGGCGACAGCATCAACCAGTTGACAGAGGCGTTGCACCAAGTACTTACTAGAAGTAACGTTCGTGATAACAACAGAGAACTCCTTGCGCGCCTAGCAACCTCAAAAGATTTACCGGTATTCGACGGTGACCCTATGCAGTGGCTGCAGTTCAAGGAGTCATATAAAGAGTCGTCACACTTATGCAGTTATAGCGATGCAGAAAACATTTGGCGGTTACGAAAGTGCCTACGTGGTGACGCAAAAGAAGCCGTGTCATCGCTCCTCATCGGCAACACAACACCGCAAGGTATAATTGACACCTTAGAATTACGATTTGGCAGACCCGAGTGTATAATTAATAAAATATTCACTCAACTCAAGAAAATTTATCCACTCCCAACTGCATACCATACGGAGATCGTGAATTTCTCGATAAAAGTTAAAAACTACGTCACAGCTGTTAAAGCTATTAAGTTGCCGGAATACCTACAAAGCCCGGAAACGACGTCTATAATACTGTCAAAGCTACCGCCCGCCCTTATCAATAAATGGGCCGAGTATAAGTACGAGAGACAAGACAGCTCTACACCCAAACTAGAAATACTATCGGAGTTTCTATACAGAGAAGCTACTATCGTCGCAACCTCAGGTGTGAGCTACATATTCAGCAGTCAGAACGACGTAAGAAAGAAACACGAAAGAAGTCATTCAGTACTAGCGTGCACTACTACTTACGACAATAAATGCATGTTTTGTCGTACCTCTCCGGCGCACGCATTAGCCAAGTGCGGCAAATTCAAACGCGCCATGAGACGCGATCGATGGCAATTTGTACGGTCTAAACATCTTTGCTACAAGTGCTTAAGCGCACGGCATAATAAACCCGCCGTGTGCAGCGCTCCTAACTGCAGTGAATGTGGACATCCGCATCATAATCTCCTTCACTGGACGAAGACTACAGCGGCAGCGCCGGCAGCGCCCGCGCAGCCAGAGACGGCGCGCCCCGAAGTGGACGCAGCCCGCGTGCACCCATCAACGCACGACGAGTCGCGGCGCGAGGATACCGTTGCCCACGCACACACCAGTGCGTCCTCTAGTGTTAGTGTACCGTCAGTGCCTAAAGTGTTGTTAAAAATAGTGCCGGTTACCGTTCATGGACCTAAAGACAATATCCACACACACGCGTTGCTTGACGACGGTGCCACCGTGACGCTGATATCTGCTGATCTTGCTGATCAGGCGGGACTCCACGGTAAGACAGTCACCATGCGCGCCCGCAGTGCATGGGACTCCGGTGAGCTCGTGTGCCAAACGGAAAACGTAAGTTTTGCCATTTCTAATAATACCGGTGATCGTTTTAATTTGTGTGCTCGAAAAATGAATGAACTTAATTTACCTATTCAACGATTATCGTGTATGGACTTTAGTAATTATTCTGACTATATTAACTACGACTTGTGCAAATGTGACGCACAACCTAAATTATTAATCGGTCAGGATAATTATCATCTTATTGCTCCTATTTTGTGTTTAAAGGGTAATAGAAAAAATGAACCTTATGTTACAAAGACACCGCTAGGATGGTGTATACACGGTGTCGTAATTAACAATATAAATTTGATGAACATGTCAGCTGATCGTATCGCTAGTGATGACAGTCCGCAACATTGTTGTGATTCTGAGTTGAACGAGTTCGTAAAAAAATCATTTTCTTTAGAGTCAATAGGTATATCAAAACAACCGCGACAGAATGCGGACGAGTTGCGCGCTGTCACCATACTAAATAACACATGTGAATTAGTTGATAACCAATGGTTAGTAGAATTGCCTTGGAAATATGATAACTTTGTTATGCCTGATTCTTATCAAAATGCCTGTAATCGTTTAAAATCAGTCGAGAGAAAAATGTCAGCCGACAACACTTACGCGTCGCGTTATAGAGAACGTATTCAGCATTTATTTTCCAATAATTATGCCAGGAAGCTAAACGAGGGGGAGTCTAGCGACCATATTTGGTACCTACCTCATTTCGGGGTCGATAACCCCAATAAGAAGAAGTTACGTTTAGTTTTCGACGCGGCTGCGAGAACACAAGGATATTCTCTTAACGATTTTTTATTGACAGGTCCGGACTTATTGCAGTCTTTATTTGGAATTATGTTTAGGTTTAGAGAAAATCAAATTGGAATTATTGCAGATATTAAAGATATGTTTCTCCGAATTAAAGTTAAAGAAAAGGATCAACATACACTTAGGTTTTTATTTACAGATGAAGCCACTAAGATCGTTAATAAATATGCCATGACGTCGTTAATATTTGGCGCGAACTGCTCGCCTTTCATCGCGCAACATATTAAAAATAAAAATGCATTGCGATTTAAGGATACTTATCCAACTGCTGTCGACGCTATTTGCAAGCAACATTATATGGACGACTATATCGATAGTTTACCAGAAATCGACCTTACAAAAGAAATGATTAAGGAAGTATCTTTTATTCACCAACGGGGTGGATTCGAAATCCGAAACTGGGCTAGCAACGTACCGGATGTTCTGGAAAACGTACCGAAGGAAGCTTTGAGTGACAGTGTCTGTTGCACCTTCGATAAAGATCAATCGGAAAGGACACTCGGTTTATTATGGTACCCTGCTAGCGACGAGTTAGGATTCGACTTAACCTTGAAGCGTATACCACCTGATGTTGTAAACTTAAAAAGAAGACCAACGAAACGCGAACTGTTATGTATTGTTATGTCTATTTTTGATATTCATGGTTATCTGATACCATTTACGATTAAAGGGAAAATAATAATGCGCGAAATTTGGAAAACGAAAATAAAATGGAGGGACAAGGGTACACAATTGAAGATCGGTGATATGGTAGTAATAGTTGACCCTAACTCCCCCCGTAACTGCTGGCCTAAAGGTATCGTACAATCCGTGTACCCCGGTGCTGACGGACGTGTAAGGGTTGTCGACGTTAGGACTACAAATGGCATACTTAAACGACCTGCGGCTAGGTTAGCAATATTTTAGATTACATTCTATTTGTTTGTTAGTTGTTTATTTTTTATTTTTTTGTTTATTTGTATTTGTGTTGTTTTTGTTTTGATTATCGTTTTGAGTGTCGTGTCGACACTGAGGGGGAGAATGTTACGAATGGAAAGCATTTTAATTATAATAAATTAGTTTGTGAGACCTCGCTACGCATATTTACAATTTTCTATAAAATTTAATAAGTTCATCAAAACCATAACCTCCTTTTTGTTTAAAGGTGGTTAATGTTGGACATCACGTCGTCGCGCTTACAACAAGAGCTCACATTTTGCATAGAGGATTTTCCCGCTAACATTTTGCATGGAGGATTTCCCCGCTAACATTTTTACATGGAGGTTTTCCCAACTCACATTTTGCTTGGGAAAATTCCCTAACTCACGCTTGTGCACGACGATGCGAGCCCAGTTAGTTCGTCTTCAACTCTCACATAGCTCGCACAAGTTTATAGTAACGCGATCACGCCGATGCGAGGCCTCACTCAGTACTTCAACGTAACTGTATTTCATTTAATAAACCGATTAATCACGTACTGCGTACTGTACGCAACAATAGTGATTTATCTAAATCGGAACGCTAATTACTTATGTGAGCGCTGTGCCGAGCCATAACTCCCGCCGCGCATGCGCGTTAGGTATCAAACTAATTTTTTTTAATATCCAAGTGAGCGCTGTGGGTGATGATGGCTTAATTCGGAACGAGCCAGAATTCACGCGCATGCGCGGCGTGAGACTCACGCCGTGAGTCACGCCGCGCATGCGCGTTAGACGCAAATCATCTAACAGGTCGAGGCTAAAAAACATAAAATTTGGGGACTTCGAACATTCAAATTCAAACTCCACCACATGGGCAGTGAATAATACATCATTTAATTATTTGACGAATTCATCCATTGTCCAAGTTAAATAAGTAGTGGTAATGATTTTTTTTGATATCTAATGTCGAAGTTTCGCGCCAATCGTGCGTGTTTACATTTTTACTTTTCACAAATTTCACACACACACATGTAGATAAGATTTAAAATGAGACAAATATTATTGAAAATATTATGAACGACACGAAAATGCCCAAATCTTAACGTAATATTAAAACACAGGTCCAATAACACTTATTATTCATTACCACTACTCAATTTGTGTTCAAAATCGCCGTCCATTATTGTTTTTTTTTATCGTAATGATGTGCGAAAGCGATAATGCTAAACAATTTTTTTTTTATTTCGATTGACTCGGGTAATTAATATGTCGAATATCGGAAATCGATACTCGGAAATTGAAATAAAATTATTTTAAACATTAAAAACAATAAGCATTGTTAATAATAATGACTTATGCTTTTTAATGTAATTTTAATAGTTTTTTGGACATTATATGTGAGTGGTTGACCAAAAAGGGACCTCAAGGGAAAATAATTGATTTCGAGCAAATCGCGTTTGAAATTTCGTGTAGAAACAAGTTGCGGCATGTTTTATGTCAGTATGCGACTTCGTTAGTGAGTGTCAACACGTGTTTGCGGTTACTACGTTATTGGCGACTTATTTAGTGTCAGTTTCTTGTCTTTATGTGCGTCTGACATCACAAAAACTAATTTTTCCAAAACTGCCTCGGCTCACAAAAAAAATCATAAAAAAAACACTACGGCACCTAAAAATATTCTGGTTAGACCAAAACAAAGCTAAAAGACCACAGATAAAAAAATTGAAAAAAAATTAATAACGGTTTCCAATCCCTCGGTCCCTTTTTGGTCAACCACTCACATATTGAAACTGAGTCAATACCTGAGGACCTTTGACCATAATAGTCATTTATTGAACTTCGCGCCGAATTGTTTCTATATTTGAATATTTATCTTCTATTTTTGATACTTTCATTTATTTTTGATACTTTCTAATAGTTTGCTACAGAATGCCCAGTATACATTTTTTTAGGTAGGCTTAGCAAAAGATAGGGAATGATGATTATTAATTGTATAAATCGGGTATTCCGCAATCACTTTACATTTCAATATGTTTTGTTAGTTGTATGAGCTTGTTAGTTTTTGTTTCTATTAGTTTACTTGAGTTCCTAATAAATTGTTTCTTTTTTGTGGTAGGTTACCAAAGAAATTTAAAAAACTGACCATGTTTTATATCGGACCACGCACAGTCGGCACATTGAAAGGTTCCGTAGTTGGGTTGAATATTTACGCATGCAAAATGCACATAATTAATTTGATCAATTGCAAATATGTTTGTATTTCATAAACTCATCATTCATAAGTTCATAACGTACCCATAAATTAAAGTGCCGACCAGAAAAGAAAAGTACTGTTTTCTTATGGGGAATAACATCTTGAGCATTTCTTAGATACTATTACAGCAAAAGTCTGCAATTAACCCCTTGGCTGCTATTTGAGACTGAAAATGCCAAAAATCTTATTTTTATAACAACTGTTTTAAGCATAACTTTTAAAAAATACCAACTTTAAATTGAATATAACATCTTGAACATGTTTTGGCTACCTATGACCAAATGTAAGTAGGTATGTACGCAGTATCAATATACTGCGTAGCAGTGGCGAAGGTACCATACAACTCGATTCCCGCCGGCTTCCCTTCGAAAATTCAGAACATAACCACTCTATAGTCAATTCATCATTGTAATTTTCTTTTGGTATTTTTTTTTTGCTCCGGCCTACCTCTGTCATAAATTCACCCTTCGCCACTGCTGCGTAGGTACATACTTACATTTGGTCATAAAAAAGTTAAGCAAATCTCTCAATAGAGATTTGCTTAACTTTTTTTTGTTATTATAAAAATATATTTATGACCCTCACGACAAGCCTTTTCATTTGATATATCACACGGTACCTACAGTAAGCAAAGCTTTTTTAAATTTTCTATGTGACCCCAAAAAGCAAACCCATAACCCGACATTTTAATGTCGTGAATCGGGTGAAGTGATTACGCCACACAAACTACGTGGGGTTAAATTCTAACCATGGTCTGTCATGCGTCAGCAAGGCACACCGTTAGCACTCGGTGACTTGAAACACTAGGTTATCTCTTCTAATTGATTATATTAGCGTTGTTAGTCTTTACTAGACTCACGACATTAAATGTTGTGAATCGGGTGAAGTGATCGCGCCACTCAAACTATGTGGGATTAAATTCTATGGTCCGTCAGCCAGGCACGCCGTTAGCACTCGATAACTTAACACAATTATCTCTTCTAATTGAATAGATTAGGTTACCAACGCTGAACATCGTCGCAGTCTTTTCTAGACTTGATCTACAATCGCTCATAATAACAAACAAATAATGTCGATGCGTATTTTCATCAGTCTAGCTGTCTTAAACGTGAATGTTTTATTTTATTTACTGTTCGTGCGTGACGCGCTCGCGCCTCAGGCCATAATTATAAGGACTAGTCTAGGGAAAAAAAATATAAAAAACAACATTGAGTTTCTGACTAAGATTCTGTTTTGCTATTTTATTTTAAAACCCCACAAAATATTAATGTTTTGATCACTAAAATACTAGCTTTGAAATTATATAAAATTTTCAATAGAATTAACATAAAAAATATTATTAAAATCTCGATTATGATTGTAAATGTATGCTTGGTCAATCCCTAGTATCAGGTGGAATGACACTGACAGCTCACTCCACGCTCACTTCGCCTAAGTTTTCACGGCGAGATGGTTACAGAATCGCAGTGCAGTTCACCCTCGCTTACATGTGAACAATGTTTTATTCTTTTTCGTTGAGTCACATTTGTAAATTCTTCCATACTGTTATGTTTATTATGCCGAAAGTTCGAAACAATAATACAAAAAGTGGTACTGGCGCGGTGGGATTCGATCCAGCGACTCGATGTGCGTCAGTCTTAATTTTCTTGAGTAAGCCAACCGTGCACTTAATTAGCGTATCGAAGTTCTAAACCAGTCCAAGCATTCAGTACCGTACACTGTTTTATCGACTCATTAGTGTTTTGAGGCTTAAACTAGATGTCGCTAATAGCAGTATTTGTAGCAGATCATTTGAATTTTTCTTTTCTAACGTTTTTTCAAATGTTATGATTGATTAAAGCACTGGTTTTACGAACTATACAGTGTTTTATGAGTTCTAGCCGTTTAATTTAACACAATCACAGATAATGCACAGTGGAATATTATATAATGTTTTGTTTATTTGAATTATTAACGAATATGATCACAGTTTTTTCAACCCAGTTTTCTTCATTAATTCACAAGGCGTTTTCTGGATAACACTGTCACAGATTGTTTACGTTGTTAGTCTTTAAATAAACACTATATCTTGCTCTAAGCACTTGTTTCACTATTTATAAACATTAAATAAGTACAGAGCCGATGCTTATGTTGACGACAGCGCCATCTGTGATAAGTATGTTTATTTTCTTCAAGGATAATCCGAGGTAAGTATGTTTATTTTCTTCAAGGAGACCGTTCACAATGCACTGTAAAGGTTGTCTCCAAAAGGCAACCTTACATCACGCAGACTGGTAGGAACGTAACTCTGGTTACATTCGATGACTCAAGCGAGTTTGAATTAGTTTTGAAAATAATAGATTGTTATACGCAATGTTATACGAGGGTCGAAAGGAATTGATGACTTTCACACGTGTTAAACACTACTTTGCATTTCGAATATAAGGAAAGTAAAAAATAGATGTTTTCTAATATACTTATAGGTACCTATTTAAAAAATTTTGAAGTGAAAACTTCTTTAGCGGCGTTGTACACTTTTTTTGTAATGGGTAAAAAATGTTAAACTCGCGTCAGGGACACGTGACCTGATCGAAAATTCGTAAGACGGATGGAGAGTAGACAGCCGGCGCGGCGTAGGAGTATCCCCCTCTCTTTCTACGGCGCGGCAAAAATGTATAACCGACACCGCTTCGGATGTGTTCGGCTGTCCTCGAGATGTACTCGGTTTTAATGTATATCCGATATGTCAGTGAATGATGGCAAAGTATTCTGTTTGTGTTTTGTTTTCACTTCTGTCGGCACTCCCGGAGTGCCACTGTTTTTATTTTTTGCAATTCAAATATATTTTACTAGGTTTTATATACCCACATTCATAATTTAAAGCTAACAAAAATTGAATTAATACTAAAAATAACAAAATTAAATCCTAACTTAACTAAAACTATACAGAAACTAAAATATAGCGTCGAAAAATTCGTCCGCATCGCTGTCGACTGGTAATGTACCCAAGAGACTGGCGGCATTACCACGTTGTATGGCAATGCTTAGCCTTTGGCCAAGGTAAAAGCCAGCCCTTGGGTCACGGGAAGTGTCAACCAGCCGTTTCGAAATTTCTTTAAAAAGATCATGAGCACTCGGACCCCACGGCCCGAGGGTTTCAACCCCAAACGGCTCGAAAATATAATTTCCGATAAGGTTATTATATTTTCGCCGCTTGAGGTTTTCCGCAGCCGCAGCAGCAGCGCCAGCACAGCATGCCGAGCCAGGAAGATGGGATGGCGCAAGAGTATCGACACATGTTGCATCCCACACTAAAGGCCTACCCACCTTCCATGGAAATAAAGACATGCCGTCCGGTCTCTTGCCATCGTCGCGTGCCAAGCCATTGGGTTCTAATACAGCTGGAACGCCGACGGTAACAAGAGCTCGTCGGATGATGTCATTGATGTTCGCGTGGCGCGCTAAGCGACCCGCACTTCGGCTGCAAGACAGGCCGTGATGACCGAGGCTGTTGACATCTTCGCCACAGTGACAGCGATGAGGAGAACAGCAAGGAGTGCCTAGTCGCAGGGAAGCAGCGAGCGAGGCGAATTTAAAATTAATTGAGATGTTAGAACAATTTGTGTACTATTTTCAATAAGGAACACACCGCGTCACCGCCGCGGGCCGTCCCGCTTAATAAGTTTTTTTTTTAATTCACACGCACTGGCTGTTTATACACTCACAAGACCGCAACATTTTTCTTAATTATGTAAATTTCGGAGCTGACTACCTAACCAATTCAGTTCTATTTTTTAAATTCATTCCCGCCCTAGAGAGGGATGCAATTACTATGAGTCTTTCCGGCTTTAAGGTGGGAAGCAGCGTCTTCCACCCGCTATTCGGATCAAACAAACACTACTTTCCAAGTATGAGAAATGAAAATAGTAGATTGTACAACTAGTGCATAAAAGAAGCCATTTTACCCCGAGACGTTTAAAACTGCTCGTTTATGTCCGAGTTATACACTCTGCTTATCACTTCGATTGCGAGAAAATGAAACAGACAACGTATATAACAGTATATAATTAATCAAAAATTTTGCAAACTGAAGAAGAGCATAGCTAATTCCCGCCACGAAAATTTTAAAAGTTTTTTTTTTTTAATTTTCAACATGTGTCATTCGATACTTTAAACTGCCAAGTCATAAAAACGTTTTCACTTCTCATGCTCTAAAAGTCCGTCTTTATGTTGTGCTTAGGCGACATAAAATCGCTTTTTATGTTCTAGTGCATAAAGTATTTTTTTTTTCTAAGACTAAGATAATCAGGCTCAACAGCCACACGCACACTAAAACTTCGCAGATTAAAGTCGTGATTTATTTCATTTTCTTTCATTTATACCACTTCCGTGTTTTCTATCATCATCATCTGCCTAGCCTTTTCCCAACTATGTTGGGGTCGGCTTCCAGTCTAACCGGATGCAGCTGAATACCGTGTTTTCTATCGTTGAATTAATAAAATCAGATAAAATAGTTGTCATTTATTATTTAAAAACGCAAAGAAACATTTTTATGACTTGGCAGTATGAAGTATCCAAGTCGAATGACACATGTTGAAAATTAAAAAAAAAACTTTTATAAAGTTTCGTGGCGGGAATTAGCTATGCTTTGCAACATTTTTTATGTACTTTTATATACTTGATGTCTGTTTCATTTTCTCGTAATTGAAGTGAAAAGCAGAGTATATAACTCAGGCATAAACGAGCCATTTTCCCTCTCGACTTAAGTATCCAGTCTCGGGGTATAATGGCTTCTTTTATGCACTTGTTGTACAATCTACTATTCTTTGCATTTTTAAATAATAAATGACAACACTATTTTATCTGATTTTATTAAATTAACGATAGAAAACAGTACGGAAGTGGTATAAATTAATGCAAATGAAATACATAACGACTTTAATCTGCGAAGTTTTATTGTGCATGTGGCTGTTGGGCCTGATTATCTTAGTCTTAGAAAAGAAATTTGCTTTATGCACTAGAACATAAAAAGCGACTTTATGTCGCCTACGCACAACATAAAGACGAACTGTTAGAGCATGAGAAGTGAAAATTATATTGTTGACTAATCAAAATAACTAGCATACATAAAAACTGTTATTTAAACATCAGGGAGGTTATTAATGATCAATTGAAAAAAATAACGGGCAGCTATTTTATTTTTCGGCGGTTGTCAAATTAAAACATGAACAGTAAGTAATAAAAAGAAAATTGGTCGGCTATTTGAGTCTTTGGTCAACTGGACCCACTCGAACTGGACCCGCGGGTCCAGTTGACCAATCATACTTACTCACCCATACTTTGTGCTCTGGAGGAAGTTGGGGAATCGATATACCCGATCGGTGGAGGTGCTTAATATGCTTAAATATTGGTATTCTCACCAAATAAATTTTGTGAGGTGGAATAATACACTCTCTGAAGTTTAGGTATACGTTGGAAAGCGGGGTGAGACAGGGAGGTTTGACTGCGCCCATGCTTTTCAACCTGTACATAAATGACGTCATCGTCGAGCTCGGTTAAGTAGCAAGCGTGTCGGTTGTTCGGTAGATGGCGTCTGCGTCAACAACATTAGCCACGCTGACGACATGGTGCTGCTGAGCCCGACGGTGAGGGGTCTCGGAGAGTTGTTACGAGTATGTGAGGCCTATGCTGGTGCACCTAGCCTTGTGCCTAATGTCCAAAAATCAGAATATAATTATTATGATCTTTAGGACCGCCGCGCCGGTGGATGCCACGAGTATTTACATAATATTACCCTAAATGGCTTGTGCATAAATCGTGGCAAGAAAACGGTATCCCTGATCTGCAAAATGGGTGACAGCTGCAACAGAATTCTGAAAAGACTGTAGCAGATAGGATCTCTCCTCCAATATGGAGAGTAATTTGAATGTATTTTATTTTAATTTAAATCGGACTGTATGGATCAATTAATGAATTTTATTTATTTAATCCTACAATGTCAGTACAAAAAATACACAAGTAGGTAGTGTAATAAATGAATGGCCAGTAAACTCAAACTCAAACTCAAAGCATTTATTTCAATTAAACCATTTACAGGCACTTTTGAATTGTCAAGAAGTCGGTCAGTCAGAAAATATGAAGCTATTTGCCCATTCCAAAGCGTAGGTACCTATGGAGAAGAACGGGCAAGAAACTCCATGGACACTCTTTTAAATTATAGTTTTACAAAAATATTAGTTACATCATTTATTTTGAATTTATAATTATGTGAGAACGATGTACAAAAAGAAACTTACTACGCGTTAAAAGCGTCCAGAGTACAGCAAATAGTAACAAAACAACAATTCAAAATAAAATAATTCAAAATAAGCCGAGGCAGCTGAGTGATGAGCAGCCCCAACTGACGGCGCCCGTTCACGAACATGACGCATAGATCAGCACCATTCAGCTCAACCATTTTGAAGGGAGCTAAATGATCCAACACACACGTCACCGTCAGCGAGACATTTTTTTAAAAATGTTGCAATGAGCAGTTTGGTAAATAGTTCGGCAGTTTATAGGTTAGGTAGTGATCAACCTTGTGCGAACCGAATTGGTTACAGTAACGAAGCCAGGCCACCCCGACCAAATGGGTTAGGTTAGGTTAGAACGGTACCCGTCCGGTGGGTTCGCCCCCCGGAGTGACTCCCCCCCCCCAGTGGTTTGCCACCCGGTGGGTTTCCGCATTGTTGAGGCGGGGGGGCTGAGTAGGCGTGGCTTGGTCACCAACGGTGAAGCAAAGAGGAACCCGAGGAGGGGCGCTCGTCAGGGCTTTTGCCGGTAAGCCGACGACGTAGCGGCCAACAAGTAGGTTGTGGTGCCGCTTGAGCGACATCGCAACTGAGGCGGGCCGCGATGTCGTATGGAGGCATCGCGGCTGAGGGTTGGAGGCCGCGGCGGGAGAGGAGTGACGGTATTGCGGTGCGCCGCTCTCCCTAGCTTCCGCGGCCTTGACGGGGTCGCACCGTCTGATGGCGGACGCGGTGGGGCCGCAGGGGAGGAGGAGTGTTGGTATGGCGTTGGCCGCTCTCCCTATCCTCTGCGGCCGAAAATTGGCAGGCGGCGGGGCCAGTGACCTGACCCGTCGCATGGGGACCAAGGGTGCCCAGACACGGGGTCGTCTGGCGAGTGGCACCCATGTGCTGGTTTGGTCCTTGGGGTGGTCACAGCATGCTATGTATTCTGGTGCGCCGGTGATGGGAAATACTCCCCAGAGGAGGGTCCGGTGACGGACAGCCGCGGCGGGTTCACGGATGAGTGTTAACGCGTGCCCGTGTTCCCGCCGTAAGTGGCAGAGGAGGACACCGTGGAGTTTTAGTGGGTTAGAGTCCAACATAAATGCACTATCTCCTCGTGGTAGTGCAGAATGCATGAGCATTTCTCCAATTTAAAAAAAAAAGTTAGAACGGTGACCAAACGCGCGCGAGTCGAGCCAACGGGCGGCGAGCGCTACTTCCAAGTTAGATTCCTCACCAACTAATTCCGATTTGTTAACTGCCCACAGTTCAGTGCATCTTGTCGCGAGATTTAAGTAAGTACTCGTATTTACTTAGTTTGATTTAAAAATTAAAATCAATCAGATCAAGTTATTTAATTTACTTGTTTATCTACACAGGTAAATCTCGCGACTAGCTTTTATATCATATAAAATGTATGTAATGACGTTATAAGTTGATAGTAAAATGTTTAAAGGAAAAGTTTATTTTATTATTTTTAGCGCAGTTAACTAACAGCTTGTTTTTAAACAAAGTTTTTTTACTTTTAATTTATTTTTTATTTTTAGTTCTCGCTGGACAAACTTTTTTTTGGAGTTAAGTCGCATTCGTGTTCTCAGCAAGTCCTTTCATTTGATACCCATATTGTAGGAAAGCATAAAAAACTTAGTCCGCCATCTTTAGAAGTCCGCCATATTGGATTTAGAGTGACGTCACTTTATTTTTCGAGTTATTCTCAGCAAGCCCTTTCATTTGATACCCATATTGTAGGAGTGCATTAAAAATAACTAGTCCGCCATCTTGGGTGTTCCGCCATGTTGGATTTAGAATGATGTCACACTGCTAACCATGCATTGTCATCCAAAATAAACGTGTATACAAAATTTCAGCTCAATCGGTTGAAGATATCTGCTTCAAAATTGAGTTGCAAGAGTCCACCCGAACAAACAAACATAGTTACATACATACATTGCAAGTTAAATAAAAGCTTGTAAAAACGCAAGATTTATAACGCCTAAGAGTATATGATCGACTATAGTAAACAAAATCAGCAAAATATATGATATTCTTCAGGGTACCTATATGCTAGTTACATTGTGTGTTGAAAACATAGTACAGCTAATTTGATACGATAGAAAAAAATCATGAAGATACCTGTAAAAACTTTCTTTTCACAATAAAAACCATACTAATCTATATATATAAAAGGAGAACTGACTGACTGACATATCAACGCACAGCCCAAACCGCTGGATCTAGAGATCCCAAATTTGGCACGTACGTTCCTTATGAGGTCTAGGGGTGCACTAAGAAAGGATTTTTCAAAATTCACCCCCTAAGAGGGTGAACGGGGGGAGGGAGGGTGAAATTTCACGCGGACGAAGTCGCGGGAAGAAGCTAGTATGACATACAATAATTCAGATTTTTTGTCAGATGATTCTACAAGCAAAGCAGTAGTGTTTTAATGTTTTAGTCCAAATAATAGATTTTTTGTAAATAGACAATTGCTTCATATTTTGCAATAAAATACCAGCATTGTGTCATCGCGCTTCTCTTTCTTTTCTATGCAGTCCGACAGTGACCGCGCTTTAGGTCATGTAGTCCTCTTAACTGAATGGCTAATTAAGCAAGTTGGTTGCGATATATACAATATGTACTCGTAAAGTAATTAACGCAAGACCTCATACACCCCAATTAGAGTATCGAGTTCAAAGCATAATACAATGACCAAAACTTTTTTATTATAGCAAACTATTTTTATTAAGGAAATCGTGTTGACTTTAGCAATACTTCATGCGTTTAAAATTGAGTCTTATTGCCTTGAAATAAGATTGATTTTTCTTTGATTCAATCGGCGGTCAGTATGGTAAAATACATAATTTCTGAAAAAAATTGAATTTTAAAAGTTACTGAAATCTATACAATAGTCAATTATGAACAAACTACTTTCAGGACTTGCGTTCATTCTGTTACACCTTGTATATTACTTTTTATTTTTGTATGTAACGCCTGCCCCCAAATAAGATTCCGGTACGTTAGCACCCGGTACTAAGATTGTTGTGGAGACGCGGGGAACTGGTGCTAACAGTACCTACGAGAATTTACAGACACTAACCTGTACATAGCAGGACACGGACGGCTAAATATAACATGACTCATTAACAGGGGTTGGATTCGAGCCAGGGAAAGTCGCTACGATGAAAAGAACAAGAAATTATTATAAAAAACTTACGAGCTGTACCGCTGCCAAAAGACTGAAATAAAATACAATGCAGTTTCAATTACGTTCCTAAAGATACTGAAGAATAAATCTGGAACGAAAACCGCGTTCGACACAATGTGGCGGACTGTGGCGAGTGGAGTGCACCGTCATCATAGATATAACACTGTAAAACAACGTTTTAAGTATTTCAATTCTCCGTGCCACTACCCGCCACGGCGATAAAATCCTTCCGCAATGCTGGCAACTCCTTCACAGCCCGACTTCGCTAATAAAATCGCGACTTCAACTATTCCCATTACATTGCTCACGGTTATTACGAGCGAGTTAATTACCGAACTTAGATCGCCTCCCAAATGAACCGAACTTCGACTTCCGTACGTGCCGATATGTAAAAGTGGGCGTTATTCATTACAAGCGCTGTGCTGTGAGTAGGAATACGACAAGTAGTTTAGAGCGCGGAATATCTCACCCAGTAGGTCTGCGACAAGTAGTATAGAGCGCGCGGAATATCTCACCCAGTAGGTCTGCGACAAGTAGTATAGAGCGCGCGGAATATCTCACCCAGTAGGTCTGCGACAAGTAGTATAGAGCGCGCGGAATATCTCACCCAGTAGGTCTGCGACAAGTAGTATAGAGCGCGCGGAATATCTCACCCAGTAGGTCTGCGACAAGTAGTACTCGTATAGAGCGCGCGGAATATTTCACCAAGATGTGGATTTGTGCGATACATTGTGGCGGTATAGGTCGTGACAGAGAATGTTGTTCAGTGGTTCGTTCGTTTGAGCAAGTATTTGTTCAGTGGTTCGTTCGTTTGAGCAAGTATTTGTTCTGTGGTTCGTTCGTTTGAGCAGGTATTTGTTTGACTTGCAATATTATTCCGCTTGTGGGTGTAAATGCAAGAATGATTTGGATCTGATGGGACCACGATATAAAGCATTGAGTTAAACGAATAAACAGTAATTTTTTATCACATCTATTCAAAAAGAGCTAGTGTATTCTTCGTAAGCAGGGACTAAAATAGCCCTTTAATCCCTAGGGACTATAAGTAATTTGAATTTGTAATGTGGATATTGTTGGTAAAAGTTCCAATCACCAAAGAGATCAATTATGAACATTGTATGAACAATCTACTATTTTAAATGATGTTAAGGCCTTCACAGTCTGTTCACACTATTGTTTTAAGTTTCCTTGAAACACCCCTAAAGGCGCGGCTCCAATATTTGAACGCGCCACTTGAGCTACTACTGATTGGCGCCTGTAAGATATGCACTCCTCCGCGGATTCATACTGCAAGGCAGACTGTCTCCAATATCTCGTTACAATAACGAGTGCGGCACATAGTTACCAAGTTATCTGAAGTTAATGGCGGCGCGCGCAGATATAAAGACGGCGAACTTTGCAAGGAATATTAAGTTAGATAGCACGCAGCTTAATGACACGATCTCTCTGATAGAACCGGCACGTGCTGCCTGACTTACGTGGCGAACACTTCCGCGAACACTGTGGACAATGTTCTTGTTCCTCTGCAACGTCCCATGTTACTTGGGGTCCTTCCGGCCTAACTTTTTAGCCGTCGTTTTATCATCCACTCACTATTGATCCATGTCAGCATTCACTCAATCCATCTACCTACAGATAATTTTCTCGTGTTTTTCACTAAGACTTTCGTTATTGTTTTGGGTAAAGTTGTAAGTTATCCAAAATGAGCACATACTATAGTCAACACGGCGAAGGTGGTGTGACGAACTGGTAACGTTTGCAGGGCCAATATGGCCAGAGATCGCACGAAACAGATAGGTTTGGAAGGACAAAAGGAAGGCCTTAGCATAGTCGTCGTCCTAATAAAGGACTAACATTAAAGCGGCCGTTCCACGAAGAAACTAGTTGGCTTCTCTAATTATGATGGTCGTAATGAAAGGTCATTTGAAATAAAATCACAAATTAAACGTTAAATTAGCTTAACGTTTAGCTATTTAGTTTGCGGGTTCGTTGACCGACACTCAATTAAAATTGACGTAATTAACGTAACATTTCAACAGAATTAACATGACAAAACTCAGGCTCTTAACTTCTGAAGTAATGACAATAAACGCGACATTTCCTTGTAAACAATTTCTGCTGCCCGAGCGTGGCCGCGTGCTGACTACGGCCATTGAGACTCAGTCCACACACCGCCGCCCGAGCGTGGCCGCGTGCTGACTACGGCCATTCAGACTCAGTCCACACACCGCCGCGCCGCCCGAGCGTGGCCGCGTGCTGATTACGGCCATTGAGACTCATTCCTCGTCCATTAACAACTTCTACATTAGGTAACTCTCAGATAAATCTCTCAAATTCCATTACCTCCGATTCTTTCGCTTTCCAAATTCAATTTTTACCAAGTCATCGTGAGGAAGGAGATACTTCGTTTTAAAAAGTTGAACAAAGTCAATTGGTTTAGTTTTAGCGCAAGTTTGAGTGTGCGGTACGACCGGGGCTGCCGGGGGTGCGCGGCGTGCGGAGGGGGGATCTATCAGCGTTTGTCGCGAAAGATTGATGGCACTCTCCTGGCGCGACTCACCTCACGGAATACAAACACAGCGCACGTGCGCCGCACACTCGCCGCGCGCCGCATACTGGAGCAGGCCACCGAGCAAGATAGTACACGTGCGCCGCATACTGGAGCACGCCACTGAGCAAGACAGTACACGTGCGCCGCACACTCGCCGCGCGCCGCGTACTGGAGCAGGCCACCGAGCAAGACAGTACACGTGCGCCGCATACTGGAGCAGGCCACCAAGCAAGACAGTACACGTGCGCCGCACACTCGCCGCGCGCCGCGTACTGGAGCAGGCCACCGAGCAAGACAGTACACATGCGCCGCATACTGGAGCAGGCCACCGAGCAAGACAGTACACGTGCGCCGCATACTGGAGCAGGCCACCAAGCAAGACAGTACACGTGCGCCGCACACTCGCCGCGCGCCGCGTACTGGAGCAGGCCACCGAGCAAGACAGTACACGTGCGCCGCATACTGGAGCAGGCCACCAAGCAAGACAGTACACGTGCGCCGCACACTCGCCGCGCGCCGCATACTGGAGCAGGCCACCGAGCAAGACAGTACACGTGCGCCGCACACTCGCCGCGCGCCGCGTACTGGAGCAGGCCACCGAGCAAGACAGTACACGTGCGCCGCATACTGGAGCAGGCCACCAAGCAAGACAGTACACGTGCGCCGCACACTCGCCGCGCGCCGCATACTGGAGCAGGCCACCGAGCAAGACAGTACACGTGCGCCGCACACTCGCCGCGCGCCGCGTATTGGAGCAGGCCACCGAACAAGACAGTACACGTGCGCCGCACACTCGCCGCGCACCGCGTACTGGAGCAGGCCACCGAACAAGACAGTACACGTGCGCCGCACACTCGCCGCGCACCGCGTACTGGAGCAGGCCACCGAACAAGACAGTACACGTGCGCCGCACACTCGCCGCGCGCCGCGTACTGGAGCAGGCCACCGAGCAAGACAGTACAGAATACCTCAACTATCGACGCGCCCTTTGGATTCAGGATGACAGCCCATAATTTATAACTAACTAGTATAAGAGTATGGATTTTGTCAACAATCACTGCGACACAATCTCAATTTGCGCACAAGCTACACCCGTTCGGTTTCATTAGATTGGAGTTTAGACTACAATTCCGTATACATTATTAATAGGTAGATACTGTATAGACTATAGCCTATTTGGGGCTTACATTCAACCTCCGCGAGTTTCTTAACAGTGATTGGCATGAAAACGAGACAAACATTAGATATAACTTAAGGTTAGAAGAGATTAGAAATACAATTAAGATGTAAAATACGCTGTATATTTTTAACGGACTTCAAAAAAGGAGGTTCTGTATTCGACCCGTATGTAGGTATGTATGTTCGTATGTCCACAATTTTCTCAAAAACTAACTTAACTTTTAGGAAGGTTTTAATATATAATGCATTAGGTAATTATTCTTATGTACGAATTTATACGCATAAATATACTGCATCTCCGGCATTTCTATGCGAATTTTGATGATTCTTCTAGTCGGTATCTTCAGTTCTTCAATGCACTATTCTATTACTTAATTATTGAAATTGTGTGGGGTAATTACCTACAAGTTAAAAGTAAAAAATAAAAACTTAAAAAAAAAAACAAAAAAACACTACAAAAACGAAAATGCGGAACCAACGACACCGCCTTCCGAAATTAAAGTTATTTATCACTTGTAGTGCTTTTTTTTTTCTAGTCGGTTGTTTTTTTTTTTTTTTGTAAAAATGTTTTTAAGTATAAGATATTTTTACAGTACTTAATTCAATGGATTTGACATTAATTTGTATATTTAACAGATTTCATGTATTATTTAATTCTCCTAACTGCTATTTAAAATTATAATATCTGTGTAAATTAAATAATAATTGTTTTGCATGCCCATGTGACGGTAGAGCACGGAGGACTCTTATAATAAAACATCTGTACAAATACCCATGTTTGTAAACTAATAAATGATTTGATTGGATACGAATAATTACCGAACATACAAGACAAACCGTAGATTGATTTTATTCCTCCCGGTACCGTAAAGTTCGTAGAGAGCTTCACAGTACGTACACGGGGTTGTCTTCTGTATCTCTCCGACACGTGGCGGTGCTACCTGCTGGCTCCTAGCAGGACCCCTACTAGCTATCCGCTGTACAAGAATGTTTAGGATCCGCAGCGTGGAACCAACTACCATTAGTACCAGATTACGACAAGTTATATACCGAGTTGTAATTATAACAAGTCGCTTGGGGTAGGTACTACATATTAGGATATAATAAAACAGAATATTTTTTTTTGAAGTCGCGTCGTATTGTGGGGCTTCAATGTGTTAACATAATATTCGTCAGTAGCTCCGAGCGCACACTTCGGGCCGGTGCGCGGTGTCCAGGTATAACAAAGGAGCGCCGCTGTCATAACCCGCCGCTTTGTGGCGCCGCGCCGCCGCCCTTTGTCACACAGATGATTGTTTTTTAACGTAGAGCCGCGCACCGGTGTCAGCCGCCTGCAGTCAGGAAATTGATATTTTATTTGTGTTTAAGCGCCGGACAAAGGCGAATAGATGTTGGTACATGTTTGGCTTGGACGGATCAATGTTACTGAAACTTTGCATACACTTTACATACTTATACAGTTTTTTCGTATTCCGTAAATAGGAACGTTGTCATCGCATACCTACTTTATTATCATAATATTCAATCGTTTTAGGTGCTATCTCTTAAAACTCTCCTTGCACAAGTGAGACGAAACAATTTATCTCGTATAAATAAAAAATTATGTTATAGTGCCGTTACTGAATATTAGTTGATACCGCCGCAGCCCTGAAGCACCGATACATGTCGCAGTCGCCGCAGCCCTGAAGCACCGATACATGGCGCAGTCGCCGCAGCCCTGAAGCACCGATACATGGCGCAGTCGCCGCAGCCCTGAAGCACCGATACATGTCGCAGTCGCCGCAGCCCTGAAGCACCGATACATGTCGCAGTCGCCGCAGCCCTGACCCTGAAGCACCGATACATGTCGCAGTCGCCGCAGCCCTGAAGCACCGATACATGTCGCAGTCGCCGCAGCCCTGAAGCACCGATACATGTCGCAGTCGCCGCAGCCCTGAAGCACCGATACATGTCGCAGTCGCCGCAGCCCTGACCCTGAAGCACCGATACATGTCGCAGTCGCCGCAGCCCTGAAGCACCGATACATGTCGCAGTCGCCGCAGCCCTGAAGCACCGATACATGTCGCAGTCGCCGCAGCCGGCTTATTTAACTTTCACGTTTCCGGTGCGAGCCGCCCGCGCCCCGCACCCCGCGCCCTGCGCTCCACGCTCCGCGCTCCGCGGCGCGCGGCGTTTGCGGTCGTCGCAATAATTCCCCAAATAAGTACCATGTTCAAAAATTATATCAGACTAGCACTTTGCCCGCGACTTCTTTCACATGGATTTTGTACTTTCCTCTAAAAATTTTAACACACAAAAAGGATCACCACCTCCACCTCCACCTTTGAAAGGTGGCTTTCAAAAGTAGAGGGGGAGTTGAATTTTTTTTGTTCCGAAAATTAATGTTTTCGATCTTTATCATTTATTTAGATAAATTCGTATTTGGGCCATTTTTACCCGACTGCGGCAAACCAAAAAGGAGCCGTCCCCCGACGTGAGGACGCTTGGTTCAAAATATTTCCTGCAACTTATATTAAACTTAAAGGGCCAATATATATTATTTTTTGGTTTTTAGAGGTTTTTGTTTGAGTCGGGGGTTTTTTAAATTTTTAATTTAACTTTTATTTCTTGCTTTTTAAACTTTATAATATTATATTAAGTAAACATGCTATACGATCGACACGTGACTCGCCGAAATCTGCGGAGCTGTACGTATTTTTACCACCGTGAAGCTAGTTAGGTACTCGTGGTCGTTGGCGTTCATTCCATATTAACGTATTCCTCTGTTTTCGCCCTGGATAATGATACTAGTAAAAATACTTTGGCTTAATTATATTTTTTTTGAAACGGTTTTATTGAAAAAATAAAGGTAATGATAATTTAGTAAATAATGTATTAAAAGCTAAATAATTCCGTCTATTCCCGTTGTCTCGTTAGGCCCTAGGTACCAGTCATCACTTCACTTTCCTCATCAATCTAGCTAGGGCATTGATTAGACTAAAAAAATAATGTTCAAGTTTTTAGTTTTCATTTCGTTAGTTAATATTCCTCATTCCCTTTCAATATAGTGTACATTATTTTACTTGTCAAGCCCTTTCATTTGATACCCATATTAAAGGAGTTGTGAAAAAAAAAATGTAATTCGCCATTTTGTGGTGGCGGCCATCTTGGATTTGACATTTATCATAATGTATAGTATTCTACTAGTCAAGCCCTTTCATTTGATACCCATATTGAGGGAGTTGGCATTGAGGGAGATGACAGGCCTGATGGTCTAGTGGTTAGTGACCCTGACTGCTATGCCGGAGGTCGTGGGTTCGATTCCCACCCAGGACAAATGTTTGTGTGATGAGCACGATCATTTGTTCTGTGTCTGGTTGTAATTTATCTATAATATGTATGTATTTAGAAATATATAAGTATGTTTATCAGTTGTCTAGTACCCATAACACAAGCTCTGCTTAGCTTGGGACTAGATGGCGTTGTGTGATAGTTGTGGATTATTATTATTATTATTATTATTTCCTTTATTTCATTATTTACATATAAATTATATTTTTAAATATTAGCATATAAAATATAGAAAAACATTTAAAAATATAAAAAATAGTAGCCCACCGGTATCGGGAACAGGGTCCAAGCTACCGGCGGTCAGGGCTCCAGAGAGAGGAACCTCCGGACAATGCGGGCCGTGTCCAGAAGTACCGCTTTCTGAATCAAGCCCTTGATCCAGCTGCCCAACGAGAGCCTCCTTAGGTGTTGGTCGAGACTCTTGGCTATTAACCCATTGGCAGTCACGACTATCGGCACAATGATCGCTGAGTCCACATCCCACATGTCGACAACCTCGCGAGCCAAGTCAAGATACTTGATTTGTTTATCTTTTTCGGCTTTCACGAGGTTCTCGTCATGTGGGACGGTTATGTCAACAATCATTGCACGCCGCTCTGATCGATCCACCACCACTATATCAGGCTTATTGGCAATAATAGTCATGTCAGTGATGATGGATCGATCCCAGTACAACGTGATATTACCATTTTCGATAACTGGGTCGGGCACATACCTGTAGTACGGCACCTCCGATTCCACAAGGCTGTATTTCAAAGCAAGTTGCTGATGAATTATCCTGGCTACAAGGTTGTGTCTATGCAAGTACTCTCCATTAGCTAGACGAGAACACCCGGAGATGATATGTCTGATTGATTCCCCCGGCCGGTGGCATGCCCGACAGATGTCAACCGTGCCGTCTTTCACAATAAATCTCCGGTAATTGTTCGTCATCATAACTTCGTCCATAATTGCACAAACAAAACCTTCGGTTTCTCCAAAGAGGTCACCGAAACGCAGCCAGGCTACGGACGCTAGTAAATCTACATCGGGTCCATGAAGGGCCCGGAAAAAGCGTCCGTGAAGCTCCTTACTCTGCCATACCTCCATGCGATCATTAGTGTCAAGCACTACTGGTTTGCGCCAGTTCTCTTTAGCCAAGGAGAGCGGGGTGAGGCCCTTGTCCACCATGACTACATCTCGATGCATCCCCACGTCGGTTTCTAGGAAATATTCCCTAAGACTGCATATCTCGCGATTGTGGAGGGTCTTAGAGTTTAAAAACCCTCGACCTCCACACTTTCGCGGGATATACAGCCTCATTACCGATGACCGTGGGTGATGCATTCGATTTGCAGTCAGTAGTGTACGAACCCTCCTATCTAGGGCGTCGAGTTCGGTCTGAGTCCATTTGAGTATGCCAAAAGAGTACATCAAAACCGGCATGACCCAACCGTTGAAGGCGCGCACCTTGTTTCCGCCTGATAGAAGACTATTAAGTACTTTTTTCAGGCGGCCAAAGAAGCGTTCCTTCAACGATTGCTTCATGTCAGTAACATTGATCCCTAACGCTTCCGACATACCCAAATACTTATAGGTTTCGGATGCGGAGAGGGCTCTAAGGTTTGTGGAATCCGAGAGTTGATTTCCCACGGATTCCACAATCTCCCCTCGCTTTACATGCATGACCGCACATTTGTCCACACCAAATTCCATCCTAATGGCGTTACTGAAAGTTTGAGTTACTTTCAGTAGCTCCATCAGCTGCAAATTGTTAGGGGCAAAGAGTTTTAGGTCATCCATGTAGAGGAGGTGCGATATAACCTGACCACCTCTCCTCAGCCGATAGCCTAGACCTGAATCCTCCAGCAATGTGCTTAGAGGGTTCAAGGCTAAGCAGAACCAAAGCGGACTCAAACTATCACCCTGAAATATGCCTCGCTCGATCCTTATCGGTTCGCTATTCCTCTGAATATTTCGACATCCTGGATAGCGAAGGACCGTCCTCCATTGCCCCATACACGACATCAGGAAGGTGCGCAGAGTTGTATCTACTTTATACAACTCCAACACCCTCATGAGCCATGTATGTGGTACCGAGTCATAGGCCTTCTTATAATCTATCCAACATGTCGACAGATCCTTTCGGAATCGACGAACCTGTTGGCTAATGGTCATATCAATGAGGAGTAGCTCCTTAGTACCGCAGGACCCATTCCTACATCCATTCTGTGAGGCAGACATGATAAAGTTGGTGTCTATATGTTTGTTAATTTTAGCTCTCAAAATGGATGTAAGAACTTTATAGACCGTCGGTAAACACGTGATCGGCCTATAATTTTTGGGTTCCGCGGTGCTACCTGATTTATGGAGCAGGTGGGTAATTCCTGTCGTTAGGAACTGGGGTAGCGAACCAGACTCCAAAGCAGTCTGGAACTGAGATGCCAAGCGAGCGTGTGACCTTGAAAACCATTTTATCCAAAAATTATGCAGCCCATCCGGCCCTGGAGACTTCCAGTTAGGCAACGGACGGACTGCACGAGCTACATCTTGGGGGCAAATGGTAATAGCCTCCATTTCTGGTATTGGATCACAGGCTCGCTCGACATCCCGAGCCCAATCACCTTCGGTGTGACTGACAGGCACCGACCAGATACTGCGCCAGAAAGAACACATGGCATCATCATCCGGTAGGCACGTGTCAGCCACACTTTGGTCCGGTCGCTCCCAATCCCTATAAACCCACCTTTCATCGCTCTGGAAGGTGCGATTCTGAGCGTATCGCTCTACTCGCCGCTTATACCGACGAATACGGTTTGCCCATGCATACACTTTCTGCTTCAGGAAGTCGATGCGCTCTGTGACACAAGACGTATAGGCTTGAGGACTGATATCAGTCCCCAAGAACGCCCGTCTCACAAAGCGCATCACTCTAGGGCGAGTATTGCCCTCCCTGAAACAGATAAGTTTGCCAATGAGCGCTCTGGCCCCACCAATACGACGTTCAATTCTGCACTGCCAAGCTGGTACGGCTGGTTTCGGTCGTGTAGCTCTAGAGTCATTGGTAAATTTGACGTGAGCTACACGACATGCCGCTACAGCCGCGCAGTACAGAATCGAGTGAGTATCGGTGAGGTCTTCGCAGTCATCAAAATATTTTGACAACTGCGAATTCAGGACCGCCACCAGCGCCCTATTTTTGTTATGCATGGGCAAACGAGGTAAGCGTGGCCTAAGTTCGGGCGACATGGAGCGATATTCTTGAATCGCATCCTCCAAAGCACTCCTCAATTCCTCATTGCACTGGGTACTTACGTTTGTAGCCCTATCATTACTCCCCTCGTCAGCATGACTTGTATTAGACTGCGGTAGTATTACAGCAGTCTGCGACTGGGGGGCGATGGCATGGCTACTCTGTATTTCATTTCGCAGGCGATCAAGTACAGTGTCATCCAACATATGATTACGTTGGATAACCCGCACCTGATCCGACAGTCGTTGTGCCGAAACGTTGACAGCTGGTTCAAGCACCTGAAAAAGAGAGAGCATCCGAACACGGTACGCGGTCAGATTGCTTCCCCCCTCTGTAGCCCCATAGTATGAGCGCATGACGTTTTCATTGATGGATCTTGTCCATCTCATGCGCTGCACACTTCCGTCGGGAGCTGGGACCCTATCAGAGGCCGGTGGGCCTCGAGGTCCTAAGCCGTCCGGCGGCCGGCGTCCTCCCCGTCGACGAGCAGGTGGTGGCGTCGTGGGCGGAGAGAAATACTCGTCGCTCGAGCTCGACGCAACTGCCGCGGCCGGTGTCATCACAGCGCTCACAGTGGGGCTGGATACCAGCGGCGCGGGCGGCGAGGCGGAGCTGAGCGACGAGTCCGGAGGTGGTATTCGTGCACGTCTTGCGGCGGCTGATCTTGTCAACATTAAGTATTATTTATTTATTTGGTTTTATCGTTTTATCGGAGGTGACATCTGTCATGTCACCTCCGGTTCGGCAGTTTCTGGTTACATTATTACGGATTATGGTTCATTTTGTCTTATAAAATTGTATATAAATTGCGTATTTGGGCTATGGCTGTAGGGTTTCAAAATAATTATCAAAATTGCTTTTTAAAATGAATTTAACTGAAATGTGAAATAAAATACTTGACTTATTGACATCGGTGTTGCCAGCTATTATTATTATATCCTTTATTTCATTATTTACATATAAATTATATTTTTAAATATTAGAATATAAAAAATAATATATAAAAACATTTAAAAATATAAAAAATAGTAGCCCACCGGTATCGGGAACAGGGTCCAAGCTACCGGCGGTCAGGGCTCCAGAGAGAGGAACCTCCGGACAATGCGGGCCGTGTCCAGAAGTACCGCTTTCTGAATCAAGCCCTTGATCCAGCTGGCCAACGAGAGCCTCCTTAGGTGTTGGTCGAGACTCTTGGCTATTAACCCATTGGCAGTCACGACTATCGGCACAATGATCGCTGAGTCCACATCCCACATGTCGACAACCTCGATTATTTATTATTATTATTATTATAATAATTGATTTTACATATCTCGGGACCATGTGGTCCCGGTCCTTTGGAAGGCGTACGAGGGGCCGAAGCCAACTCGCAGAGGCCCCTTAGGAAATTTTAATGAAATGTGGCACCAACCGACGATTATCCCTGTATGCACTATGCAAGTGCACCCAAGGATAACCCCCGGTTCGTGTAGGACTATTGCGGGATATAGATAAATAAAAAGTTGGATTATGGGTTTGGGTGGCTATAGTGGACTGGTTACCAAGAGCTATGGAAAAACTATGACCCCTGCCTAATCAATGTTTTATATATACACGGATAAAATGGCAGGGGGTGACTTGCACACTCAATAATGGGCCCCCGGAAACGGTCGCTAGCACATAGTGACGTAGCGACAAAGGGGCAACATGTCCTGAGGTGCTTATGAGGAGTGGAGAGGTATTCCACGGCTATCAGGACAATCCCGGAAGTACGGTCAAGATCCCTACCAGCATCTTACTGGAATACTTCCTTCCTCCGAGCACGTTTGCTCTTGCGAATCTCCACTCAAGCCGGCCAATAAAGGCAAGAATGAGGTGGGAGCTCTGTTCCTCGTCATTTTTCACTCCAGCCGGCCAATAAAGGCAAGCCAGAGGTGAGGAACAAGACTTCTCCCGGGAGATAGGGTCCGTGGGGTCGCTACTGCCCAACAGCTCGCCACATGCTGCCCTGCGGGTTTCTGTATCTCTCTTGGTCTGGCTCCTCACCTTAGACCCATTCCGGAAAGTAAACTCTTCCGGCACAGGCCCAGAGTTCGGAGCGCGCAAGCCCCACCACGACGTCAACGTAGAGATACGGCGATGGGGTTTATTATTATTATTATTAGTTGTGAAAAATTATGTAATCCGCCATTTTGTGGCAGCGGCCATCTTAGACCGATTTTCATCAAACATAGCTAAGAACACTCCCGACTGATTCACTTTTCAAACAAAAAAAAAACAAAATCAAAATCGGTTCATCCGTTTGGGAGCTACGATGCCACAGACAGACACACACACACACACAGACACGTCAAACTTATAACACCCCGTCGTTTTTGTGTCGGGGGTTAAAAAACAACCGACTTCAAAAAAAAAACTACAGTGATAAATTATTTATTTCTGTAAGTAGGTTTGTACAAACACTTTTACATATCAATCATATTTGTTTTAAGTCGATGGTTTTTTTTGTAAAAAAGTTTTTATTTAAAAAGCGTTTGGTACTTTACTCATTTTCGTGTTAATTGAAGCAAGCAGTAAATTCTACCCCTTATTTTTATTACCATTCTCTATCCCGTTAGGAGTCGATTTTTGAAAAGGCCCTAAAGCACTTACGTTTTTATTTAAAGTAGTAGTTAATCCGACAGCGCTTTTAAATGTTACCTTGCTAACTTTGACACATGTTTCAAATTTATCACCATAAGGAATAAGATTTTTCATACATTCATTTCACCCTCTTTTCACCGCCACAGGAGTGGAATTTGCGATTACGAAAAAATCGTTTGCGATGTTTGCATAACTTGACTCAAAGATACCGATTTTTAAGTTAATCAAGCCACGCAGTGAAATCCTCCCGTTTAAAATTTAATTACCCCTTCAGGGGTGGATTATCAAAATACCCAAAATTTTACATTCCTAGTCCCAGTAGTTTCCGCCGTGCGTTGAGGAACTGACTGGCTTATTTTTTAATAGGACAATGACCGAGCTTTAAATATTGTTCTACAAGCCGCTACATCGTCACCTCCTGCCACCCACCAGGTCACAGTGTCAGCGGAAAACTGTCTGAATCTTTGGCATTTGCCCGTGAACATCAGAATCATTTATTGTAAAAAATATATATACTTAAGTATGGCATTCCGGGATGGCAACACAAGGCACTGCAGGCAGGTCAGTAGATCGTGCTGCGCCTGTCGGACGCAGACGTCTGGCGCACGTCCAGGCCGTACCTCGCAGCGCCGGTGCCGTGCCGGGCCGCGCCGCAGCCGCACCGGAGCGCCCGTCACATAAATAGGCGCGCGCGCCGCACGCTCCATTAAGCGCTGGCAGATAAAACTGCTTTGTTTTGCTCTGTTGAGTAATAGATTGAACAATGCCGGCTTGCACTTTTGCCAGTTTTGTTGAGAGATGTGGTGAGTTTTACTAGCGGCGAAGATAATTATTTGTAAATCGTCTTTCAGAGGGACTGTTACAAGTAACTTTTTTAGGAGTCACGAGGACTACAAAAACAATTTGGGTAATTATACACACAACGATTTAATTTTCTCGAGAATTTTCGCAATTCTCCCGCACGGCCACCTCGCGCACACCAACGACGTCGTAATTGTCTCGCACGGCCACCTCGCGCACACCGACGACGTCGTAATTGTCTCGCACGGCCACCTCGCGCACACCGACGACGTCGTAATTGTCTCGCACGGCCACCTCGCGCACACCGACGACGTCGTAATTGTCTCGCACGGCCACCTCGCGCACATCGACGACGTCGTAATTGTCTCGCACGGCCACCTCGCGCACATCGACGACGTCGTAATTGTCTCGCACGGCCACCTCGCGCACACCGACGACGTCGTAATTGTCTCGCACGGCCACCTCGCGCACATCGACGACGTCGTAATTGTCTCGCACGGCCACCTCGCGCACATCGACGACGTCGTAATTGTCTCGCACGGCCACCTCGCGCACACCGACGACGTCGTAATTGTCTCGCACGGCCACCTCGCGCACATCGACGACGTCGTAATTGTCTCGCACGGCCACCTCGCGCACATCGACGACGTCGTAATTGTCTCGCACGGCCACCTCGCGCACACCGACGACGTCGTAATTGTCTCGCACGGCCACCTCGCGCACATCGACGACGTCGTAATTGTCTCGCACGGCCACCTCGCGCACACCGACGACGTCGGATCTAAACACCGCACCGCACTTAACGTAATGTTCTATTACGTTAAGTGCACGGAGTGCGTGAGTCGAATCTCACGCCATTTTAATATCGCCGAGACACTCGCGAGTACTCGTGACTTGAGAGCACAGGTGTGTGCACAGACCCTGTAATGTAGTCGTTTGTTTGTGTCCGCCGTGCCTCTACGCGATATATGAGGTGCATTTTCTCACTAAACGTAGCGATTGTTGGACCGAAAATTACTGTGTTCATTAAATATGGACATTGATTTTGTAATTGTTCAATTGATCTCCTCGGAATTTTTTAAAATTTAAAAGTATAGTATTAAGTGCACAGATATAGATCGAGTGACTTTGTATTGATAGGTGCTACGCCGTAGCGGATGTGATGACTTTATCTACGCTACGACGCCTACGCTTCTACGCATCGTAGCAATCAACTTTATATGATATTTTTGTCAATTCTAGAGATGCTGGTTGGCAAAATTATTTTTTTAGTTCATCCTTTGTGAGCGCCTAATATGATTATGATTTAAAATAAGGAGTGATGGTTTTCAAATCCAAAAATAGTCAGAATCCACTCATATATTACAGTAAATTATGAAAACCGCATTAACAGCTGTTGTAGCAGAGAGCTTACTCAAAATATAGCGCAGTCTAAAGTTGGACGAGACGTAAATCAATATCTGTTTGTGTACGAGCAACAACACCATGTAGACAGGCGCAGAAGGCACACGCGTAGGTAACGACCAGGACTAACAACTTCTCTTAGTATCAGTGACAGTACATCTTAGGGTAGCTTTGAAGGCGATAACATACTACAAAAACCATGAGTTAGTTATCGTTCCTAAGTCGATTAGCAATCTCACAAAGCAATAGATTGACGCTTCGGTTTGACTTACGACCTTATTCTATAAGTTGTGTCTACACTATAGACACGCACGCACGCTTTATTAGGTAGTTCGATAAATACTCATTAGTTTTTTGTCTCGATCGTTCGTCTTATTTACACAAATAATAAAGTTAGTAGACCACAGAAAACTAACTAAATTATTTAGATTTCTTTGAGGTAGACAGAGTATGCTTTTCGATACGACTATGTTGGTTAGTGACGAGGTGTTTAAATCGATTAGCGATGTTGTAGTTATTATTTTCAAAGTGCAGTCAAATATAAATATTGAAGCGAGGGCAAATATTATTGCGCTGCACAAAATTGGATCATATAACAAAACCCAAATAGCGAATAAAACCGGACTGTGTGAGTGTATCATCAAAGAAAAGAAAAATATAAATCATTTTAAAGATAATTTAGATTAGTGAATGATGAGTAAGTCATTTTAAAGATAATTTAGATTAGTGAATGATGAGTAAGTCATTTTTTTTCCGTAGTCGTCTAAAGTGTTAATTATTAATAGTAAAGAGTTTTAGTATTTTGCTTATGTAGATGTCTAACACTATTCGATTCTTTGTTCTAGAGAAATACTGTGAGTCTTTGGGTTAAGCGATACGAGGAAGAGGGTGATGATGATGATGATGATGGGGCTCCCTTTTTCGCACTTAGACTCCCATTTGGTCCGTTGTGCGTGAGGATTCTGGCTAACAAAGCCAGCCTAGCTCCGCCCAGAAGCACAGAAGCTTCCTGGGAGCTTCGCAGGCTTCACGGAGCGACCTCACTGTTCCGAGGATTTCTTCACGTTGAGAAGCCACGGCCTCGCATTCCAGGATGACGTGGGCGGCTGATTCCTCGGCGTCAAGGCAGCCCCTGCAGAGGGGGCTGTCCGTGGCGCCTATGCTAAAAAGATGTTTGTTGAGGTGGTTATGGCCCGTAATTGTACCTATTATTATTCTAAGGTTATCTCTACTTAAGCTGAGAAGTTTTTTGGTTAGTCGCGGGTGTATCATTGGTAAGCCAATTTTGACTGTCTACAGGCTGTTACCCGTGACCATCTGTTGTTATGGAGTTCGGTCGATCTTTGGCGAATCCACGCACGAATTTGCGAGAGAGGCAGAGGGAGAAGTGGGTACGGGGGCTATCACCTTCATATCAGAGCCTCTCTTCGCAAGTTCATCTGCAGCATCATTGCCCAAGGATCCACTGTGCCCTTTGATCCACTGGAGTGTAATTCGATTGCACGTCGATAAACTCTCCAGAGCTAAATGGCACTCAAAAATTAGTTTGTTGTTAGTTTGTTTGTTCCCTAAAGCTTTGAGCACAGATAGGCTGTCGGATAGGAATTGAATGCCGTAATATCGGATGAGGAAGAGGGCAGCCTTGCAAATATCGGATGAGGAAGAGGGTAGCCTTGCAAATATCGGATGAGGAAGAGGGTAGCCTTGCAAATATCGGATGAGGAAGAGGGTAGCCTTGCAAGTCGAGCGCGAAGTGGAAGGCCGGCGCTTATTATAGAACGAGTGACGGCTCAGGGAATGAATGAATATGAAACAAATGGTTTCATACCAACGCGACATTTTGCCGAGTCATACAACACATCTTTATTAACCGTTCGCCGTGCACTCCATGCTGAAGGCTTGCATCATCGAAGACCAACTGGTGTTTGTGGCTTTTCTTGTAGATAGACCGAAAATGTTTACATTATTTTAGTAGGTAATATTGTTATGTATACTCATTCTGTATATTATGCCATAATTTGAGGTTTAGTTTCAATCTTCTATTATAAAGAAAATTAATACTTAAGCTATAACCTTAATAACCTACTTATATTTAATAAAGCCAAATAAACTGTGAAATACTTAATGTAAACAAACTGCCCATAGTTAACTTTAAAATCACTTATTTTGTACTTAAGTAGTTGTTTTACATTTATGTCTGGACTTTAAAAGAGACTGTGACCTCTGAGTTTGTTTCGGCCTTTCTTCTCAGAGTAGTCAGATAGGAAACGCCGACCTCATCTAGTTTTAAAAAAATATGATTGACGTGTAAAAGCTACTTACAAAAATAAAATTATTTATTTATCATTTAATTATGTCAAAATAATACAAATCGCTTCTAAGATTCTTGAGATTTATTTCACATCTAGTTATACTCGTAGTAATAAATAAATGTAGTAGTTTGTTAACTTTATGTAAATAAAATAAATGTAACGAATAAATATTTTTTATTTTTGGTAACACTTAACACGCATTTTTTATTCTAAACCTTCAAAATTATGTAATGAAATAACTTTAATTTCAGAAGTCGGTGTCTTGGGATCTGTAGTTTAGTTTTAGTTTTTGCCACCGACTTCCGAAATTAAAGTTATTTAATAATTTTGAGTTAATTTCTTTTTGAAGTCGATTTAATTTTTTTAAATTACTTTTTTATTTCGTAATTTTTAGTTTTAAGTAAAAACTGGATTACTCGATTACTTTGCTTACTCCGCGCTTTTAATGGATATCGTTTTCTATTGGTTATAGATTGCGGCTTTTAGATTCAGGTAACGGATTTAGATCCTTTAAATAATAAAAAGTTATTGTTATTACCTAGGTTGAAATAAACGTTTATTTTAAAATGTAGTTACAATCAACATCAACTTATACAAACGTTGCAGTTCACAAGTTCGGTACGTGACAAGCAGCGGTTCATATTCGGGCATCGTTCATCGGCGCGGCAGTATAACAGTCGTAAAGCCGGCGCGGTTTATTGCCGGCGATGGATATTGCAGTTTGATAGTTTACGGCAGTAATGCTCGGATTGATTTGCGCCGTGCTGTGGCGACAATTGGAGCACAAACCAATACTTAGCGAAGCTATCGTTTGTTGAGAGTGACTGGGAGCCGACACGCGAGGAACGTTCGCGTCATATTATTATGTGACGGTTACAATAGACTGACTGACAGTTAGAGTGACTGGGAGCCGACACGCGAGGAACGTTCGCGTCATATTATTATGTGACGGTTACAATAGACTGACTGACAGTTAGAGTGACTGGGAGCCGACACGCGAGGAACGTTCGCGTCATATTATTATGTGACGGTTACAATAGACTGACTGACAGTTAGAGTGACTGGGAGCCGACACGCGAGGAACGTTCGCGTCATATTATTATGTGACGGTTACAATAGACTGACTGACAGTTAGAGTGACTGGGAGCCGACACGCGAGGAACGTTCGCGTCATATTATTATGTGACGGTTACAATAGACTGACTGACAGTTAGAGTGACTGGGAGCCGACACGCGAGGAACGTTCGCGTCATATTATTATGTGACGGTTACAATAGACTGACTGACAGTTAGAGTGACTGGGAGCCGACACGCGAGGAACGTTCGCGTCATATTATTATGTGACGGTTACAATAGACTGACTGACAGTTAGAGTGACTGGGAGCCGACACGCGAGGAACGTTCGCGTCATATTATTATGTGACGGTTACAATAGACTGACTGACAGTTAGAGTGACTGGGAGCCGACACGCGAGGAACGTTCGCGTCATATTATTATGTGACGGTTACAATAGACTGACTGACAGTTAGAGTGACTGGGAGCCGACACGCGAGGAACGTTCGCGTCATATTATTATGTGACGGTTACAATAGACTGACTGACAGTTAGAGTGACTGGGAGCCGACACGCGAGGAACGTTCGCGTCATATTATTATGTGACGGTTACAATAGACTGACTGACAGTTAGAGTGACTGGGAGCCGACACGCGTGGAACGTTCGCGTCATATTATTATGTGACGGTTACAATAGACTGACTGACAGTTAGAGTGACTGGGAGCCGACACGCGAGGAACGTTCGCGTCATATTATTATGTGACGGTTACAATAGACTGACTGACAGTTAGAGTGACTGGGAGCCGACACGCGAGGAACGTTCGCGTCATATTATTATGTGACGGTTACAATAGACTGACTGACAGTTAGAGTGACTGGGAGCCGACACGCGAGGAACGTTCGCGTCATATTATTATGTGACGGTTACAATAGACTGACTGACAGTTAGAGTGACTGGGAGCCGACACGCGAGGAACGTTCGCGTCATATTATTATGTGACGGTTACAATAGACTGACTGACAGTTAGAGTGACTGGGAGCCGACACGCGAGGAACGTTCGCGTCATATTATTATGTGACGGTTACAATAGACTGACTGACAGTTAGAGTGACTGGGAGCCGACACGCGAGGAACGTTCGCGTCATATTATTATGTGACGGTTACAATATGTGAGGAAGTACTTTGAAAGTTTGTTTCTAGTAAGTATCTTGATCTGGGGGGACGGTAGGCATGCTTGGCCGATATTATTAAGAGTTTGAATGATTTTATTCATCCGACATACACACCCATTACAATCTCAATAGCCCTGATGGCTCAGATCGTACAAGCTTCACGAACAACCTGCGAAATGCAAGCTGTTTGTGAACTATCGCTCCGGTCGCCTGGCGGCTGGGCACGGAGCAAATTGTGAAATGAAAACAAATTCAGAATTAATTAAGAGTATGGATATGAAAGGAATTAATGTATACCCAGTAAACGCACACTGTAAAATATTTGTAATTAAGGTGAATGCGCAGTGGTAGACCGCGAAATTCAAATTTTCTTACGTTTTTTGCAATTTGCAGGTCTGTGTCAGGTTGTATCTTGATCAAAATTTGATTCCGACTATAACAGGTACCTACGTATTTACGTAATTATACTCATTAGAATCATTAAAAATCTTTCCAAATTAGATTTGTACCATAAGCACTTTTCCATAAGGGATTTTGTTCTTATGATACAGTAACTTAGAAAAACCCGACTACGGTAAAAAACGTAAGTAAAAAAAACTAAAAAGCTAAAAACAAGCCCATTTTAAATTAAATAAATGTTGGAAGCAGGCGGGACCCATTTCAATTTGAAAATATAATAAAAATGGTACCTATGGGTCCCGCCTGCTTCCAACTTTTATTTAATTTAAAATGGTTTTTTTTTTAGCTTTTTAGATTGTTTTTACTTAAGTATTTTACTGCAGTCAGGTTTTTTTAATTTTTTTAATTACTTTTTTTTTATTTCCAGCTTTTTACTTTACAAATGTGAAAGATTTCGCAGGCGATTTAGTTCTTGGTAGGTACCTACGTGTTTTTTACGATCTGTCACTTCGAATTACTTTTAACCATATAAGTTGTATATTTTTGTAATCACTTTTTAAAACCCTTTATTTTGATAACCCACCCGACAGGTTTTGAGAAAAAAAAATTTTTGAAGACAATATTGCGCCAAAAATCCGACAATTTGTTTTTTTTTTTTAAATTTGATATACCCAGTGTCACTCTTACAGTAAATACGAATCTAACGACACCTCTCAAGCTAAAATCCATCGAGCCGTTCAGGCCGCAGAGGGTGCCAAACAATTATACATACATACATACTCTCGAAAAACATAACCCTCCTTCTGGCGCAGTCGGGTAAAAAGCAAAGCAAGCAAATCACTCATTCGATGACCTGTTATCGATTCAATGTAAGTATTTGATCACCGTGACCTCAAGCTGCCTGGCTTTTGACTCACTGTATACTTAGCGTCTGCATTGCCGGAGACGTGATAGATTGCGCGACGTCTTCTTCTTAACTAAAATATTAGGAAGTGGGAAGGATGGCTGCCATTTGTAACTTTTGACGTTTAAAAAGTGCTAATTCTGAGTCTGATTGAAATCAATGTTTTTAGGTCCCTTCGTTCAGTCCCTGGCGCTCGGCGGCGGCTGAGGCGACGGAACACAATCTGCGGCGCACCGCTCCCCTGAGTGATGCGAACAGAGCTCATAGCGGCCGCCGCGCAGGGCTGCAACACAACTAACTAACAACTTCTCGGTATCATTATAAACTTGTGACTAATGCCGCTATTTGAACATGGATTTCTCTTACAACCTGCACTCAGTCTGCCAGGACAGGCCAGGGCCCTCCATCGCCCTCTACCACGTCGACCGTGTGTTATCCATCCCAACCCTGCATCCGACCGGTTCCCTTACGACTAGGTTTAGATACCTATGATATGTATGAGTTTGATTACAGTTCTATTAGATAAACATATACCTCCCACGTTTCAAATACTCATATCCACGCTTGGTAGTTGAAACTAACATCGCTTTCGGGGCAATATAATTATAATAATATAAATATTGCCTTTATTTCCACATCCAAAAAAGAAGTTATACTTACAAGTGGATAACTAAAAAATACAATTAAAGATAGACTGAAAGTCTACTGTAAACATAATGAACCCTTTTGTTTAGGTAACTAGGTTATGGCCCCTTTGCGGGTACTTACAGACAATATTATATACTTACAGGTAAATATGCTTCGTATCGGGTACACGTCTACATGGAAATGATTTGTACCTAGAAGTAGTTCCAGTAGTTCTGCGCTGACATATAACTCAACACAAAATAAGGATTCCCAAGTTTTTGTCGGCGAACTATAAGTTCCGAAGATTTTTTCTCACATTCGTCGAGTACCTATCTACAGCGCGACAAATGGTTGCTAAAAAAAGGTCATTTTTACATGAAACGACTATCGTTATAAATTGAGCTATTCATATTATATACATACAAGCTGCGCCCCGCGGTTTCACCCGCGTAAATGTCGACCCCGTGGGAATATCGGGATAAAAAGTAGCCTATATGTTAATCAAGGGTGTCAGCTACCTCCATACAAAATTTTATCAAAATTGGTCCAGCCATTTGAGCGTGAAGAAGAAACAAACATAATTATAAACACACACACACACACCCTCTCACAAACTTTCGCCTTTATAATATTAGTGTGATTATCAGGTAAGGGGAACCGCGTTTGAATAACTTCATTTAAAACTAATTTTAGAAACATTTTCAGGTCGAGAGTAAATTCTGCATTATTTTCATGATAACCTGTCATCCTTGGCCAGTGGGCGTGTGGCGGCGGCGAATATTCCATTTGGAGCGAAGCAGGCAATATCCCGCGCCTCGACCTATGAGATAGTGCCCCAACCTCGGCACGGCGCACCGCTAGGAATAGCTGAATACCGGATTTATTTAGCTAAAGATTCACGTTTATTAGGAGCTGAAGGATGGAGCGACGGGGTCACGGCACGAGCTCGGTACGAAGTAGTAACGTGCTATGAATGCTACATTTTATTTGGGAAATAATAAAGCTTCCGAAAAACAAATTAGGTACTTAACTTTCAACGATCTGTGGTTAAATGTAACTAACTAAGCTGTGTTAAAATGAATTACTTACCGAAAAATTAATACAAAATTAACCGAAAAAAAATGTTGTATTTAAAAAACAAACATGAGCTTATTCAAATTACAATTCTACGAAAAACAATCTGTGCTTTCAAATAATAAACTAAATTTAAAAAAAAATACCAAACTTCCGAAAAAAAATAGGTACAGTCAGCAACAAAAGTCGATTAACACTTCAGTTTTTTTATTTAATCTTAGTTATTGAGCAAAATATTTGTTCAAAATTGCAGCAGAAGTAAATTTTTTAGAATATAAACTACTATTATGTGAAAAGCTAAAAAGCAGTTTATTGAAAAAAATTGTTGGCAATTTAATAACTTGTAAAAATGACAGTGTCAATCGACTTTTTTTGCTGACCGTACTGTTTCCGAAAACATTTATGTTCTGCTAAAATAATCGTTTTCTTAAGCACTATAGAAAGCAGCTTAATTTCTACTATTGGTTATAGAATAAGTTTTGTAACTCGTAGCGGTCGGCCCGCGCGGGCGCTTCGTGCGTACCTACTTCGGGTGACATCGCTTGCATGGTTGCGGTCGGTCGATAGGCGACGTAGGATGCAAGGAGGTCAATTCCACTAATAAATTTACAACGAAATCGCAACAGAACCGTAACTAAACGACAGCTATTGAGCGTTTTTCTATTCTGCTAAAATAACAACGATATAAGTTTAGTTCTAGTTAAGTTGAAGTTAAAAACTCGATTCTACTAACACAACCGATCCCGAACGAAACGTTAACTTGTTATAATCGCTATTCTACTAATGTTTTGACGCAAGCGTCACTCGAACCAAAACGAAACTTGAACGAAACTAAAGCGTCTCATCTGTCAAAATTAGTCGCTACGGGAAAGTTGGCTTTGTATAACTTTTTCTTGACTGTTCGCATTTATCCTTTAATTAAGATGATGTTCTACAATGAATATCTTAGTCTCGCCGATCAAGTAGACATCGGAAGAGTGAGAAGACGAAATTTGTCGTCAAGGCTACGTAATTTCGCCTTTGACTTAACCGATCGTGAGTTTGTGAAAACCTATAGACTTTCCAAAAACGTAATTTTATATTTTAGAAGTTTTTTCCTTTTTTCTTATGGTATCTCGCATACGTACTTTTTAATCTGTGCAATACAATTCTTGGCACAATTTCGTTTCGCTGATTAGGCGCCGTGTTCACGTTACAGTAGCGTTGTAGTTGCGTTGCGGTTCCTTATCAGTTTTAGTTTTAAAATAGTAGAATACCAAAAACCCTAATGGTCGAAACTGAATCGAAACATAAACGAAACAGTTCGATTATTATTAGATATGGCACCCCGAGGTTAGGTTTGGTTGGTTTACTAATGTTTGCCATAATTATTTAAAATGCAATAATTTTATATACCTACGAATACCTACCATACTAAACTTGTATTTGCCATAATTACATAAAATCCATTTCACTAATTTCATTGGTCATAATCGATCAAGTGTGTTAATCATTTTAATCTATAATTTATTTACTATATATTTTTCATTTTCAATAATGTCATTTTCCATAACATTTCTTCACCACAGTGTTCATTTGCCCATACTGGCACAACAATACTAGTTCAGTACAAGCGCCTGCAATTTTGATGTTATGATCGTGTTAAAATGAATAATTTTGCTATTAACATATTCACAGTTAATATTGTAGTAGGTATGTGGGTAAAACATTAAAACTTTTTAACAAAAAAATTAAACCTCCGAAAAAACTGAAAAGCAAAAAATAATAAACCTTTTTTATTTAACCTTAATAAATAGTTCTTAAAGTAATGTAAGTATACCTAAGTAATTTTGAGTCGGCGCCAAACAACCAATGAACACAGATCATTAAAAGTGATCCATCTGGTACCTACTCCCTTTCTTCTCCTAAAATTGTTTGTCCGAAAATCATTCATAACACGTTTGCTATAAAATTCAGTAACCATAATGTTCGAAAGTTCGAAATTTTGTTTTACATAAGTAATTATCTTTACTTCTAAAACTATTCTGTCATAATATCGAGTACTATAATGAAATCTCCTAATTTTACATGAAATGAAGTCATATGTCCTAAGTATGGTATTATAAAATGTGTATTATTCCGAATGTTCCTATATAATAAAATTGTTAGTCCTAAAACATTTGCTAAAAATTAGGTTTTAGTGACAGAAACGAACCGCTGTAATTCCGACTCCACGCAGTCTTGTCTGCCCTACCCCTAGACTGAGTGTAATTTAGAATCGCGTAGGCGCGTAGGGGCGAGGAGAGAGCCGCCGCGGCTGAGGCTGGCCGGCGCGGCCGCCCAGCAAGCCGATGCTGCGGTGGTGAGCGAAAGCCGTCTGCGACGATTAGCACGCGTGGAACCGCCAGAGACCCGCAGAGCCGGAGCCGTGACAGAAACCATGCCTGCTGCATGTTGCATGCTCGCTTACTTGCTGCATGCTTGCTTGCATGCTGCATGCTCGCTTGCATGCTTTGTTTGCACCTGCACGCCTAAGAGAAGTTCATAGCAAAAGCTTTGTAATTAATTAAACACATTATTGAGATAAATAAACATTAAATAATTTGAATTTAGGACTTATAACTTTTATTGAAAACGGTTTTAAGTCTTTTGTATACCTATTATTGATTGTAATATTTATGACAAACAAATTTAGGGCATATTGTATTTAGGCATTGGGGCAAGTTATCATTCGGACAAATGATGATTAGGACACAAAAAATTATGGCACTTTAGATTATGGATAAAAAAGTTAGAGAACACAATAGAGAACCTAACATTTCACTCTATATGCAGCCAAGTTATCGTGCATCCACGTTTCTCATACTTACATTAATAACAAAAATATTCCGGTAATATAATGTTTATATTTAATTCTGCGACGTGTGACACAATAAGCAGCAGTCGCGTAACCCTAAGCGAGTGCCGGCGAGTGGCGGCGAGTGGCGGCGAGTGGCGGCGAGTGGCGGCGAGTGGCGGCGAGTGGCGGCGAGTGGCGGCGAGTGGTGGCGAGTGGTGGCGAGCAGCCATAACACAATCAAAATACGAGCCGCGCCGTCTGCCACGTAACGGCTCATGAACCGAGCCAGCCGAGCCAGCCGAGCCAACCGAGCCCCTCGGTACAGATGATATCTACGAATATACCAGACTAGGTTCACACAGATAAAAATAAGAGCAAAGTTTGAATGTTATTCTTTCATTTTGTGTAACGTAGATTTTAAACTACGTTTAGATGTGCAAAAAGATATCTCGCACGTCAAGTGTACACCATGTGTGTATCCGATAACAATACAATTTCTATTGTGTCTGCTAATTAGACGCGCGACGGGTTAAGTAATACAAGACTTACTCTTATGGTACTGAATATAGTTTGCGGGAATTTAGTTTTAATTTGGTTACTGGCAACACTGCGCCTTTCGTAATGAATGAATGGACGAAGAGTTAATCGCGTGAGGGAGTTCCCGTCACCTCTTGTACCCACACGAATGTCGTCCGTCTGCGCGCGCTGATCACGCCTGGCCGGCGATTAAGCATTCGTGCGCTGTCTGACGAGTTAAGCATCAACAAAGAAACCATTCGCGAGATGTTTCCGAGAATTTGATCTAGCGATAGATTTGGGCAAAGATGTGCAAACTTCTCGCCCATGAACAGAAACACATGCGAAAAAGGGCATTTCAACGTTGCCGCATCCATCTTGCAGCCCCGATACCGACATTTTCTAGTTCCCCAAGATGAAGTCGCATCACAAGGGAACTCATCACGGCGGCGTACAAGAGGTCAAGGATGCTGTAACCACGGTGCTGAACGGGCTAACTTCGGAGGATTACCAGGGGGCTTCCAACGTTTGTCCACCGTCACTGTCAACGGGACGTCAACAAAGAAATACGATTATTCTAACCGAACGTGACGTCCCGTTGACGTGGCAGTGGATAAACAGCTTTTGATCTTCACAATACAGAAGAGTAATGTGTATGATCTGAAGGCCAATACCCATAATTTAAAACGTTCAAAATCTAGTCGCAGTCTCATCTCGGCAACAAACAAAGGTCAAAAACTTGTCAAAAATGTAGGAATATTTTTTAAATGATTGACACTGAGATCCAGACTGTAAACATTCTTAAAATTACGAGAATTGCCCCTAAGGTCGACGAGAAAATTTTTCTCGTAACTTAATTTGACTGTGTTTTATTGACAAATTCCCGGAACTTAATTTCCACACCTCGTAGTTACCACTTACTTACGGCTATATCCCTGAGTACCGTTAACGACATGCGGTCACATGCACGTCACAACTTTAACGACATGCGGTCACATGCACGTCACAACGTTAACGACATGCGGTCATATGCATGTCACAACGTTAACGACATGCGGTCACATGCACGTCACAACGTTAACGACATGCGGTCACATGCACGTCACAACGTTAATGACATGCGGTCACATGCACGTCACAACGTTATTTATTTATTTAATACTTTAAGCACAAATGTACAGAGGCGGACTTAATGCCATAGGCATTTTCTACCAGTCAACCTTTGGGTGATGCAGAGACAAACAGTGGTAGGTGCAATCCTGAACATTGAGGAATAAATATTTTAAATATAAAGATACGCATAATACATATAAACTTATTAAAACTATGAATATAATATATACCTACATACTACATATAAATATAAGCATAAATAAATAAACATAAATACACAAATATACTTACTAAAATAAAAAGAAATAAGACAAACAATGAGAAAATAATTACCGTTGTGATGATACTGCCAGCTTCTTGCGAATGTGCTTACGAACCTTAACTTTAAAGGATAATCGGTTGGTAGCCATCCTGATTTCCTGGGGGAGCGCATTCCACAGAGAGATAGACTGAACGAAGAAGGAAGAGTGAATGAAGTCTGTGCGGTGAGTGGGACATTGGAGAAGACGATTGTGTGATGAACGCAGATTTTTATTGTGGTTCGCGCAAATGTACTGAAAGTGAGGGGCTAGATAACCAGGGGCAGACGGAGAATCAAGAAAAGAGAACAAGGTGGCCAGCGCCCTTAGCTCTCTGCGCTGGCGTATGGGCAACCACTTTAGAAGCGACCGATGCGCAGAGACATGATCATATTTACGCAGATTGAAAACGAATCGAATGCAATTATTGAGAAGACGGTCAAGTTTGTTGAGGAGATCTGCATTCAGGTCATAGTAGCACACATCACCATAATCGATGATAGGGAAAATAAGGGACTGCACAAGCATTGCTTTCGTACTTAAAGGTAATAAATTTTTCAAACGGTATAGAGCCCGCAGCGTTCCAATAACCTTCTGGCTCACCCTAGCGACTTGAGTCCTCCAGTTCAGGGTACAATCAATGTGCAAGCCTAGGTCCTTCACGTCAGTACCAAAAGGAACGATCGTACCATTGAAGAGAACTGGCGGCAAGGTTGTACCATCTACCTTGCTAACACTACGAGAACTGCCAATGATGATCGCCTGACACTTCGTAGGGTTTACTGCTAAGCCAAACCTATCAGACCAGGTTTTTATGGCTATCAAGTCCTTATTTAATTTGTCGATAGCGTCAGGCAATTCATCAACCTTCCCTTGACAGTACAACTGCAAGTCATCTGCATACAGATGATACGCACACTGAAGTTCAGAAGTTATAAGATTAATAAAAATAGAAAACAGAAGAGGAGAAAGTATACCGCCTTGAGGAACGCCAGTTTTCAAATCACGCCAGCTAGAAATAGAATCCCCAACATGAACGGACTGCTGACGTTCCTGAAGGTAAGAGGAGAACCATTTCAGTGCTTCGGGAGAGACCATAATATACGTTAATGACATGCGGTCACATGCACGTCACAACGTTAATGACATGCGGTCACATGCACGTCACAACGTTAATGACATGCGGTCACATGCACGTCACAACGTTAACGACATGCGGTCACATGCACGTCACAACGTTAATGACATGCGGTCACATGCACGTCACAACGTTAATGACATGCGGTCACATGCACGTCACAACGTTAATGACATGCGGTCACATGCACGTCACAACGTTAATGACATGCAATCTCATGCACGTCACAACGCCCTCTATTTCTCTCCACCCACTGAACTCCTTACTTCGTCCCACACTCTGCTGTAGTATAAATCCTAAAGTATTGCCGTATATTCACAACATCCTTCACGGCTTATTGGTTGAGCTCGCAGTCTCGTGTAAAGCTGCGAACGGAGCACAAACTAGATGGATCGTGTTCGCCAGCACCCCGCCGGTCGATAGCCTCCACTTAATATTTAAGACGGAGCTCTCGTCTAGCCTATCGAAACATTCAAGGTGCCTTTTATAAAGGCACTTATAAAACTACTCACAATGCGCTGGGAAAACTGTACTTAGCTATATAATAGCTTTATAGTTTATTTATTTCTTAGTTTTTTTTTCTGAAAATTCATTTAATTTTTAACAACAATCACCGGCTGCAAGATACCGCTTCTAGCGAACAAAAGGCAGGTATTTGATTGCGACTGCTGCGCTATCCTAGGTGATGATCTATTATATTCCGTCAGGAAAACTACTGACGAATGCAGTTCTTTTCTCGTAAAACTGTAAAGTTGACTATATCCAGCGCGCCTGCTCCGCGCAGCGACAACATGGTGAGTCGACACATTCTACCGAGCGAGTCAGCGCTCCCACACCACCGGAGCCCGCTGTGCATCCCAGAATACTACAGGGGCTTCGAAGGCTTTCCTATCAGAAATATGTACACACGATCCTCTACGTAAACAGACTTGTTTCGATTTTTAGATTATTTTAACAAATACATTTTTACTTACCAAAATTGTTTAGTAAAGTAACCGAGGTCGTAAAAAGTAATGTTTATTTAGCAATCTTCTGTACATATTCAGGTGCACGAAAAAATGCCATCGTGTTCCAATCGTGAGATAATAAGAACACAGCACAACAGATAGTTATCTAGAAGCAATTGCATGCAGATTACATTCGTGCCGGCGATGTTACAAAACAAAGAATCTAGAGCCAGCGTATAACGCGAAGCGACGTAATTACTTGGCAACAAAGACATGCCGCTATAACTAACTGTATTGGGCTCGAACAGTTAAAGTTAAACTTTCGTTTAGATCGCTATCTCGTGCGAGCGGTTACTGCACTCCGGCACGGAAACGTAAACCATGTCTGCGGAGCGGGAAATGAATACTATAGATAATGTTATTATGTTTACAAAGGAATACATGATAGTAGATAATACAAGGGTCGAAAGGAATCAAGCCCCATACGAGGTATTTAGACGCCCAAGCGCAGGGAGGGCGGCTATAGTGCGAATAGGAATTGATGACTTTCACCCGTGTTAAACACTCTACTTTTCATTTCGAATATAAGGAAAGTAAAAAATTGTGGTTTTTCAAAAATATTTATTGATTATCAATAAATATTTTAGAAAAACCACTATTTTTAATAATAACATGACTAACATGAATAATAAACCTATGTAAAATTAATTGATATGTTAGAACAATTTGTGTACTATTTTAAATATGGAACACACCGTGTCACCGCCGCGGGCCGTCCCGCTTAATAGGTATTTTTTTAAATTGCACTGGCTGTTTATACACTCACAAGACCGCAACATTTTTCTTAATTATGTAAACATTTTAGCTGACTACCTAACTAAGTTAATTCTATTTTTAAAATTCATTCCCGCTCTAGAGAGGGAGCAATTACTATGTGTATTTCCCGCCCCAAGGTGGGAAGCAGCGTCTTCCACCCGCTATTCTGATCAAACAAACACTACTTTCCAAGTATGAGAAATGAAAAGAATTATACAGAATTCCAACGAGTCCCCTGTACTTTGTTAGTCGATAAGTAAGTAGGTAGTTGGCTTTTTAACAAAAATCTGTGAACATGACGCTTCGAAGCGGTTCCATTAATTAAACCACAGTTTCGTTTCGTCCAAAGCTTAAAAGGATGCGTGAGAGTGTGCGTGCATACGAAGCCTATAAGCACTACCATAAGTTACATTACGAGTTACGTACTCCGCGCAGGTACTCGCACTATGTACCTACACGACACAATATCGAGCACGTCGCTACCTCGCGCCGCTAATGGATTTCCGATATAAATATTATTTCGGCGGTGAATTGAATTCCGATGATGTGCTGTGTGGAGCCCGATGTGTGCTCAGTGCACACGCATTCCTATAATAAAAGTTTATATCAACACGTTACAGAGGGATATTGTTGTGTGTTACATTAAAGTGGGCTTTCGTAATACATACTCTGAGCTGCTGCCTGCTACTAAAGTATAATTATTAATTCACTGGAGTAATCTGACGTTTACGGTGTTACCATTTTCTGATGAAAAGAAAATAGTGTTGTGACAAGAAGATTGACATTAATCACTCGCTCATTCATTCTTTACGTTCTAAATCTTTGTATTCTTTTAACACGCTGTATTACAATGGCTGAGCTAATGCCTAAGATTACAGCCGTTTTAGACACACATTCTGTTTTTTTCGGAGATTCACACTCTGTTTGTAACAAGGCTGATTTCTCCTCAAAAACGTATTTGTAGACATTGCGCAACATAAGTTTTTCGTTGGCGCTAAGAGCAACCTTTGTTCTCTTTTTCTTTGGAGACAGAAAGTCTTGCTGACGTGATGTTCCTGGTTGAGGATTCATAACTTTCGTATTGATAACGAAACAACACAAAGACAGGTTAATAAAACAAAACTTAACAATAACAACAAACACAACTTAAAACAACTTAACAATGAACAGCGCGTGGGCAAAAGAAACATTCGTGCACTCAGACCAGAGGTTAGAAGCCGAATGAAAGACAAGCAAAACAAGATAATTATAATGCAATAATGTCCAGCCCAATAATTCGTGTACATCGTCTCTAATAGAATTTATGATTATAATTAATTACTTTTTATAATAAATGTTCCTATTGACTTTGTGTGAATGAGCTGAATCACAACGAACGGAACGCATCACTATTACAATAAATGTGGCAACATTATTTTACAAAATGACATTAGCATCTGTCAGTTTACTCCAGTGAATTAATAATTAGACTTTAGTCATTGTTGGCCTGTGTTATCTCGAAGCACTGGATTTTTTATATACGTATGAAGTAAAACGCTACTAACCTGAAATACTAGGAACGAAAGTAATGAAGAAGTACATAATATGTAACCCCCAAACAAAAACAGGCGTGACGAATAAATTGTAAGATAAGATTATGAAAAGAAAATGGCCGCGAAAACCACGGGATCAGTTTCAGTTCGGCTACGAAACATGTGAACTGGGTTTCCATTTTAAATAAGACGAGAGCGTACAGTCAGTGTTGTACGTTGAGCGAGCGCGCGGCACATTAGTCGCCGTCGTAGATCAGCGCGCCACAAATGAGCCGTGAGATTGCGTCGCACGCGCGCCGCCCCCGCCCGCCCGCGCCCGGCCGCGCGCTGCGTACATGCGGCATGATACATCGATTCCATCGGTGACTACCTACCTACCTACTCTTTGGCACCTTTCTCACAAAAAAAAAATATCTGTATAGGAAATTGACTTGGTTACGAGATGTAAACCAAGTTACAACAGGAGCATCTTCTTGCCTCCTGTTGGCCTCAATGCACAGAACTGCTGCATTCCGTAGAAGCTTTAAATTCGCTGCCTCTCGCTGCTGGAACGACTTGCTACCTCATATTCGTGCTATAAAAACAGTAAAGGAAACTAGTTTCTAAACTCTCCCTGGGACTGCACGCAGTTGGTATTGGTGACCTTAGCGGAGTCTATGTTTCTAGTAGCGTGATTTGCTTCTATCGATTTCTTTTGTTCGGAGAATCTTTTTCTTCCAGCTTAAGGTGTCTACACACTGAAGCCGGTGCCGGCGGGTAAACTTAAGAACATTGCAAGACGGACCTTTGTTTAATCTGGCTTTGATGTGTCGACACCCTTACTCAACACAGTCAGTCATACAAAACGATATAGTACTGGCGTAGTAGTAATTTTATTTCGGCTGAAAATCATAGCAAAAATAGTTTTCCCTTTAGTGCATAAGAGATCTGAGCGACAGCTGCTCCAGTAGTGAAGAAAGTCCAAAGTTAGAGCATGTTAAAGATGTAAAAAAAACTTATAAAAAAAAGTCATTTAATTCCGCGCCAAAACGTTAACGGCGTTCAAACATCAAGTACGAAATTTCAATATAATAGAATTTTGAAAATGAAAGCTGAAGTACATGTGAGTTGGAGAGTCGAGCGTGGGTCGGTCGTAATTAGGGGTTTCGAATACCGGATTTTTTTAATACCGGTATTAATACGGCATAAAAAAAATCCAATCCAATCTTTTTCCAATTTTTTCGGTTTCTACTGAAAATAAAATAAAATCACCAATACCGACAAAAAATTTTTATTTTGTTAGTTTTAAATACTCAATACTCAATACTTTATTGCATTCCATAATGTGTACATAGTTGGTATGTTTAAAACATTGAATCAATTATGGACCCTGTCGAGCAAATGTTCCTCTTGTACTGTTTGTATGTCCTGTGCGTGTCAATACAATATTTTTCTTTTTCTTTCTAATAATATGACGAAACAGTGCAAATTGACAACCTTTTTGAAATAAACTAAATGAACCAGTTTATGCGATAAGTGACAGTTCTTTCCATCAGTATAATGACCAACTATAATTACAAAAGAGTGTGAATGTGTGGTCACGTCGGGGCGAGCCTAATTGGTTGATTATTGGTCCGGGGAACCCTCATCACAGCGGACAGATTGCGAGGCGTCGCATTTAAATTGAAACTAATGCGAATCCCGTGTTCATTAGTGTTTGCAAACGATACGAGGCTGTTCTACATCGCCCTACATCGTCGGATTACATTAGCATGAGATCGCGACAAAACCGCGAGACGCCGCGCAGGCGCACGATGTAAGTACACAGTTTGCACACGAAATACTGCTTGAGATGTATAAATACAAATAACAGTAATACAATGAATAATTCAGGTTAGGATTAAATTCATGCTAGGTTGTGAGTTAACAGACTGTTCTGTACATAAGTCAGGGTGTTAAATAAGTAATACCACTGTATTAAGATTTTTAAATGATTTATTCAGTCGTCACGTCATCGTGCCTGAGAATGCTGTGTTGCCATGTGCAACCGGACATATTGTCTTGCCACAGATATATTTAAGATTAACAATAAAATAATCATATATCAAACATCCCCCGTAAAGCTAAACAGTTTACATAATTAAGCATTTAACTTAACTCATAATCTCTTAAATACAATGGCACTTTAGTGACCCTACCTGATCTCATTCTCCTCTCAGGAATAGCTTCTGTGTGATCAGTATTTGTTACATTATCATTTGTACTATCAGACTCATTATGTTGATGTCCCTGCCCAATATCCTCTGACTGGCTTTCAAGCAGCATATCAGGCACACTGTTATGTCTTACAATAAACTTATTTTTACTAGGTCTAATATGTCTTTCATTTCTCCTAACCACATTACCTTTTTCATTTTTTACAATGAAAGATCTAGGACCATCAGCTTCCCCAACAACTTTCCCTGCGCACCATTCCTTATTTGGTGCATTTTGTATCATTACATTATCCCCCAAAGTAAAAGATTTCTTTTCCTTTGCAGTTTTATTATATATGGTCATAGATTTTTCTTTGGTTAACATCAATTGCTCTCTAACATTTAGTGGTACTTTAGGTTTTAATAATTCTTGTGTACAAGGTAAATTAGTTCTTAACAACCTACTCATTAACAATTCAGATGGACTATACTCCAACCCTGCTACTGGGGTTGTTCTGTAATGCAACAAGGCAAGTTCAAAATCAGAATGGTCCTCTAAACATTTTTTTAACATGCCCTTGACTATACCCACTGCTTTTTCTGATAACCCATTTGATTGAGGGTATCGGGGGCTGGACTTTATCAACTCAATATCGAATTTTCGAGAAAACTTTACGAATTCAAAGCTACCAAAAGGCACATTGTCACTTACTATATACCTGGGAACACCATGAGTACAAAAAATTGACAGTAACTTTTTAATTATATAGCCAGCTGTTTTGTTCCTTAAAGACTTTACTTCTATCCACTTTGAATAATAATCCACCAGAACTAAATAGTCTCTTCCAGCAAAATGAGCAATATCCATACCAACTTTATTAAAAGGTAGGTCAGGTATTTCATGAGACAATAAAGGTTGTCTAGGATTTGATGGCCTATACTTTTCACAAGCTTTACATTTTGACACAAACTCTTCTATGTCTCTTGACATTCCTGGCCAATACAACACCTTTCTGGCACGTTTTTTACATTTTACAATTCCAGCATGCCCTGAATGAATTATTGACATTATCTCTTTTCTTGTATCTTTAGGTATAAGTATTTTATTTTCATAAAATATAAGTTGGTCTTTCACTACTAAATAATCTTTTAATTTGTACAACTTTTTCAGCTCAATACCTTGTATATTTTTATCATTTTTAGGCCATTCTGAATTATACCATAACATTATTTGTTGAAGATTGGCATCTTTTGCTGTCTCTTGTTTTAATTCCAGTAACTTATTATTTGAAACTTGCAAATCAGTTTCTAAACCATATACAACTTCACAATTTATACTATGTACTAACTCTCTTAGCACTGGATCTAACTGAGCATTATTTGTGTCATAATGTCTTGATAAGTAATCTGCTATATACATTTTTGAACCAGGTACATACCTTATTTCAAAATTATATTTTAGCAATTTGAGAACCATGCGTTGTAATCGAGCAGAAATTTTATTAATATCTTTATTCATTATTGCTACAAGAGGTTTGTGATCACTTTCTACAATAATATGACGCCCATAAATAAACTGATGATACTTATCCATAGCGCAACAGATGGCAAACAACTCTTTCTCTATGGGAGCCCATCTTTGTTGACATTCTGTATAACATCTTGAATAGAAAGACAATGGCTTTCCTTCTTGTAACAAGCATGCTCCCATGCCACTTTTAGAACTGTCAGTTTGTAATACTATATTCCCATTTTTTTTTAAGACTGATAAGGTGGGAGCTGAACTAATTCTCCTTTTTATTTCCTCAAAAGCTTTAACTTGAGCTGTGCCCCAGTCCCACACAACTTCTTTTTTCAATAATTCTCTAAGAGGTTCAGTAGTTTTTGAATATTGTGGTATAAATTTACTTAGATAGTTGCACATGCCTAAAAATTTTTGCAATTCCTTTACACTTCTGGGTTGCTTTAACTCCTCTATAGCCTTAACATGTTCAGGATCTGGTTTTATACCTGATTTTGACAACATTAATCCTACATACTTTACAGTCTCACATCTATATTGTATTTTATTTTCATTAAATTTTACATTGTGTTTTTTTGCTCTGTCTATTACCTTACTCAAAATTTTGTCATGTTCTACCAAACTGTCCCCGGCCACAATTAAATCATCAAAATACACATAGACTCCCTGTATATCACTAAAAATGGTAGTATTTATTCTTTGCATTACCTCTGGTGCTGAAGAAATACCAAATCACCTGACACCATGTTCTGTACATAAGTCAGGGTGTTAAATAAGTAATACCACTGTATTAAGATTTTTAAATGATTTATTCAGTCGTCACGTCATCGTGCCTGAGAATGCTGTGTTGCCATGTGCAACCGGACATATTGTCTTGCCACAGATATATTTAAGATTAACAATAAAATAATCATATATCAAACACAGACAAATCAGACATCATCACCAGCTGCCATTCAAGATTGATACTTTTTCATTTGTACTTTTGTAGCAGTCATGAGAATGGAGTGTGTGTGTCAAATTAGTAGCTGTTGTCACGGAAGTACTTCCCTGCAGTGTCCGGTCAGTCCGCGCAGCCGGCCGGCCTGCCCAGCGGTGTCCGGTCAGTCCGCGCAGCCGCCGGCCTGCCCAGCGGTGTCCGGTTAGTCGGCGCAGCCGCCGGCCTGCTCAGCGGTGTCCGGTCAGTCCGCGCAGCCTGCTCAGCGGCACATCAAGCCTATCGTTCAACGTCCTCCGGCCGGAGCTCGGTACAGCTCTATCATCTCTGTCGGCTCCACCAGCCGATGCTGATATTTTTATCTGACTGCGACTGTAACAAACTTCGACAGTGTAGTCATATGTACACGAACTGTAGGATACAAATATTGCACTATTGGCTCATGCTCTTGCACGAGTTTCGTGTTATATCTGTTCAAAATGTTGGATTTTTTATTTTAGATTCGTTCAGCTCACGTATTATTTATATCTGGCTGGTCACATAAACCAGGAAGTAACGCAGCCTGTTGATAAAAACGGAAGAGAAGATAATACATTATATATTTCGCTAATATATGACGAATATTAATATTTCGCTCATAACTACGCGTTGAGCTGGATGATATAAAGTGATGGCGTCGTAAAGCCACCCGTGCGGAATTTACATTATCCTTTAGTTATCGAAACGAAGCAGTTGTAGAGAGTGGGTGGCCGAACATTGGCGCCCCGTTGGTGCCGATATAGGGCACTTTACGATATCCTCTGATGTACTGACACTTATCCACTGTATAATCTGATCACGGGTATCAGGAGGTACCTACTATTCGATATGTGGTGTACTAGGCTGTACGTGACACTGAGGTGTCAAGAAGACCTCTGGATCACAGAGTACTTTTTAATAGACTGAAACTCTGGATGTAGTAAGTCGCTCGAGACAGAAGAGAAACTCATTCCATTTGAAACAAACTACAGCGGGATGTTACAAGCAAACAGGTGATAGCAAAAAGTTTAACCAGACAGAAACATAAGGCTAGCGAAGTACAAATCGCACCACGTATGAGGAGAAGTAAAGTTGAAGGAGGTTCTGCCCGATTACATACTGCCTATATCAAAGTCACTTTCTATTTCACCCAACAAATCAAAACCACCTCGGAGGCCACACTCAGAAATGTACGTCAAGTAAGCGCAGTCGTGCCAACTTGTGGAAACCTTGCAGCTTACCGCGTTCTCTCCCCGCGCGCCCCGCGTGCCCCGCGTCTCCCGCGTCTCCCGCGTGCCCCGCGCGCCCCGCGTGCCCCGCGAGCCCCGCGTCTCCCGCGTGCCCCGCGTGCCCCGCGTCTCCCACGTGCCCCGCGCGCCCCGCGTGCCCCGCGTGCCCCGCGTCGCCCGCGTGCCCCGCGTCTCCCGCGTGCCCCGCGCGCCCCGCGTCTCCCGCGTGCCCCGCGTCTCCCGCGTGCCCCGCGTGCCCCGCGTGCCCCGCGTCTCCCACGTGCCCCGCGCGCCCCGCGTGCCCCGCGCGCCCCGCGTCTCCCGCGTGCCCCGCGCGAATGAAACTCTCGAGAATGTACGGGCACACCTGAGCAACAACACGCGTTTTATTTTTAAGTAGCCAATCAAAGGCGCCTGATTTCCCTCGAGGTGCTGTCAAGAAGCTTTTTAATTTGAACCGCGTCCTGCGTGCGCGCGACACACTAGTTGGCAACCCTCGTAAACCCGCGATGGATGAAGATAAAAATTGCAAGTTACTTCCGAAAGTTGGTGTAAACTTATACACAGATCTGATAGCAAGTTGGAAATAACAGCGGGTCGCGTTCCAGCGCTTATCTTTATGTCCGACACCGAGTGCCTCTTGTATCTAAGTGTTTCTGTATGATGATTTCTTCATTGTCATTTTACGACAATGTTACTTTGAGTGTAGTTTTATGGAGTTGTTCGCCATTCTATGTAATAATACCATCATATTTATAACTTACACAGGCTGCGTTCAGTTTTATTTGTGCTGTCATCATAACGGCACACAACATTATGATGTCCACCGAATTACTACTGTCCTGCCTGTGCTCGCAATATGTTGCGAGCACAGGCAGGACAGTAGTAATTCGGTGGAGGGCGTGATCGATTACAGCAGTCAATGTCCAACCGTAGCCGATGTCCGCTGTGTCGATGAAGCACCCCTGGTGATATTCTAGCGAACAAATAAATATGAAGCATTTTTTATAACAGTATTCAAAAAGTGACATTGTATTTTAATAAGGCGTAGTTTGCAGCTGATTGAATGTAATACAGACACCTTGTTACCTTCGCAGAACCTATTTTAACCGACACACTGATACCGAGCTATCAATCGGACATTCCGTAAATAATAAAAGAGTAGTTGCCAATCGGCCGGGACAAGTAATCTAGCGGTAGTGATGTACGAGTGACCGATCGCTCGATACGTATCGACACTGGCCCATCGATACATCGTTATGTGCAGCGTGTCGCACCACGTAATCTATCGACGTTTACTGCTGCTGGAAACTTTATTAAACTGACTATGCATATTTTGTAAAAGGTTTAAAAAATGCTTTTGTTGGCGTCGTGCGCGGGTTTGCGTTTGACGTTTTGGAGTAATCAATTTTTGATTCCGGTTTAGTAAAACAGTTATAGGCCGTTTTATACTTCTGTAAATATTCACTCTTTCAGGATCACTGAAAAACTGAGAAACGTCTTAGGACTTTTAATGTACGCATTATTAGCGCTAAAGTCAGATAATATGTCAAGTCCTGGTTACTTATCTCTTTAAAAGCTAACAAAAATTTAATTAATACTAATTAATACTTGATGTCAAGTAAGTAAACTGGAGATAGTTGCCTTCGTACAAAAGATATAGTAAGTAATACTTGTATCTTAATGGTATATTAGTTACACGAGCAGAACTGTCACAGGGCCGGGTCTCTTGCTCGTCCACGGGACCCCCTCCGCACTTGCTATCCGCCAGCACATCACACAGTACCCTACTCGCTCGTCGCCTTTCTATCAATATTTGGCGGGCAGTGTTGTAAATTGGCACATGACAGCCGAGAGTCCATTTGTGGATTATATTGGGCTTCGGCTCAAATTGGTTGGTGTGTAGATTAGCCGGCGCTGACGTCACGGCCAATGTACGAACTAATTCGCTTCTACATAAAAGTAGACACACCGAAACTGTCTGGATTTGCTCTGTGATTGAATTCTATCAAAGAAATAAAGTATTTCCAAAACTTTTATTATATTATTCATCATCATTGCATCAACAAACCTTACTCATACCTCTGTATGAACCATCCGTGGTATGAATACATAGGTAGGTAAATGCCGTTTTTCTTTTCATAACTTATTTTATTTTTTTAAACAATAAATAATCAGAAAGTCACATCCATCCATCTGCTCGTTGCATTCGATGGCAGCCCTGCAAGCGATGCATAAGATTATTGACTCGACTCTCGTCTGCACAGCTCGCTGCAGCCTGCAGCCGTTGTTATAGGATGGTGAACACGCTGTAAGATGCTTAGGTCTATGTCATCATGGTGCCCGCGCCGCTCCACTGCGAGTCTTTGGTCAACTGGACCCACTCGAACTGGACCCGCGGGTCCAGTTGACCAATCATTGATTTTCTGTATTTTTCTTTCAATGATTTAAAAAAAAAAGATTCGGCTTTACTCCTTGACTGTGCTAATAATGAAATTTGGCAGTGGGGCCAGTCGACCTATTCAAAATTTGATTTAGTCGACTGGACCCACGGGTTCATTTCGTGTGGGTCCAGTTGACAAAAGACTCCTGCGTCACAACAAAACTATGTCGTGATTGTTACGACTCCGTAAGAATATCTCAATAAAAAAAAACACTACAAAGTGAAAAATAACTTTAATTTCGGAAGTCGGTGTCGTTGGTTCCACATTTTCGTTTTTTTGACACCGACTTCCGAAATTAAAGTTATTTTTCACTTTGTAGTGTTTTTTTTTGGAAGTCGGTTGTTTTTTTTGTAAAAAAGTTTTTATTTTTCGCTTTTTAGTTGTACCTACCCTATACAAATTCATATAATACTACTTGCTAGTGACAGGAAGATAAACATCATCAATATAAACTAAGTGGAAAACAAACGTATTGTTGACGCTAATTCCAAAACTACCCAAGCAAAGTTCATAAAATTTATATGGGACCACCTCTGAAGCATACCTTAATCATTAATTAGACTAGATGCTGATAATCCTGGCTGCAGCATCAGGCCAAACTTATGTCAACATTGCATTGAACTTAAAATTTAGTCCTGTTTAAAATGAGCCCAAACACGACTACGGTGCTGTAATTTCAAGGTTTGTACTTTTTCTGATGCTCCTGGCTTCAGCATCAGGTCTCTATGTACTTCGGTGTTCCTCATTACACATTACGTTTATCCACACATCGAGCCCTTTCCAATGAGCCTAAACACGATATATCTGCTGTTAGTTGTCGAGGAGTTAGGTACTCTGCAGACTATCCTGACTGCAGCATCAGGTCATGACTTGATGATCATGAGACAAAATGTGGCAAATGCCCAATCAAACATCAAAACAATTTACTAAAACAGTCCTTGCCTGTTCGAGTAACTTCTTACTGTTAAGGAGTTGTACCTTCCATCATCAGCCCAGCTACCTGAGATGGTGACAACCATACGCAAATACACAAGATACTTCATAAAATATGCGAAAAACCATAAGTAAGCCTATAAAATTTGAGGGTTGCCCTCGATTTCTCTAAGATCCCATCATCAGATCCTAACTTGGTGACAATGGGACCACCTCAGAACTATCTACTTTCGAACAAAAAAAGAATTTTGAAAATCCGTCGACAATTGGCGGAGTATTCGATGAACAAACATACAAAAAAAAAAAAAAAAAAAAAAAAATACAAACAGCCGAACATAGTACCTCCTCCTTTTTGTGAAGTCGGTAAAAATATTAGTGTGGAGATAACACAAGTTCGTTTGTATTGTCAACCATAGATTTACCAAACGGCTAACATACCTACTTACTTGACCTAAAGAACAATTCTTTATAAGTAGGTATTTTGAAACTTTTGCTAAACGTGACACATTATTATGATGATAACACAAGACTCAAGAGGCATCTAACACGAGAGCGCTGCAGTGCAGCACGCCGCCGCCGGTGCAGCGGTGGTGCTCGGTTCCCGCGCGAGTTCTCAGGCGAGTTCTCAGGCGAGTCGAGTCAGCCATGGAGTGCTCTCCGGCGCGCGGCGGCGGGTGTGAACAGTTAGCACTCGGCGCTAGTACAGTGTCGCAGAGTGAGGTTACTTCAAGGGTGCATCGAGGTTCTGGTGACAGTGTGTACTGAGCTTTGTTCAAGTTCAGATAGAACAGGATGCATTTGAACTTTATGACTCACGTAGTGGCTCTTTATAAAGGGTCCACCCTTTATAGCACAACTTTTATGTCATAATATTATTCTGCATAATAGCGGATAGCGTAAACCTCATTTCGCAGAAAATCGATTGGCAAACACTCATTTATCATACATTCAAAACTCATAATTTTGTAAGTCAGAATCATCTTTAGGCATAAATTTCATATCCATAATAATTTATTTATTTATTTATTTTTATTTATTTATTTAAACTCTTAATCTATCATTACAGGTTTAGAAACCTAATGCGATAGCTAAGCCTACTTATAATATTAACTATTTTAAATAACACTATTACCTACTAACATTTACAAATAACTACACAATACATTAACACCAAAAATTACTTATAACTAAAACAATACAACCTTATAATTATAACAATGTAATCTTCACAGAAAGTTAAAGTAGTACCATCATATCTCAGAAAGTTTACAGTTAGAATCATCTTTTGGCATACATTTCATATTCACTCAATAAAACAGTTGGTTGCGAACATATGTGGTTTTAATTTCCCTGTAAGAAGCATGCAAACATGCAAACAAGCATACACCATGCATGCAGCAAGCATACACCATGCATGGAGCAAGCATGCAGCATGCAAATAAGCATACGCCATGCATGCAGCATGCAAGCAAGCATGCGGCATGAAAGCAAGCATGCAGCATGCAAGCAAGCATGCAACATGCAGCAGGCATGGTTTCCGTCACGGCTCCGGCGCTGCGAGGCTCCGGCAGACCCACGCGAGTTTATCGTCGCAGATGGTATTCACGCGCGCCGGCGCGGCTGAGGCTGGCCGGCAAGCCGAAGCTGCGCCGCGTTATAACCACCTGCTCCTCAACTCGCGGGCCGCCTCGCCCCTCCGCGCCTACGTGGGCTTAAATTACACTCTAGGGGTAGGGCAGACAAGACTACGTGGAGTCGGTTTTGCAGCGATTCGTTTCTGTCACTAACTTTTGTACCACAACATATTCACTTTTTAAGACAATATTTTAATTTTAATTAAGGTTCAAAATGCTATTTTATACAAATAGCAATATGCCTAGTAAAATTATTCCAAATGAAATTCTGCCATCTTCATAGTATGCCAAGTGAAATTATACCAAATAATCGTCGCGCTAAATAAACGTTATGCTAAACGAAATTATGCGGAATTTTAACTCTGCCAAAGGTAAAAGTATGCCATTGTAAATTCGAACATATAAACATTCGGCCAAACAATAATTATGTTAAATAATTTTTATGCCTTAAAAATATTTTTTTAAAGAAGATTATGCCAAGTGTGTTATGCTAAATAAATTTCGGAGCATCAAGATTCTGCCAGATAGAGGGAACCCGTTTGTAAGTAATGAGTAAGGACGCTGCGTCAGTCCAGAAGGCGACGTATTTACTAACTGACAAACACAACATAGTTTACATTATCATCTTGGAGCAGAGCTTAATAATTTGTTCGTCATAGTATGCATCGCAGTAGCACCGCACCGCCCGCACCGCCCGCACCGCCGCTGCGGGACGTGTATCAACAGCGGCGCCCATTACTACTAAGTACTATTAGTTATTCTGTGGTATTACTAAGCCTCCCTCCTCCCCCCTTACCTGTACAGCGTGCCTCCGCCCCCTTCGCCCGCGCTATAAACAACATCTAACCTTAACTATAAATCCGTTCCCAGAAAGATTTAAATTCAATCGTACAGAACGAGGCACGCTAACCGTCGACTGCTTAAATAACGGTTACGACAGTAAAATATCTGGTTATCTGAGAACGCTTCGTCGAGCAAGCGAGCAAGCAATTTCCCGCCGAACACAATACACCAAAATTGTTCTAAATCTGCACAAAATGCACAGTTTAAGAAAACTGCGGCTCGTGGAGGAGCAGCGACGCGCGAGCGCGGTGCAACTTGTGCACTAATATAATACGTAACGTATCGAGCAGCTATCGTCCGGCGGCGGCGCGTCCTGTGCGGACTGGACCAGTGCCGGCCCGGTGCCGGCCCGGTGCCGGCCCGATGCAGCCGGCGTCGCGCCACGTGAATAATTTCCCGGCGAGCGCGAAGGTGCGCGTTAATAACCGTAGCTCGGCGCTCAACTCCGCAACTACAGTTTACAAAACGGAACGTCCGACGGAGAATTGAAAGTTGTGCCGTTAAGCCGGCTCCGGCGGGAGGACGGCAACTATTGTTCTAAATGAATCTTAACTTTTCAATTTAGCACGCGGCGCGGCGGCGGTGGCCATTAAACTCTTAAGGAGGCGGACTCAACTTCGATTGCCTGTTAACGTTCATAAAGGGGTTTTTAGCGGCTCGCCGAGAGTGCCACCGCGCGCCGCACGCCGTGCCGAGCGCAGGACGGTGTCCTTTAACGGCGCGAGCTTGAAAAACTCGAAAGAAGAGCTCTCTCGCTTGAGAAGAAGAAATGAAGATACCTAATGTAGGTATCCTCTTTGATACCTGTAGGTATCACTTTATCGAAAACGAGTTAATGCTTGAGTTTAGGTGTTAGTTGTTAAATGTGAACAGCGATATCCATGATACATCATCGATGGATACATCCCACTTTTTATATGAGGTTAATTTTGTCAAAATTCAATTGGGAGACTTCAGTGGAATGCCGAGGCTCGTTGTAAGACTGCTGAGCTCAATAGTTTTTGCTACAATTCTGTGGCACGGTGCATATAAGTCGTATGCAGTAAACAGCTCTGCACCTGCATTTGTTTCAAGCAGCTACTGGCAGACGCCTGCACTCGCTGCTCTCGAAAACATTCTCTCTCATCTACGTCGGAATGTTATTTGTAAGAACAGTAACTCCTACAATTCTATCTCGCTCGCACCCCGCACTTGTTTCCCGCAGACTTCTCTGAAGATAATTTCTAAAAGAACAAATCAGATTTTTTATTACTTAGCAAAAAGGACAATGAATTCCGGCTAAATCTAGTATTTTTCACGCAGACTAAATGTTGGATATTTCGTAAATTTTTAAGAAACTTTTTGTTTGTATTTTCTTTTTGTCGCCATCAACAAATAGGCGAAATAATGTGAGCATCATTATCGATAACCCAAGGCACGAGCAAGGGACATTGGGAAACTTTATAACGACTTTGTAATTCGAATAGCTGATAATGTACCTATTTCCTGCTGGCTACGTCCGCTACACGCTACGATGTTACCTGGAGCACAGAATAACCCTGGAGGTAAATGCGCCGATGTTTACATTCGTTTAGATCGCACGACTGTTGTTGATAAACGCGCAATTCATTGTGCAAGCGTTGCTGCGCTGCGCTAAATGTTTGGAACGCAACAATAATAATCATACTCAATACTGTACGCTAAAACAATGCCAACACAAACAGCAGATCATTCTAAGGGCCAGTAATGACTGCAATTTTTAGGACGAAACTGCGATTCATGGTAGACGTTAAAACGAAGAAAAACTTGCATAATTTATTTTTAAATCACGTGATGTATTTCCGCGGTGGGATTTCACCTGCAACGTTATAATGTCTGCGTCCTCCCCCCCGCGCCGCACCGCGCCGCACCGCACCGCTACGTCCCGCTCCGCGCCGCGCCGTGCTTTGAGATTGGTTTTCTCTTATAAGGCTTTTCTAGAATACGGGGATTACCATTTTTCTACTTGCCTTTATATTTACACTAGCAAGTCGCCCTGGATTTGTGCGAGACCTATATATTTTAGATAGAAGACAGAATTCGGCTCTCAACTTGCACTAACATCTTCAACATGCGAGTAACGAGATCACATTGAACCAACGAATACCTACGAACACAGAGTTAGTTGTATATGTTCCGAAATAAAAATAACACAAAGTATGTAGATAAAGTACTATTATGTATTCTGTGCCATAACATAGATATCGAATACAAAGCCCTCTACTAACTCCGTTACCTGAGTCAAGATTATTGAACTCTATTCCGTTCAAGTGTCATGAATATTGAATATGCAGTAGGTGACCGACTCGCCTGCTGTGAGTGACACTAGCAACTGTACCCTCCTCATGGTCACTAGCAGTCTGTAGCGCAGTAGGTGACCGACTCGCCTGCTGTGAGTGACACTAGCAACTGTACCCTCCTCATGGTCACTAGCAGTCTGTAGCGCAGTAGGTGACCGACTCGCCTGCTGTGAGTGACACTAGCAACTGTACCCTCCTCATGGTCACTAGCAGTCTGTAGCGCAGTAGGTGACCGACTCGCCTGCTGTGAGTGACACTAGCAACTGTACCCTCCTCATGGTCACTAGCAGTCTGTAGCGCAGTAGGTGACCGACTCGCCTGCTGTGAGTGACACTAGCAACTGTACCCTCCTCATGGTCACTAGCAGTCTGTAGCGCAGTAGGTGACCGACTCGCCTGCTGTGAGTGACACTAGCAACTGTACCCTCCTCATGGTCACTAGCAGTCTGTAGCGCAGTAGGTGACCGACTCGCCTGCTGTGAGTGACACTAGCAACTGTACCCTCCTCATGGTCACTAGCAGTCTGTAGCGCAGTAGGTGACCGACTCGCCTGCTGTGAGTGACACTAGCAACTGTACCCTCCTCATGGTCACTAGCAGTCTGTAGCGCAGTAGGTGACCGACTCGCCTGCTGTGAGTGACACTAGCAACTGTACCCTCCTCATGGTCACTAGCAGTCTGTAGCGCAGTAGGTGACCGACTCGCCTGCTGTGAGTGACACTAGCAACTGTACCCTCCTCATGGTCACTAGCAGTCTGTAGCGCAGTAGGTGACCGACTCGCCTGCTGTGAGTGACACTAGCAACTGTACCCTCCTCATGGTCACTAGCAGTCTGTAGCGCAGTAGGTGACCGACTCGCCTGCTGTGAGTGACACTAGCAACTGTACCCTCCTCATGGTCACTAGCAGTCTGTAGCGCAGTAGGTGACCGACTCGCCTGCTGTGAGTGATACTAGCAACTGTACCCTCCTCATGGTCACTAGCAGTCTGTAGCGCAGTAGGTGACCGACTCGCCTGCTGTGAGTGACACTAGCAACTGTACCCTCCTCATGGTCAATAGCAGTCTGTAGCGCAGTAGGTGACCGACTCGCCTGCTGTGAGTGACACTAGCAACTGTACCCTCCTCATGGTCACTAGCAGTCTGTAGCGCAGTAGGTGACCGACTCGCCTGCTGTGAGTGACACTAGCAACTGTACCCTCCTCATGGTCACTAGCAGTCTGTAGCGCAGTAGGTGACCGACTCGCCTGCTGTGAGTGACACTAGCAACTGTACCCTCCTCATGGTCACTAGCAGTCTGTAGCGCAGTAGGTGACCGACTCGCCTGCTGTGAGTGACACTAGCAACTGTACCCTCCTCATGGTCACTAGCAGTCTGTAGCGCAGTAGGTGACCGACTCGCCTGCTGTGAGTGACACTAGCAACTGTACCCTCCTCATGGTCACTAGCAGTCTGTAGCGCAGTAGGTGACCGACTCGCCTGCTGTGAGTGACACTAGCAACTGTACCCTCCTCATGGTCACTAGCAGTCTGTAGCGCTGCTTATGTTGATGGGTGATCGATTGGGGAGACAACACTCTCGGACACTGTGTGTATGATCGAACAGTAAGAGCTGACCGACAGAAGGGGTAGAGGTGTACATAATGTGTCGGGGGCCCCTGCGGGTCCAAGGGTGCAGAAGGTCCGCCTGGGACCCAGCTATTTCCAAATGCATAGAATTTCCGTGATGTACTCCCGTATGGTCGCCGGCTCACCGCCTGATAGTGCTGTAACCCGGCCCGGCCCGGCCCGGACTCGGTAGTACCACAACTACCATATCACTATGTATATTGATGGGCTCCGCTCGGTTCACTCCCAAATCAGTAAGGCATGCCTCAATTTTATGAGTATTTTACTTATGAGGGATGTGTACTCGGCATTTTATGTTCCTACGACTTGATTTCGGTACGGTGCGGCAAGGTGCGGGCAGCGCCGGGTAGACGAGTAGGTATCAGGATATCCGAATATATCCGCGTGATCCGTACAGCCGTACCGCTCGCTGCGAAATTGAGGAATAATACCGCACGCGTGATTTACATTTACTACCACGTACAATACGAGTACGTATTGAGGTACATGTATGATGTATGGCCGAGTAATTTTATTTGCAGATTTGAATGTGTATGTAAACTACAGCAGTACAATAGAGATGAATCAGTTAAACAGTGTTATTTACTGTGCACGTAACTAGTGTAACAACTTCAGAACATACAACAAATAATCAACAGGCGTCCGCGATCCTTTGTATTGAAGAATGACTCGTAGCACTTTCGTAGCAAGCGTAGCGTTAGTGCTACGCCGTAGCATGCGAATCTTTTTTTCTCGTTATTAATGATTAAGTTTTATTCGTGTTTAACCTCATAATATATCTGGTCTGGATTGTAATATTCAGACACAGTATTCATCTATCATTATATTATCGGCAGGTACAGTAGGCTCCAAAAGTCCATAGGCAAAGTCACAAAGCAATAGCTTGACGTTTAGTTTGACTTACGACCTTCTTTTAATGAGTAATTAGACACACACACTCGCATATTACTCGAATATAGTTCCGTGTCATGTTCGTCTTGTTCACATAGTTCGTAAAACTTTATGATAAATAAAATAAATAATAAATGATTATACCCACAGAAATCTAAATAAATAAAACATAAGGTAGATAGATGCTTAACTCATTCACCGCTAGTCCCCGACTAAATAGAATGTTGTTGCTTCTTGGTTGGTGGATAATTTGATATTGTGAAGTGTGTTTAATCTATTAGCGTTGTTGTAGTTCATTTTGAAATGCAAGCAAATTTAAATATCGAGATGATAGCTGATATTATCGCGCTGCGTAAATATGGACTTATTATTATATCACAAATATTTGATGAAACCGGACCGACTGTGAGTATTATGATTTCATTATTTTATCGAACATTTATCTAATTAAAGTATAAATGATGATCCTTGTAGTTATTGTTTTAAACGTTTTATATTTACCATAAGCCCTAAATAGAAAAAAATATATATATATTTCCTAAAGTTTATTTATTTACTTTTGGAATGATGAATATAATATTAAGCATAATTATAATATATAATCATTTTGTAACATTTCTATTTTCAAAATAATTTTGTTTCAAAATAGTAATAATATTTTATAATTTTGCTAGTAGCCTAACAGTATTCCTTTTTTGTTTTAGAGAAATTACCTACTGTGAGTCGGAGGGTCAAAAGATATAAGGAAGAGGGTAGCCTTGCCAGTCGAAAGCGAAGTGGAAGGCCCAGCTGGTCAGTGAATATGAAACAAGTGGTTTCCGAGATATTTTGCCGAATTATTCAACAAGTGTTTACGAAGCGTTCGCCGTGCAAAAGAAAACCAGCTCAAAAATATAATATTTGATTGGAAATAATAAACAAGAACATTTATACAAAGTATTAAGTTATAAATTGATTTTAGTAATATTAAAATAAAATTGTGTCATATCCGTATTCATAAGGATTATTTTGAGGTTTAGTTTCAATCTTCTTTTCATAACCGCAATAAGTCCTAATAAATATGACTGTTTATACCGAATAAACATTTTGAAATCACTTAAGTATAAAACATTTTTATTTTTAACCCCATATAACATAAGCATAACAATATAACAATAAAAACATAAAAATTATTACATTATTATTCTCCTTTATTATCTCTATTGAATAACAAAAAAAAAAACGAAAAAGATAATTGTTGAAAAGAAAAATAATAGTCTCATCTCGAGATTGGAACCCAGACTTTCACGTTTGCTAAACCATTAGGTTACGTTACCAGCTATCTACACTTGCTATGATGAAGTGAAATTGAGCAGTAGTATGAACCCACCAAGGTTATGTGTAATTACGTAGTACCGTGTGCGTAAAAGCGACGATATGTTTTGTTTCGTTCGACGCTAGGACAGTAGAAAGATATTTATACTGTGACGCTCACGCTAGCCAATGCGTGTTCGACTTACAGACACAGATGTGGCTTGCGGCGCGAGGCGGCCGGTATTATCACAGCAATTTGAACTTTAATATGCTTATGCAAAATTGATGCCTGACTGTACGTGTAAAAGATAATAAAAACATTTCCGCCGCAGCAATCATATTGTATGCTTTATCATTTTTTTTGTATTCGGTACCAAAATATTTGACTCTGTACATGTTCAGAGTAACAGCATATTCTGAAATTTTATAATGAAAGCTGCAAGCTGCTTGTTAATGGCGACCGTCGCCGGAAGTGACGCAACAGCTCAGCCGCGCCGGAAGTGAGGCTGCCTTCCGGGAGCTCTGTATTGAGATTACGTAATTTGTTATAGACTGATGGTGATGGATCATCTGTGCAACGCTCTATTATCGAAAAGAGCTTATGTAAGGACTAGCATGCACTGTAGAAAGTCCTGAACGGCGATACTGGATACCGGCGACTTTCGACGTAGATTGAATAAGTGATTTGAGGTTTTTGGTGGTTTGTAAGAAAAAAAAAACTTATTGTATTACTTTTAAAAGTTGTAATTGACAGAATGCTGCAAGTGGTGCACCGCGCAGTACAGCTTCACATATAGACACGTTACAGAGGACTCAAACACAACTAATTGTAGTAAACAAACGACTGGCACTGAGACTGAGCGTCTGACTTGAGAGGAACACGGACGAGTCCGAATAATACGTGGCTGTTCCCTGAGGTGCGCAGGGCGACACGGGGGCACAAGTACACAAGTAAGTACATGGGGGTATTGATACAACATTGTATACGGAACAGTCGCCTGCGCTTGGTGCGGGGCCGTCATATGAATACGTCACAAAACTTACATTTTCTATTTTGTTAACATTTTTGCTAGGCACCTGGAACTTGTTGACAGGCCTACACTGTGTCCTCTCGAGTAATTCATCAACTCATCCTACATGGCTACGGCCCATTTAGGACGACTTGCAGAAAATCAAAATAAATTATATTTTTATTCTGCAAGTCGTCCCACGTTACTATCAAAATGACAAAGGTACAATCAGTAGCAAAAGTGTTAGTTTGGAAATAATTTAAAAAAAAATTGTTATAAGAGATGTAATCGTCACAACATTGACACCAATTAACACACGAGGAAATAATGAACATTCATAAATGTAGGTTTAATAATAATAGGTAAACCTAAACTAATAAAATAATAAGCTATCGTCATAAAGATAATAATCAACAGTTACAAAGATAAATCAATAATTATAAATAAAATAATCAACAATTTTGAAAAAAATCTAAAATTTTTAGTAACCGCCATAACTATTGTTCACTTACAGATAATAACCGAAAGTCATACATGTCTACTACCATTCTTATTAATTTCAGATAACACTTGAACTTGTGCGTTTGCTTGTAAAATTAAACAATAAACTGTTGTTCTAGACAAATATTATTTAGTAGGTACTGACTTTTTTAATATTAAATAATCTATAAAGTCTTCGCTCAGACACCGTGCGGAGCGTATGTCGTGCGCTATCGTGGCAAAATGTCGGCGGGTATAGTGAAATGTAATAATTGTAATATGGTTATTAGTGAAGTTCTGGCGTTTATACAGAACCAAGTAGATGTGATGAATGAAGAAAGCATTGTGAGACTGTGCGCAACAGCGTTCACGTCTGATGAAATAGTGACTGCAAAGGACTTGCTATATCAGTCAGTACAAACAAAGGAGAAAAAGGTGAAAAGAAAAGGGAAAGCAGATGGTAAAGTACAGCGTGACCTTGAGGATATCATATCCCTCATTAAATGTACTGCAGCTGAGTGCATTCCTATCTTTGTTGCTCGGGAGCTAAGGAAATTACCACCAGTCACCTTTGACCATATTGATGTCACAAGATTGTTAAAAGACATCATAATACTAAAAGACCAAGTTGAAGTAATAAGGGAGGAGTATGCGACCGTTGAACAGGTGAAGAAGCTGAGTATGGAATTGCTTAACTTGAAACAAGCGTCGTTGGTGGATGGTTATCAGCAAGAAAATAACTATGTAAACATTAACAGAGGTACGCGAAATTTGTTACGGTTCGATAATTTTGATTTAAATAGTGGCCCCATTGGTATTATGAACTTGTCAAAAGAAAACATAAACACACCGGAACGGTTAAATACAAAATCAGCTGTTAGCAAAATGTCATTGGCCGAGAAACGAGCGCAAGGTCATGACAATGTCGATAGAAGCTTGTCCTTATCGAATGCAAAGACTCGGACGCCTTCTGTCCTTGTCGCGCATGACACTACATCGGGCCAAGTGGACAAAAACAAGCGCGTGGAGGCCCCTACTGCGGTTTCGTCACCGGTGACAACGTTCAAATCGCCTGCGTGTGCGCACTCAAGGGCCTCAACGACACGTGTAACCGGTGTAACGGTCAGCGCGGAGCCGATGATTCATAGTGAGCGGCGTTCTTACTCGCAAATAGCAAAGGACGGGGGTAATTTTAAAACCGATAAGGGTGGCGAGTGGAACATTGTGCAGAGTAGACGAATTAAAAATCGTTTTATAGGAACCCAGGGTACGGCGAAGGATCCTTCGGGTAAATTTAAGGCCGCAGAGAGTAAAATACCGCTATTTGTAAACAATGTGGATAATGAGTCATCAGTCAAGGACGTTGCGGACTACATATTAAGTAGGACGAATGTTGTAGTGCAATTAACTGAGATAAAAATGAAACGACAGAGAGATTATAAGGCTTTCAAAGTTTTTGTTCCTAGACATAAGTTGGAAATATTCCTAGACGAGCAGTTGTGGCCTGAAGGTATTTCCTTTCGTCGTTTTATTAATTTCAACGTGTGGAGTTTGAGTGGTAGTCCGTCTACAGTAGGGTTGAATAAAACTGGGACTGAGGCAATTAGAACAAGTGATTAATTATGGCCAGTACTACAAATCAGACTGTTAAAATGGTTAGCTTTAATTGTAAATCAGCTGCAAGGTCTGTGGAGGGGATACGGGAAATGTGTAAAACTGCTCACGTTATTGCTCTGCAGGAAACTTGGCTATTGCCACATGACACTGCCTACATTGGATCGATTGACAAGAACTTCGATTATACCAGTAAGTCAGCGGTTGACACTTCGGTCGGCGTACTGCGTGGTCGCCCGTATGGTGGGGTGGCACTAATGTGGAGAAAGGATGTGTTTTCTTCCGTTGCGGTGCTGCCGTGTAGTAGTGTGCGGCTAGCAGCGATTAAGGTATGTGTGGGTGAACGTAATTCGTTAGTGTTTTCGGTGTACATGCCAACAGATAGTGCGGATAATCTGTTAGAATTCACGGAAGTATTGAGTGAAATAAATGCAGTGATTGAGAGTTGTGACATTGAATCAGCTATAATGCTTGGTGATTTCAACGCTCATCCAAACGAGCTATTCTTTAGGGAATTAAGTAACTTTTGTATGGAGCGGAGCTGGCTCTGTGCGGATGTGATCAGGTTAAATACGTTTACTGATACGCACACCTTTGTTAGTGAAAGTCACAACAATTGTAAACGATGGCTTGATCACTGTCTGGCTACGGAGGCAGCTTGGCAGTGTGTGGCTGATATTGAGGTTTTGTATGATGTTTACTGGTCAGATCATTTTCCGATGGTAGTGTATTGCAACATGGGAATATTACCGAGAAAAAAGTATTGTAATGGGAACCTATATAATGAAGTGAGATGGGGTGAGAGAAATGCTGAGCAGATAAGGTTGTATAGCGAACTATGTAATAATGAACTAAGGGACATTGATTTCCCAATGGAACTTGGTTCATGTGCTGATAATGTTTGTAGTAATGAGTCTCATTATGCAATCATTGATGAACTATATAATAGGATTGTTAGTGCTTTGACTTTAGCTGCACGCAGCAGTAATAGACTGAGAAAGCATCAGAAGCAGAAGTATGTTACCGGATGGAATACACATGTACAAAAGGCTCATCTGGAAGCACGAAGCAGCTTTCAGACCTGGTTGCTGTATGGTAAACCCAAATCGGGTGATATTTATAATACCATGTGTGAATCCAGGAGGCGCTTTAAGTCTAAGCTCAAGTGGTGTCAAGACAACGTTGAGCGTATTAAAATGGACATCTTAGCCACACACCACAAGGAGAAGGACTTCAAGCGTTTTTGGAAGCATACCAGGAAACTGGAAACTGGCTTGTGTGTGCCTGCGTGTGTTGAGGGCAGAAATGAGCCCCAGCAAATTGCCGAGTTGTTTAGGGAACGTTTTAAGGTTGAGTCTCCCTTACCAGGCGTGCGGCAGGGGCTTGATGCTGAAGGTGAAGATGGAGTGCGGTTTAGGTTTACGACAAAAGAAGTAGCTCAGGTCATTAAGTGTATGACGCGAGGTAAGTCTCCAGGCCACGATGACCTCAGCATCGAGCACCTGCAGCATGCGGGTACACACTTATCCAGGGTGTTGGTCATGTTCTACAATTTGTGTTTAGGACATTCGTATTTACCCCAGGAGCTTATGAAGACCACAGTGATTCCTATTATCAAAAATAAGACAGGCGATGCCTCCGACGGGAACAACTACAGACCCATCTCATTGGCTACAGTGATCGCCAAGGTGCTGGATGGTTTGCTTGATTGTCACCTTAGTAAGCATATTCAGCTGCATGATGCCCAGTTCGGATTTAGAGCTGGGCTTTCGACAGAAGCTGCAATACTGCGACTCAAGCATACTATCCAGTACTACGTGACAAGAAAAACGCCTATTTTTGGCTGTTTCTTGGACCTGTCGAAGGCATTTGACCTTGTGTCCTATAATGTACTGTGGGATAAGCTCCGGGAAGATACCAGCACGCCCAGGGACATGATTAACATTCTGAGATATTGGTACGGCAACCAATCCAATAAGGTTAAGTGGGCGGGCTCATATTCCAATGAGTACAGGTTGGAGTGTGGGGTGAGGCAGGGTGGCCTGACGTCACCACGCCTCTTCAATCTGTACGTTAATGGACTCATAGATGAGCTCAGCAGGGCCGGTGTCGGCTGTTCAATAGATGGCAACTGTATGAACAACATTAGCTACGCCGACGATATGGCGCTGCTGAGCCCATCTGTTAAAGCCCTCAACATGTTCATAGGCATATGCGAGAGGTACGCAGTGGCACATGGCCTCAGGTACAACACTAAAAAGAGTGAACTACTTGTGTTTAAGGCGGGTAATAAAACTCCCACTACCATTCCACCGGTTAAACTTGGAGGGATTCCGGTAAGTAGAGTCACCAAGTTCAAGTACCTGGGGCACTGGGTCACTGAGGACCTGTCTGATGATTTGGATATTGAGAGGGAACGCAGGGCATTGGCAGTGAGATGTAATATGCTGGCGCGCAGGTTTGCAAGGTGCACAAATGAGGTTAAAATTACTCTGTTTAAGGCGTATTGCCAGTCAATGTACACCTGCAGCCTGTGGATTCGCTATACGCAGAAGGCTTTCAATGCCCTGCGGGTCCTCTACAATAATGGGTTTAGGATGCTGATGGGGCTGCCGCGATACTGTAGTGCGTCGGGGATGTTTGCGGAGACCAGTACCGACTGCTGTAGGGCTATTGTGCGCAAAAGAATAGCGTCCCTGATGTGTCGTGTGAGGGGCAGCCCCAATGGCCTTCTTAACACCATAATAGAGAAGGTGGAGTGTCCTATTGTGAGGCACTGGAATAGGGTGCATCGGTCTGGTGCTATCCTATTCAATGTCAGGTAAGGTTATGTCAGTTAAATTAATTAATAAGTAGGTTTAAGTTACTAACATAGTTTTTAAGTCGTACTAATATTTTTATGTAATTGTTATGTTCTGTAGTAGTTTTAAGGTACTAACATAGTTTTTAAGCAGTACTAACAATTTTATATGGAACTATGTTCTGAAATAAAGTATTATTATTATTATTATAAACAAAACGAAAGTAACAACTAACAATTCTTAAAAAAAATATTGTTATATCTTGTCTTGCTAACTCTACCAAACGTTGATAAAGTTTCAAGTTCCATACAAAAAAAAACATGGGACGACTTGCAGAATGAAAATAAAATTAATTTTGATTTTCTGCAAGTCGTCCTAAATGGGCCGTAGCCATGTAGGATGAGTGGATGAGTTACTCGTCCTCTCATATATTTAATAGGTAAAAGCTAATTATTTTTAAAAGAGTACCTAACCATGAAGTTTCTTGCCGACTCTTCTCGATAAGAAACGACCGAATGGAACCGTGGACCTAGCTTCTGAAGTTTCATAAGTGCCTTTGTAGGTTTATTTGTGAAATAAAATATTTTTCATTTGAAGATGAAAATAAGAAGATGCAAAATGCTAATTTCTAACAGCAGGGTAAAATGTATATTCGCTACTGTTTCATATCGTCGAGGTCCACGAGGTTTGTTGCGTTACTAATGTTTAATTCGACTTCGAAGTCTTTTATCATTTACTTAGTTTAGTGGTCCTGCTGTACATATCCATAGTGTACAATTCCTAGCTTTTACTGGTGTCCATCGACTACAGCTTAGCGACTAACTTTTGGCGCGAACCTTCAAGTTGTCGCAGTCGGTAGTTTGTTATCGATACTAGACACTTGTAACACTTTCAAAGTGAACCTGTGCCGTTTTATTGCGGCGACGCGCGACGGGTTGACGAATAAAACTTCAAAGTATTGCGACGACGGGTTGACGAACAAATCGTCAAAGTATTGCGGCGACGGGTTGACGAACAAATCGTCAAAGTATTGCGGCGACGGGTTGACGAACAAATCGTCGAAGTATTGCGGCGACGGGTTGACGAACAAATCGTCAAAGTATTGCGACGACGGGTTGACGAACAAAACGTCAAAGTAGAAGACTGGCTTAATAGTTACACGTGTAACTTATTATAATTAATAAATAAATAAATAAATAAATTATGAATCTAGGAACTATCTATGTTATGTAGACATTGTTTCTAAGACATATCCATAACTCTACCGGATTAGCTCGGTGGCATACTGCGGCAACTGTTGCGGCTTGATTCCCGGGAGGATCAAATCGTGTTTAAAAAAGACTCTCAACAAAAATTCTTTAATTATTCAAAAACATATTCCGATTAAAAAATATGTTTCGACATTTAAATCAGCTCGCGCAACATTGTTCGATGAGTGGCCGCGATGTGATCGGACGCATTTCAAAGGATTACAGCATTTCAATAAAATCTACATGTAAATGATTGGCATTAGAGGCAACGCGAACACATTACAATCGGATTGCGGGGGCTTGTCTAGCGCTCGGCGCACTCTTTACAATCGAACATTGATTGATGTGGTGTTTACCTCCGACACACACACGGTTGCGGCTGGATCAGGCGACGTTCTGAAAGATGGATTGAATCAGTGGAACATTATTGTTTTGACGTCTGCAATGATGAAAGAAAAAATACAATAGAACACAACGCGAGGTGTCATACATAAACACTGTAATTATCTAATGTTGGTGTTGAACTGCCAATTAGCTGTTGAACACAGTCTGCACCTGACACATAGGTAGATATGTACTGTCAGCAGTACTCGACATGATCGTAATTATGAACATTGTGATAACAGAGCAAGTTTCAGCCGATACTTGCAAGTTGGAAACGTTCAACACAACTTGTTACCATCGAGACTGGCGAGTTGGCAACGTTCAACACAACTTGTTACCATCGAGACTGGCGAGTTGGCAACGTTCAACACAACTTGTTACCATCGAGACTGGCGAGTTGGCAACGTTCAACACAACTTGTTACAATCGAGACTGGCGAGTTGGCAACGTTCAACACAACTTGTTACCATCGAGACTGGCGAGTTGGCAACGTTCAACACAACTTGTTACTATCGAGACTGGCGAGTTGGCAACGTTCAACACAACTTGTTACTATCGAGACTGGCGAGTTGGCAACGTTCAACACAACTTGTTACCATCGAGACTGGCGAGTTGGCAACGTTCAACACAACTTGTTACTATCGAGACTGGCGAGTTGGCAACGTTCAACACAACTTGTTACTATCGAGACTGGCGAGTTGGCAACGTTCAACACAACTTGTTACCATCGAGACTGGCGAGTTGGCAACGTTCAACACAACTTGTTACTATCGAGACTGGCGAGTTGGCAACGTTCAACACAACTTGTTACTATCGAGACTGGCGAGTTGGCAACGTTCAACACAACTTGTTACCATCGAGACTGGCGAGTTGGCAACGTTCAACACAACTTGTTACTATCGAGACTGGCGAGTTGGCAACGTTCAACACAACTTGTTACTATCGAGACTGGCGAGTTGGCAACGTTCAACACAACTTGTTACTATCGAGACTGGCGAGTTGGCAACGTTCAACACAACTTGTTACCATCGAGACTGGCGAGTTGGCAACGTTCAACACAACTTGTTACTATCGAGACTGGCGAGTTGGCAACGTTCAACACAACTTGTTACTATCGAGACTGGCGAGTTGCTGTCAGCTACTTACCTATTGATCGAGAACACAGCTCCTAACCATATTGGTAATCGTATCAGTGATGGCGGGGGGTGGCGCCGGCGGGGGGTGGCGCCGGCGGGCGCTCCTTGTTACTAAAACCGGAGCTAACATAGGGAACTTCCTCTGCTCCGCTTCTTGATGCACTGCCCTATCTATCAACCGAGTGCTGAAATTTAATCAATTATTAATTTACTAAGAGCACCACAGACCGCCGCTGAACGTCTACGTCTACTTCCTTCGAAACGGTTATTGAAGCAACCTATCTGGATGGTCTCACACAACTCGTACAGTAGTACAGTGTGCTCCTGTGCATCGCGACGTGTAACAGCGATCGGTTACAGTCGCTAGATATAACCAAAACTTAGTGCGTTCTCAGTTAGTTGTGGAAGTCGTCCATCAACATATTAATATTACTAGTTTGAGCTTTAGGCTGCGTCGCGTGCGGCAGCTTGCTCAAGCAACAAATTAGTTTATTGCTTGGTAGATCATAATCTAAAAATGCAATGTTGTGTTGAGTGTTGTTATTCAGTTCGCATAGATCTGCAAGTATTCCGACTGCTGCATGCAGCAAGCTCCGAGGCGACGACGTAGACGTAAGTCTGTACGTCGCGCGGCTCCAAGCGCAGCTGCACTACTGAACATGTTACGGAAAGGTTCCTGGGAATGTGAATTTGTAAATATGATTCAGAGAACATTTGTCAAACATTTCAACAAGGATTTGTATTTGAAATTTTCAATAGTGAATAAATACCTTTAGGTTTATAGAACACTGATAACGTAGTACTAATTAATTACGTACATCACACATAACTCAACAGTTTTCGAAACAAAACAAGCAGATACGCCAAACTACGTTGTTTGACTACACGAGTGGCTCGCGGCGTCAGACGCAGCTCGTAACACGATGATTTGTTGCAGCAACAACTAAACTCGCTCGTCACACGTATAATGTCCGAATGTTCCGCGCTACCTGCCGCTACTAATGCGCCGAGGTAGCCCGACACAGCTACTAATGCGCCGAGGTAGCCCGACACAGCTACTAATGCGCCGAGGTAGCCCGACACAGCTACTAATGCGCCGAGGTAGCCCGACACAGCTACTTGCAGAAGTTCCAAACCAATAACCAGGCGATGATAAGCTAAATATATAAATATGAATGAACTTATATATATATATCAGATCAGATAGGTTTTGTGTCTCGTTAGTATCAGGCATATCTGAATACTGTGGGTAGTGTTGGTTATTGCGCAATAGAAAAAACGGTTTGTAGTTCAAATCAGATTATAATTTCACGAACAATTTAATCACACTAGCAAATCACACACTGTAGGTACACGACACACTTAGATACACAATAAAATAATTATTTACAGTAACAAAGTAATTGCGAACTAATCGTAGGATCGATTACTGTTCGTATAGTGACAGAGCCACCCAAATTAACTTTAGTAAACCGACAGGTTTTTCAGGAGTTAGTGCTCTGTCAGGAGTCGAATCCGAAGACCGACTGACTCTGCCAGCACAAACGAGTGCGCTCAGTTATAAAGGGTTTGTCCCCACCACGCACTCGCCCCACAACAACTATGTCCAGGCGTACGGAAATACGTCATCGTGTTTACTTGATACAAAACACTAAAATGTGCTAAATCTAATAAGACACTGTGGGAAATAGGTCGCAGGAGGAAAAGAAAAAACTTGTGCACTGTTCAACGGTCTGATTTATATTGGTCAGAAAACATTTGAATAACCGACATCAACGAATGATTGAAAGAGTGAATGATCTAATCGAGTGATTGAATCGAGTAATTATTTTAATGTGATAACACTGGGATTTTTGTAATATTCCAACAGTCCCCCTCAAAAATGCAAGTATACAGAAAAATAAAATTAATTTCAATCACACAAAAAAAAAACTGTTTGTGTACAAAGCATTGCGTACATAAGACACCCAATTGCATTTCTACAGGGTGCTTCATAGTATGTGTCAGAGTTTAAAGTCAAATAATTTAATTTACAAGGTAAAGGTGATTTAGAAGGGTTGCAATCACTCATAGAAAATCTATTTAAAACATTTTGTAGGTATGTAGATTGATCTAAAGAGATAGTATTATTTGATCTTTCGATTCTGATACCAAGGAATAACTTTATTTCTTTTAAATCAGTCATTTCAAGTTTTTGCATAAGACTGTTCTTATAAACTTGTAATGTATCAATACTTTTAGTGGAAATTATTAAATCATCAACGTACAATACTATATACACATTTTTATCTATACCATTTTTATCTAACACAGAGACAAGGATCTACTTCCGAATTTTTAAAACCCATATCTTTAAGAACGAGATCTAAACGTTCGAACCAACATCTGGACGACTGCTTTAGGCCATACAATGTTTTGTTTAATTTACACACCTGATTATCTTTAGCTAAAATGCCTTCTGGTACCTCCATATAAATATTTTCTTTTAGTATTCCATTAAGGAATGCCGTCTTAACATCCATATGGTGTACATGTAAATCAAATTGATTAGCTAAAGTTAAAATGAATCTAAATGTAGTTATCCGAGCTACTGGTGCAAACGTTTCGTTATAATCCTGCAAGTACTCTTGAGTAAAACCTCGAGCAACCAAGCGAGCCTTATAACGTACGGGTTCACCTAGTTCATTGTTTTTAATAGTAAATACCCATTTGCAACTTATTATGTTGACATTTTTAGGTTTTTCTACTAAAGTCCACGTTTGGTTGCATCGAAGGGACTCAATTTCACTCTGTACAGCTTTTAACCATGTCTATCAAATATATTCTTAAATGACGATGGCAATGATTGCACAGTAATTAACGACAAAAACAAATCAGGATCATGCATCTGTTGATAATTTTTCGGGGGTAAATTGAGAATTCTTTCACTTCGCCTTAAATTATTAGGTTGACTTCCTAATGACGAATTTTCGTTCAAAGAATCTTGAGGTTGATTTTCTATTAGTTTTGCCGAATCATTGTCAGGCTTACTAATTTTTGAGGGAATCACAATGTGATCACTACTGCTACGTGTTGGACGCGATTGTGTAAAATTTAACTCATCGAATATGACATCACGAGCTATGAATACTTCATTATTTTCTACATTAAATAATCTATAACCATTTGCATCGTAGCCAACTAATATTGATTTAATAGATTTTTGATCGAATTTAGTTTTTCTAGTTTTATTATGAACGTATGCAGTAGAGCCAAACATTTTTAAGTGATTTATTTTCGGTTTTTTACCATGCCACATTTCGTATGGTGTTTTATTTATCAGAGCTTTAGTGGGTAAAATATTAGTCAAATAAGTAGCTGTTAAAACAGCTTCACCCCAAAATATTTTGTCTAATTTCGCACTTGTAACCAATGTTCGAGCCATTTCGGTTAACGTACGATTCATCCTCTCTGATACACCATTTTGTTGTGGAGTGTAAGGTACCGTTAAATGATACATTATCCCCTTTTCAACACAAAATTCTTTGAAGTCGTTAGAAAGATATTCTCGGCCATTATCGCAGTATAGATTAACAACCTTAGAATTAAATAAGTTCTCACTCTTAGCCACAAAATCCTTAAAACATTTAAATACCTCTGACTTAGAATGCATTAAATATGTGACTGTATAATGAGTAAAATCATCAACAAAAATAGTAAAATAATTTTTATCATCAAATGTGGGTGGTGTTATAGGACCGCAAACATCAGAGTGAACAATAAAAAGTGGTCTGTTGTTATTGGACCTCTCTTTTGACTTAGCAAAGGGTAGTCGTGATTGTTTGCCAAGTATACAAGACTCACACAACTCATCACTAGGAATTACATCATTGATTATGATTATCCTGAATTAGGTATTTTAAAATATTAAATTTTTGTCTATTCAAATGACCGAGACGTTTGTGCCATAAATCATAAGGTATAGAAGTCTCAGATACATTTAAATTACAATGAGATCGCAGTACTTTAAAATGTAACTTAAACAGGTTATTATTACTTACACCGGACACTAAGCATTTGTTGTTTTTGTAAATATGAACTTTATTATTGTTAAAAATAACCGACATACCTGCTTCTTGAATTCGATTTACCGATAATAAATTATATGGCACATCTGCACCCTAATTGCGTAACACACTATTACTCTCAATTTGAATCATTTTGAAGCGTATTTCTAATCCATTGCTCCATATGTTCGAAAAATGTCTGCTCAACAACGCAAATAACGCAATGAATGTTGTTGAACTGTCAAAATGAAACCCATTGCTACTGATAGTGTGTTACGCAATTACCCTGCTGGTGAATATAGAATGTTATCGATTGATCCTTGAAAACCTAGATTACTAGTAACGTTTATTTGTCCTTTACCAAAAGCGGGAATGTTAGTGCTGTTCTTAGCTACCCCAATTTTTAGCGGAGTGGGTAACTCTAAGTATGAAGAGAAAAATTCCTTTGTATGCACAATGTGGTCAGTTGCGCCCGAATCTAAAATAAAAGAAATTGAATCATTAGTAGAATTAGACTGCAAATGAAATGACTTAGGTACATGTTGTAAACATAAAAGCGAAACTGTCCTCATCATTGCCGGAAATCTGCGTTGTATTTGCTGTTGGAGCCTGATGACTTCTGCCGCTATCTTGCTGAATTTTCTTGTAGAAATGGCAATCCTTCTTGACATGATTTCTTCGGCCGCAATGATCACAATATAACTTCGAAATCTTATGCATTGAGTTTCCAGGACGTGGCTTCTTCTTACAGCCAGTATTATCGTGGAACTTTTTCTTGTCAAATCCAGATCGTGATGTAAACTTCTTTGTTGATGCATGTAATACTTTCAGCTCGGTTGTAGTATCAGCTTTTAATTTCACTTCGTGATCTAAAAGACGTGTCTTAACGAACGCTATATTTGTTCTTCTCCTAATGTTTCTAATGCCGTTATAACGCCGTCGTAGGAAGTAGGTAAGGTTAACAATAAATGTGATACTTTGTCCATCTCATCTAATTTTGCACCAGCTGAAATTAGTTCCGTAATTATATTGTCGAAATTATTGAAGTGCTGGAATAACGTCACATCCGGTTGCAATTTTAAACTTAGTAATTGTTTTCGCAGTGCCAGTTGGGTAGCTAAACTCCTCCTTTCGTAAATTTTATCCAAATCATCCATCACGGATTTTGCCGTAGCAGAACCTTTAGCAAAATTCAAAAATGCATCGCCTAAATATTCCACTATCGTACCTTTTGCCAGCATATTTTTCTTTTTCCATTCTTCATCTGGGTGTGATGGCGGTAGTTCATCAATCACACTCAGCACTTGCAATTCTCCTAAAAGTGATCTAACGCGAAATTTCCACGTGCTGTAACGTTCACCGTTAAATTGTTGAATGTTTCTTTTACCTCGCGACTCCATTTTAAATTCATTTTTATTGAACTAGCACTTGATTACTTTTGAACTCTAATATAATCTTAACACTGTATTACTACGTAGCCTGAGCCCATAACCTGTGGGAAATAGGTCGCAGGAGGAAAAGAAAAAACTTGTGCACTGTTCAACGGTCCGATTTATATTGGTCAGAAAACATTTGAATAACCGACATCAACGAATGATTGAAAGAGTGAATGATCTAATCGAGTGATTGAATCGAGTAATTATTTTAATGTGACAACACTGGGATTTTTGTAATATTCCAACAGACACATTATAAAGTAATCGAATAATACAAGAATAATTGTCGAATATAAACAATGGTCATTTCACAAAGTTTTAAAATCAAAATAGCATGTCATCAATTGTTTTGAACAAACATTCGGGTACATTAATTATCGAAATAAGTCACCAAGATCAATTAGTGCGTACACCGAGTACTCAATAAATTATGTTCCGATTTATTAGACAATAATTGATAGTAAAAAATCACTTAAAATAATAATAAGAAAACAAATCATAACAAATTCTGTTGACTACCCATAATTATTGTTATTGACAACCGTCTCCTACATATATAATATGTATATATATATATTAATATATATAAGTAAGGTATTAAATTGCTCTTTACACCACCTGCTCGCTAACGTCAAATTATAATGTCATGCGAACCTAACCTAAAGCAAGTCATTAAGCCATAGGCTCTAGCCGGGCATTAATATTGTAGCTACTGAATTTCATTATGACCCACTGGTCATTAATGTGATTTGAATTTGGAACGTCAACTGAGAAAATCGTATGAAAAATTAACAAAAAAAAACCGGCCAAGTGCGAGTCGGACTCGCGCACGAAGGGTTCCGTACCATTGACTAGGTAGGTAAACAACAGTAGGTACAAAAATTTCATATTGTAACCTTTTTTTAGTTTCTCTTGTCCTGGTGTCTCTCTGTAACCATAGAATCTGGCTCATATAGGCATTAAATGTCGTTTTTTGTATGGGAGCCGCCTTTAAATATTTATTTTATTTTAATTTTATTATTTATTATTAAATTAAAAATCCAACTGAGTATTTTGTGAATATTTCAAGTGCCTTGTGACGTTGCAAAAAATTAAATATTAATCGTGTCTAGTAGCGACACCTGCTGTAATTAACGGCGGACTAACGCCTTGGTTGTCAACGCTGTTCTACGTTGACACAGATGGCGTTGATGCCTTTTGTTTAGTTAATTAATTGCAAGTTTATTGGATAACTAAATAATAAATAAACAAACTTACATAATTTACCACATTTTATTTTAAAAAACAATGTCTGATAAAATGAAGATACAAATCGATAAGAAATCTTATATGGTCTGTGAAAGATGATTCGAGAAACTGTCAGATTGGTCTGGAGGAAAAGGCGGGGTACGGTGTCCGGTCTTTACGATCAAGGACACGAGCCTAAAGGCCGATTGAGAGGGACTTAATCCTAGGAGGATTGGGATGTGTCCAAATAACCCGATGGGGTTTTTATAAATATGAGCTGTTATAGGCAGAATTCCGTGAGTACTAAACCATTTTCTCTGTTCTTGCTGGATAGCCTATAGCTTAGATTCTTGCATGTGTGTTCTGACACGAGGACGTTGTTTCAGGTCTGGCTTTTATGCTAGCCTTTTAAGATTGGTGCTATGCGCGATTGATTTGATGCCTTGGTGTTGCGCCGTGTGATGATTTGGTATTCATCAGAGCGCAGGCGGATTTGAGGTTATCCCTTGCGGTGTGGTCCTCCGACGTTAGGAAGGCTTTACCTAGCCGAATCCAGCTGATGAGGGAAGTACGCCACTCCAGGTAACGAAAGCGTCACCATCTTGTCCGTAGGCCGCGTTCGCGTGTGTTCACAGGTTTCTCCTGTGAACGACGCCAAGGACCCTGAACCGTCAACTGAGGGTGTTATACTGAAGGTTTTATAGAGGGTACTATCTGTGTGTCATTGTGATTTAATCTATGAGAGAGTTGGGCCTTTTGTAGGAACCAGGTTGTTTTAAGACCAGTTGTTGTAAGGATATTGTGTCTCGGGTTTGCTTAGTATAGTAGTTATTTTCCCTATATGAGCACAGTCCTAAAAAGGCCAATACATGTTCGATTGAGCTAGAAGTTGTTAATTCGATCACCTCACGGATTCGCTATAGCGACTCTGAGAAACTGCTATTTGTCTCATTGCTGGCGTTCACTGACACCACTAGGAACGGAGACTAGTTGTGTGGGTGTATGCCGTAGACTCTGGGAAGGGTACATTGGTTTAGTGGCTTGCCACATTGTTTGTAAGTACTTTCTATTTTGTATAATTCCAATAAACTTTGTGTTGTGTAAGAAGGTACTTGTTTAATTAATCCTTTCCTAGCAGGTTATACCTTATAAATTTACTTTAGCACGGTGGTGAGTAGTATAGTCAAATAGAAACCATCATCAGCTTGTTTCCAGTTTAATAAACAAATAAACTACAAAAACCGGGTTACAGCCTACCTGTTGCCATTATTGATATCGAGCAAAAAAGGGCAAAAAAATCGCGTTTGTTGTATGGGAGCCCCCCTTAAATATTTATTTTATTTTTAGTATTTGTTGTTATAGCGGCAACAGAAATACATAATTTGTGAAAATGTCAACTGTCTAGATATCGTATTTCTTGAGATACAGCCTGGTGACAGACAGACGGACGGACAGATAGCGAAGTCTTAGTAATAGGGTCCCGTTTTTACCCTTTGGGTACGAAACCCTAAACACTATTAATGTACAGGTCGACCAAAGAGTTCTCACTTCATAGGTTTTAGTCGCCATCGTCGACGATCAAAATGATCGGTTGCTGTGGCGCGTATAACTCCCCGCGTTAGAATGTTGGATTTGAGATGGCGCTCCATTGACGAATTTATTTATTGTGATTTTGATGAAAATGAGTGAGATTAAATTGAAAAAATAATAAAAAAAGTAGGTAGTTACGTTATTTTAGTTCAATCAGAGATTTGACGCCACCAACTGCATCAGACTGCTTGAAAAGTCTGTAAGCTTGTTTTGAATCTTAGTTGCTGTCGGGTTTTGATTTTGTAATTTAATTTTAATTTTAATCCTTCTAGTTTGTTATATTGTTGGAATCGTCTTCTCAAGCCCGCTATTTTGATACCCCACATAGTAATGGTACTATTTTTTGTTGTCGTCTAAAATCCGCCATTTTGATTTTCTAGAGACAAAACCTAACCAATAATCAGCACATAACTAGGTATTCCCCGGTTATTTAACAGTTTCATAAACTACTCATTCTATAATCGCATTGTTTTTTATTACCTCGCAGTAGGTGCGAAAAGTAGAGTATTCTCTACGGGGATAAAGGTGTCTTCGTCTTGGGTGAGCTTGAATCCCTCACTGCACTCAGGATCTCAAAATAGCGCCCGCGACATTAAGACACTGCTTTATCCCCTTAGTGAATAATCTACTAATAGCGCTTCTAGTCTGCACTAGTTCGGGACTGATCAGTTTTAAAAAGCCCAACATAATCGAAAAGATCTTGGCATTAACTTTGTGTCTTTACTTTTTTTTTCAACTCAATTTCAGGCTATGTGAACCATTGTGTACGGTCATCGATTTATTGGCTATAAAGGACGGCGGAAAATGCAAATGTTCTAGACGTAAATTAAGGTAGGCGATAGTACGATTACAGTAATTACCACGCCTTTAATATATCTTCTATACTCGCATAGTAGACCTTCTGCCCTTCCTTGTTGCGTGTCTCACGAGTGTTGTATCAGTGATGGATCGTTCGCTGCTAGTTTGCCGACAGCTCGGAATATGTGCAAGTCCGATAGTGGTCTGTTTGAGCAGCGCATCATTATAGCAGCGTGCCAGCGTGTGCTGAGTGGACCCGCCGTGCGCGTCGTGCGCCGCCGTCACTAGCGTCTAATTCAACATCATTTTATTTACTGATGCACGAAAAAGTCATTTCCTATTACTTAATGAGTCACAGCCGAGTCCACACAGATATCTATTACTTAATGAATCACAGCCGAGTCCACACAGATATCTATTACTTAATGAGTCACAGCCGAGTCCACACAGATATCTATTACTTAATGAATCACAGCCGAGTCCACACATATGTCTACACTAAAAAATAAAACGCACTTTCAGGTAATCTGTAACCGTAGCATCTAATATAACATACTATGTGGTGCTCTTTGAAACACTGTTGCTCCATATTTCTGTAATAAGCGATTTAAAATGCAATACTCTATGAATAAAGATACACAGTTTGCACATTCTCTAAGTAGGTATATAACGACACCTCCAAGTTTTCCCCAAGAATAGCGTTTTATGATGCTTGCTACTCGCTCCCTCTGATACCGAAGTATTAGGTACGAGAAACGAAGTTCTAAGTAAGTAAGTAGTTAGTAACCAAAATTATAAAATTAATTTTGTTTACTAACTAGAAGTTCGCTCACATCATAATTAGGTAATATAAAGTAATTGGTATACTTAAATATGGTATCGCCACAAATGAAACCGATGCATAAATATTTTATAGCCAAATATGAAAAATGCGGTCACAATATTTAGTTGTGTCACGAACGTAAATGTCGACATCAGAGCTCGTTCAACAAACAAATAAATAAAAGTCAGACGAAGGACACTTGGGCCTGTGTGTCCACGTGGCCAAACGGCTCGGGACGAGGGCTATGAATATTCATGGCCGGTCTGTGGCCGCCTTTTTCACTTGTGGGAGCGATGTGAAATCGGATTGGGTCGGTAATACTTGCAGGTGGGCGCAACGAGTTTACCGACGTTCCGAGATTTTGTCGCAGCCTGTAACTAACTTGTCTGACCATGCTTTAGGAGATGGAAGCTGGCCAAATAACTGCTTACATTACACTCGGAATGAGAAATGGGCTTTCAGAATGTAAAATGGACGCGGCTGGATAATGGACAAAATAAAAAGAACTGGCGTTGTTAGGGACTCTAACTTTGTTTAGTAATAAACAAACAGGAGTAGGTATGGGGAGTCGTCGGAAAGCCGAAAGCTTTTCATACCTATTATATTTGAATAAAGACTTGCGTTAGTAATAAATCAAGGGTGCAATACCACGCTGTAGTTAAAAGTCGTGCTTCAGAAATAAATAATGCTATAAGTTATGAAAGACACGGATAAAGTAAAAACTATCGAATTTTATGCGTGTTTTGTAAAAAAAGTCGGTTTACAATTTCACGTGATTTAGTATTTTAGATACATTTAAGCTCGCCCTAGCTTATTGAGGCCTAATACCGACATCAGAGGTTAGTTCCGTATCATACAGGAGAGAATGCTAAAACTAACAAAACATAAACAACCACAGGCCCCGGAGAAAATATCAGAAACTAACAAAACAAAAGGCTTTATAATTCAATCTGCAGACGAACACACCCAGTGAAGCGCTCAACAGCGCCACTGCTGACTGTACTCACACGAAATGAAATTCCAACCGATAGATCCGCGTACCTGACTGTACAACACAAGGCACACAGAAACGTAGCTTAACTTCATCTAAGTAAAATATCTATTCGTTTGTAGTCATGTTACTATTAGGAAGGTAGAATACATTTGTTCTGGTGGGAACTGGACCTTCGCTCCACGCTCACGCCAAGCGCAGGCGTGTGAGTGAGCGTATGAGCGTACGAGCGAGCGAGCATGTGAGCGGCCATTTCGTTCGGTTATCTATTTACACACGTTACGGGACCTCTCCGTAATTAGTGTTTGTAAAGTTTGAACAGTAAGAGTGAAAGCGATTTGTCAGGACATCTGTTCCGCTAGACTACTAAATAACACGGCACGGTTGCCTGGTGGTGTTTTAGAGATTATTTTGGCTTTGAAAACTATTATAGTATGGTACCACTGAAATATAGTGGCAATGTGTGTCCGAGTACATTTTTTGCCACATTAGCGCCAAGTAACCTATAGAACATGAATCTCAGTGTGGAAACACTGCCGTAACATCCTGTAACTACTCATACATAAGAACACCTTAAACAGAAAAGATGTTAATATTTCATCAATTGACTCCATCGACAGTTCGGTGTCTGTCACAAGCTGCGGGGGTACAACGTATTTGTCTTCAGCTGAAGTAAACACCTATTTTTTAAACAACTTTCCTTGCACGGCTGAGAGACATTATTAACAACTAGCAAGTGAAATGGGATAGGAAAATCGTCTATTTTACCCTGTGATATTAAATATCTTTGATTCTTTCACACATAGAGCATCGTATGGCTCCGATACGTCGATGTGAACAGGAATACTCTTGCGTTGAATTCCGTTATTTATTTTTTAAACTTAGTATAAAAGTTCAAAAGATTATCCAAGAGGCTCCATAGGCTTTGAACAAAATGCTTGAGAGTATATCACACTAATATTATAAAGGCGAAAGTTTGTGAGTGTGTGTGTTTATATGTTTGTTACTTCTTCACGCACAAACGGCTGGACCAATTTTGATAACATTTTTTATGGAGGTAGCTGACACCCTAGATCAGGGCTGCACAGACTTATTGAGACCATGGGCCACTTGGGCAAGTGATGAACTAATGGCGGGCCACCAGCACAAATTAAAAACATAGAAATAGCCAAAAATTTAATTAAAAAAATAATATACTTACTAGTTTGAAGCGTGGCACTGCATTGTGCTTACAATCTTTAAAACATTCGGTTTTTTAATTTGTAACCTCAGCAATATTTTTCTTTCAAATGTACGAGGGAATATTTTTCCTCGCGGGCCACTGGCAGGATGCCGGGGGGCCGCATGCGGCCCGCGGGCCGCGGTCTGTGCATCCCTGCCCTAGATTAACATATAAGCTACTTTTTATCCCGATATTCCCACGGGATCGACATTTACGCGGGTGAAACCGCGGGACGCAGCTAGTAATTCATAAATATTCAACCCCGCTGTTCGACTCAACACCGCCACAGAAGTCGCGGTCGCTTTGAAGTTGAGAATGAATTCATAACTGGCCGGTGTCGAGTGAATGCGTAATGTGCCTCATTAGCGGCCGCCAGCCCACCAGGCGGCCACACTCAAACACTCGCCTTCACGACATCTTTCATCTGTATTCAAATGCCGCTATTCAAACTAGAAAGCTGGATAATATTTGCAATCGTAAGCTCCTTATTACTTGTACCTGATACAACGAGCTACTTATACAACTAGGGAAGTTCCCAAGTAACATTTTAGGTTTTGAAAAGGTTCTAGAACCTTTGTATGGAAATCTGCTCGTAAGTCTCCTGAGTGCAAAAAGGGCCCACGATTTAGAACCTTTCTGAGAGCTACAGCAAAACCTAATAGCTCAAATCCAGAACGATATCCCTACCTACCTTCACAACCTTAATTTAACGTTAATATACCTTTGCAAGGCAGCGTTTAACTTCTAAATTAGTCATGGATGTAACTCAATGACAACTTAATCATGGATGTAACTCAATGACAACTTAGTCATGGATGTAACTCAATGACAACTTAAAACATGTTTGATAGACATGAATAAATGCCTTTCCAGTACCCTAATTGCGTAACACTGCACTATCATTCGGAATCTGAATCATTTTGAAGCAAATTGCTAATCCACTGCTTCATAAGTTCGAAAAATGTGTCTGCTCAACACGTAATAACGCAATGAATGTTGTTGAACTGTCAAAATGAAACCGATTCCGATTGATAATGTGTTACGCAGTTGCCCCGCAGGACTCTCACGTTTTAAAATGTTTCTGTGTAAGATTTTTTTACACAGAAACACCATCGTGGATTTAAATACCTATTTATAATGGCGCCGTTCCCTGTCATTATATCAAGTTTCAAAATGGCTAGATGTAAGTGATAGTTCATAAAAAATAATAAGTAGCTCGCTGAAGTCAGGAAAAATAAAAAAAATAGTGCGAGTGCCCGTGATCCACCCAGGTGAACTAAGCAGGTGGACCACGACCGAATCCTGGCGACTGGCACTTTATCGTGAAACTTTAGGATAATAGTGCTGTTGTCGAGACGGGCCTTTCGTTAGTAAAAATTTAGAAGATATTTTAAATTATAAAATTAGGTGGTTGGTAGTAAGTTGCATTAGAAATGTGGTCTTCGGTCATATTATTATTAAAAACATATATTTTAAATCACATAGTAGGTACACGTTACTCAATTTTGCCATAATGACTTAAAATATTGCTTTTAGTTTAGACATTTATTTATTTCAGTGAAAAAATATGGCTGGCGTTAGGAACTTACTAGAAAGCATTAAAATTAACCTTTTCAGAACTGTAACAGCTAAAAGCTCTTAATGTTTGCCAAAATAAGAGCTAAAGGTCTCGCGGAGCTTCTTTAAACGACAAGGTTGTTTTCGCAGCTTTAAGATTATCGCCAGGAGTAGTTCAAGAATTAGTTGCTTTTAAGTTTTGGTTGTAGGAGGACGTGTGTTCGTTTACGTTTAAAACTTCCACCACTCCGTTTTTTTTATAACACCCTGTGTCGGTTCATCTTGCAAGACAACGTAATGCTTTGAAGTCGCGGAGGCGGACACAACTAAAATTTTTAGAGGGTGCCTCTAAAGCTTTAAAATATTCTTGTAGGACTTTAAGCATGCCTTCAGCTCATAAAAATAGGTTATTGGTTGGGTTTTCACCACGCAGTATTAATTTGTTTACCTAGACAACTCTAATACAGCCTAAAAGTTTAAAGTAGGTTTTAGAAATTACTTATAAGCGATTTCAACATTCCATAAATTTATGGTTATAAAAAAATAATAATAAATAAAAGGTAATATCAAAGTTAAAAATTAAATCTTTAAATCTCACTTTAGTATTATGCTAGCCTTTCTAGAACTTAACGACAACTATAAGATCCTAGAACTATAAGCTCTTGTAACACAAGTCAAAATAACGTTAATTTAAACTCTTGTCAGCGTCTCCAAGGTTGTAATAATAATAATAAACAATTAGTTTTAGGACTTATTAATCATTCTCAAGTAGGTACTTAATATTAATCATTCTCAAGTAGGTACTTAATATGACCAGATAGCAAAGCATTAACCTTTTTACGACCCTTATAAAACCTAAAGGCATTTTTTACAACCTAGGCCCGAATGAAATGTTACTTGGGTTATCAAGTCATTATTTCACGGACATTGGTGTGGGTTACACGTTTACATAGTTTTTAAATTAATTTGTCACACTAAAATTGCAATGTGTAACTGTTTTATGTCCCAATAAAATAAAATAAAAAGTCCTCTAAAAACCTTAATTTTACATTGTTAAGTACTATATAACTATAATTGATGATTAAACGAACTTACCTGTAAGTAAAGTTCTATCCCAATTATACGAGTACGTTTCATTCGAAGACAAATAATAGACACATGTAGTACCTTCATTGTACTGGCAACCTCGCACTTATTAATATTAGGGTAGATTGAAAAACATCCCTGCTTGCGCTCCGTCCAGCCAGCCGCAACGGCGCGCGCTCCTCATTCTTTAGTTAGATTCCTGTTACAACATTTTTAGATGAACGGCTCCGGGGAGGGCGGGACCTTTACCTTCGAATGAAACGTAACTACTCATACAGTTGGGATACAACTTCACTTACTAATCATCGATTATATTACGTTATCATTCTTCACATAAATAATAAACACAGATGTTTATATTAATAAGTGCGAAGTTGCCAGTACAATGAAAATACTACACGTGTCTATTATTTATCTGAAGAATGAAACGTACGTACTTAGTATATTATAAAGATATACCTAAGTGATGTTTTTATTAGCTAGGTACATACTCATGTACTTTGGAATGTATGAAATTGAATTTCCACAAAAATTGTCAGATCTGTGGATCTCTTGGTAAACCGAACGTAAACCAAGTTTCTGAATTATCTATCCAAGTGAAAAAATAAAATTTTATGAAAATACCCACACAACCCTATAAATCCTTTGCGCACTACCACCAGCTTGGAAAACTACACGTGTCTTTATTTCTAGCACGACGGGATGTATACGCAACTTACATAACGTCACATAACCAATAGCATATAACCATGAAATGCTGGCTCGTTATACAGCCCCCACACAGAGGCCGCCTGTCCGAAAGCAAATAAAACTCAGTAACAGTTCTAATAAGGCATACAAGTAAAATACAAGCGGAATCTTTTCACTTTTTATGACAAAACCTATAATATTACGAGAGGTTTTATGACGCAAACAAATAGGTATGAGCATTTATATGCTGATCTGGGAATAAAAAAAATAACATGTATTAGATGCATGATATCTCCAGCGAGTTGTGGGTCGTAACACTGGACGTTTGTTTGTTATGGGCTGGCAAACACGCCGACGATATGATGAGAAAGAAGGACACGTAGAGGTTAACAATAACATAAGAAACATACTCATCATCATAATCTGCCTAACCTTTTCCCAACTATGTTGGGGTCGGCTTCTAGTCTAACCGGATGCAGCTGAATACAAGTCTTTTACATGGAGCGACCGCCTATTTGACCTCCACAACCCAGTTAATGGGTAATACGATACCCCTTGGTAAGACTGGTTATCAGACTTTCGGGCTTTTGACTGCCCGTAACCTCTGTCAAAGACCCACGAATGACACCCGGGACCAACGGCTGAACGTGCTTTTCGAGGCACGGAGGGGTCTCGGTATGAAAAGATGGTCACCCATCCACAGACCAACCGCGGCAAGCGCAGCTTAACCTGATCGATCGACCTGTGCGGCTGTTATTATTTAGCTACGGGGCAGGGGCATAACTATAAAAGACAAATCTCAAAATTAGAAACGTTGCATTTGCCTGCATTAACACTACAACTAGAATACAAGAATGATGTTTTGTGGCAGAAATACTTAGATATGGTGTGGTTTCTTCGCACGAACGTCTTCACAAAGAGCTGCGCCTTTCATAAGCCCTTGAGTTCCAGCCGTGAGTCATTCCAACTGAGTGCTAACTGCGCCCCAAGAGGCGTGACATGCATGCAATGACGTTAATGGATCAAAAATACCGCGACCATGTAGTGTAGCACCTCCAGTGCAGCGTGTGGCGTGAAGGTATTCAGCTATCGGATCACTTGCGGGGTCACGCGATCCGGTGCTGATACCACTGTCGATAACAAACGTTACATATTTTAATTTATATCAAAGTGCCTGTAACCCCGGAGCTGACGAGGTGCTCACCAATGGTGTGAAAGTTCTTAGTCTAGAGCGGAAAAAATATGCAGAAGGCCGCATTTATTTAAATCATATGAATTTAAGACTAAGCGGAACCTATCAGATCAATTCTTTTATTTTAGAAATGATGTAACATCTGCAGTTCAGTAAGAACAACTTTGAGAGGGAGGCTAACAAGAATTCAGCTGGGCTGGGCAGCATTTGGGAAGCTTCGTTGCGTATTGCACAGAGCCTATAGACTTCAATCAGTCTCAATCAGTGCGTCTTGCTCCGTTCCGGAGCCGAAACGTGGACATGCACTCACGGTACGTGTGGACCATAAATTCAAGGTGGCTCAGCGAGCTATGGAACGGGCTATGCTTGGAGTCTCTCTGAGGAATCGAATCCGCAACGAGGTGACCCAGCAGAGAACCAAAGTTGTCGACATAGCTCTCAGAACAAGCAAGCTGAAGTGGCAATGGGCCGGCCATATTAGCCGTAGAACCGATGACAAGAATCGGCAAACTTAAGGTAGGACGCCCTCGGGCCCGTCCGTTGCCCCGGTCGCCCCCACACATCAGGACCCGAGGTGACGACGCGTTGTGTTCCTCTTAAGACGTCGCGGGGGGAGTCAAACACCTCATTCCCCCCCCCCCCTCCCTGACCCGAGGAGGCCCGCAGTGGCTGGCCGGCACCAGTCGGGGGTTGCGGAAAATCAGCTGATGATAAAATAAAAACTACTTGGCAAATAATAAATAAAGAAGCGGGTAGGAAAAAACAGCATAATACTGAATTTAATTTAGAGACTGCACATGGCCCCATCAGCTCAGATGTAGAAATAGCTCAGGAATTTGAAAACTTTTTTTGCTAATATTCCCCTTAAAACTACTGAAGCTTTAAAAATTCATCCCCCACGCTTTCTGCTGCCTTACTTAAAAAGAATGTAAAGGCATGCCCTTTGGGAGTTTAGGTTTCAGCATACAAACCCCCAGGCTGCATAAAAAAAAAAATTATAAAAGCTTTTAAAAATCTTAAAATTAAATCAACAGAAGATCTCTGGGAAATGTCTGTAAAAGTATGATCTTTCATCGAAACCATTGCGACCTATTTAGCTTTCATATTTAACACCAGTGTTGACCAAGGAGTCAAAGTCAAATCATTTATTTCAATCAGGCACACTAAAGGCACTTTTGAACGTCAAAAATTATAGTAAAACGAATTGATTCTAGTAGCCCATTCCAAAAGGTAGTTTTCGTATGGAGAAGAATGGGCAAGAAACTCCACCGTCTTTCCGGATCTTATGAAACATAGTAAAGTAGTACACTACATGTATGTATAGTGCCTTGCATGCATAATAAGTAGGCAGACGCAGCGAATTATAACAATCAAGGATATCAGTAAACAAAAGTAGATTTGTTGACTACTTCCATCTTGCATCCTCACCTTTGGACTTAGAGAACACAGAACGGCGTAAGACACCTTAAATATACGTAAACAATTAAAATAAGTAAAAAAACAATTTTGTCTCGCTAGCTAGTACTAGACGAAACACTGTGCGCCGGCCGGCCCCACTGATCGGCTCGTTCTATTAATGAGCTTCATTTGAAGTAGAAGGGCTGCGTAATGTAATAGCACCCTTCTCTGCCGCGAACAAATCGAGAGGTTACGCTAATTGCATTCAGTTCAGATTACGATTCACGTGATAATGTCTAATGTGTTTCAAACTTCCGTAGGTACTTACATATTTTAATCGTGTATTATCCCATACACACGTACTGGTCAGTTTACACAGAGCAAGTCATTGATGTATAAAATAAATACATCAATGGAGCAAGTCTATAATATTTTCTAAATTGCAAAGGAATAGCGCTTCCGAACTTAATGTACCAGTATCTACCATATACCTACTCAGAAATAAATGATATTCTTTTCCTATAGTACCAATAATTACGTGAAACTAATGGCACAAAATATTCTTCACATTGTAAGGTTGCAATAGTACATACAATATGGAACTCAACTATAATCACATGGAACTAAATATATAGAGTGACTGGTATTAATTAGTGACCGACACCTAAACACGTGATTATACTCATGATAACAAACAACTTTTACTATGGGACCAAACATGAAATCGCACATTTTGACCAGTTAGGCGAACATAAACGACTAAACAGCAGATTGTTTTTTCGCAATTTCTGGTTTGGTCCCATAGTAAAAGTTGTTTGTTATCATGAGTATGTGACTGTTCCTAAATTACCCTAGGCTGATAAAATTTTCGTTTTCCTAATTATGTTAAATATTAGTGTTTATGTCGGTTCCCCCCGTAGGGGGAAGAGTCGCACCCCACCCCGTACGACTCTGTAGAGCTCGTCTCCAGACTGGACACTCTTCCACCGGTTGTAATGAATTCCCGAGAAGTGTTTTGCCTTGTCCCGACTTCAGAAGCTGGGGAACAAGGAGGGATACAAGAAAACAATTTCAATATAAAATAAGGTTGGGAATTCATTGATAAGGTGATCAAGGAAAGGAACTCTACTTTTCTTTTGATTATGAAAGTTATAAGATATGAGAGGAATACAAAAGGGTAATTGACACGTAACGCTTGTGTTGGAGATTACATTGTTTTAAGTTACGTTACTGAATGTTCTTACAATAATCTGACCCACCCCAGAGACGTAGGGCCGCTTTACAACAGCTGCTACGTCGTACGTGTGCCGCCAGTCCTACAATTACGTGCATAGGCCTAGAGAGGACCTGCTGCGGTTCCAGCAGGACACGTTCCCTATACTCAAGCATGTCTTACTCAATCCTAAGGCAAAGGACTGCGAAGTGCCTCTACCATTAAGCGAGACAAGTTTCCAGAAGTGCTGGACGCGTACTGTAATAATATTCCCCTATAACGGACTACTCGCCCTTTACTAAGATAATACAAAACTAGAGCAAGCGTACCGCATCGTCAGTCGGTAGCAGGACTCCTTACGAATTGCCCTGCTATAGGTACGCCGAAGTGGTTATTTTAAATCGTCACTTCACACTTCCTTAATCTACCCAATGTAGAGGATGCTTGCAGTGTAATCGGCAGTCGTGCAATCATTCTTGTCTACCTATCTAGCAACGGGGCCTTTCCATCTGGGCATCCAAGTTATGTGTCTCGCTAAATATTATATTTTTTTGTATCAGTAAGAGGCCTACGGGGGCCGGGTGTGATTTAACGAGACACAATTTCTAAAGTTCCTTAGAACGGCTATCAATCCAGTTAGGGGTACTTGGTGAAGCCTACCCCCGCTCCCGGGAAGTGTGCGCAGATCAAGTACAATGTAAGATACCCTGCAGTTAGTCAGTCCATAGGGGAAAGGTAGCCATCACTAACGTTTGGTTGTTTGTGTTCGTAAAGAAGAACAACAGAGTACGTGGTAGCACTATAATTCAAGTTGGCCCTAGCGAGTTGCGAGTATTACGTCGGTTCAACCTTCATAGGCGGTGTGACCGGCGTCAGTGTCAAGTCTTGGTTTTGGATGTCTACAGTCGGTTGGTAAATGTCAAACCCCATAGAAGGCTTTCTCCGACTCCCTAGAACCAAACGCATGTGTTGGATACCTCGATTTAGTCATTTAGGAACAAGGAGGGATAAATGTTCAACACTCACCCAATCCAGTCGTTCACACACACACAGACTAACGCGCCTTACACGCTACTCACATTACAGTAGGCTAATATAACCTAGTCTAAAGCAACACTTATTATTTGACGTATTAAATTAATAATACTCTCGCCCTCACGTTCTCTCAATCAGGCACACAGTTTCATTGCTATTGCCCAAGTTCTAACTCTGCTCGTCTAGCTTACGTCAACCGCTCACTCTCGTGGTATCTTAGTGTTCACTCAATCACCTAACTTCTAGCCCTGGACTCGCAAGTCCGTCCGCTAGGAGTATATGTGTTCTGTGAGTCCGTCTCCTAAAGCGGGTCGACCCCGACTGCCCCTCCGTCCTCGTTATAATTTCTCACATCCTATATCACCACTCTCAGCCCACGTTCCCATACTTTCGCAGCATCGGTTTATTGCCTTTTTTGTACAATTTCTCTATTGTTTCAAGGGTCCGTTTTGGGTTCTGGTCGTTCTTAGAATTCGTACAAAATACTGCATCTTAAGTGACGTAAAATATTGGTTTCGACTGATGGCTGACATAAGTGCCAGTCTGCTTCCCATAAAATAGAGAATGTATGTGTCTACAAGTGGTGACGCCAAGTGCCGGATTTAAAATAAATATAATATTTTGTTAAATAGGTGTAAGTGACAGACAGTCACAAGTACAATCACGTGTTTAAGTATCGGTCACTAATTACCAGTCACCCTATAGTCGCAGCAGTTCCATATGAAAGAAATGTCGGGCTATAAAACTAGTTTAAAATTACATGGAAGTAATGGTACAAAACATTCATTTTCTTAGGTTGCAATAGTTCCATGTGGAACTAGCTATATGGAACTACTAGGAATAAAGGTATATTTCATAGTTCTCCAGCTTATCCTGCAATGTGTTTAAAAAACATGTTTTTTAGATTTTGTTAACTTATTGTCGGCCGCCCGGCCGGTTCAATCGCGTTACCTTGGTGACCAATTACATTCAGGGATTATAATTTCCCTGACGAGGTGCGTACTAAGGTATAAGCACAGAACAGATAAAATAAGTACTTTATTTACTTGTCCAACACGCCTAAATAATAAATATATGGATACGCCCACCGCCGCCGCCGTAGCAACCGGATTCCTGCATAGCTATTCACAAAGCTACGATACGGTTTGGTACCGTATCGAACGTCAATGATATCGACGAAGTCCTATAATCGCTATTCACAAATCCGAAACCGTACAATTTTGACAGTTCATATACGGTATGAAGACATCAATTCTTCCGACAGGTATTTGCTGTCGGAAGTGTTATCGAACAACAAATAATGTTTATAAAAAAGTAATCTAAGCATTAAATGTAGTTTATCTATTCTATTAATTATTTTTCTGTTCTGTTCTTTCTTGTCTGTTTATATATGTGTGTACATAAATAGTAAAATAAAATAAAATAAATAAATAATTTATGTATGTAAAGTTATAATATTGTTTTGACCGCTGCATATCCATGCATATCGTACTTAAGTATACTTATTTATATAATTTTAGGTGGTTACATACGTGTCTACGTAACACTTACACTCGTTCTAGACTGTCTTTTTAAATTATTTGAGTAGATGGAGTACGTGATTTTGCGATTTAGAGACCATCGTCGTGCCGCCGATCAACAGAGGCAGGAGACATTGTCTCTTCATCGGACCCTAAGGGACGCGGCGGATCCGTTTGCTGATCCGCGCTTCCAGTCTGTGTACAGGCTAACACCTGACATGGCACATAGCCTTATCAGCGAAATAAATCCCTAGGTACTTTGGTAACACGCACTCATAAGCCGCAATCCCAATAGAACTAAAAGTAAGTACTGTAAAATGACTTCTTAAGTAGGTAATACTTGTCATCATCATAATTCATAACATCACTCTCGAGAAGAGTTACGAAGAGGTGGTTTTTCTAATTAATTTAATTGTTATTTTTAACTCAAAACAAAGTTCGGAAAAATACATAGATAGAAATTATTATTCCAATGTCCAGGTTTAACAGAGTTGAAGTTTACAAAGCAAGTTTAATATAAATCTGGTAAATTTTATTTATTAATAAAAACATTGCTTACTGTTTTTTATTTGTTAATAGTTACTCGATGCATAATCTATAGTTGCCCTTAATGAAACACTCAATAAAAATCATTTATGTACAGTAAGGCATCAATTTTGCATAAGCATATTAAAGTTCAAATTGCTGTGATAATACCGGCCGCCTCGCGCCGCAGGCCACATCTGTGTGTGTAAAGGTGGATCCACACATTGCGAGCATGCGCTCCGCACGGCGCACAACGCATGCCTCGCCAAGTGTGGACCTGTATATTCGTGGCGAGGCATGCGCTCCGCACGCGCGAGGGATCTTGAAGCATTTGCCGACATACGTTGGCTCGCCCTCGCGCGTGCGGAGCGCATGCCTCGCCACGAATATACAGGTCCACACTTGGCGAGGCATGCGTTGTGCGCCGTGCGGAGCGCATGCTCGCAATGTGTGGATCCACCTTTAGTCGAACACGCATTGGCTAGCGTGAGCGTCACAGTATAAATATCTTTCTACTGTCCTAGCGTCGAACGAAACAAAACATATCGTCGCTTTTACGCACACGGTACTACGTAATTACACATAACCTTGGTGGGTTCATACTACTGCTTAAATTCACTTCATCATAACAAGTATAGATAGCTGGTAACGTAACCTAATGGTTTAGCAAACGTGAAAGTCTGGGTTCCAATCTCGAGATGAGACTATTATTTTTCTTTTCAACAATTATCTTTTTCGTTTTTTTTTTTTTGTTATTCAATAGAGATAATAAAAGAGAATAACAATGTAATAATTTTTATGTTTTTATTATTATATTGTTATGCTTATGTTATATGGGGTTAAAAATAAAAATGTTTTATGCTTAAGTGATTTCAAAATGTTTATTCGTTATAAACAGTCATATTTATTAGGACTTATTGCGGTTATAGCTTAAGTATTCATTTTCATTATGAAAAGAAGATTGAAACTAAACCTCAAAATAATCCTTATTAATACGGATATGACACAATTTTATTTTAATATTACTAAAATCAATTTATAACTTAATACTTTGTATAAATGTTCTTGTTTATTATTTCCAATCAAATATTATGTTTTTGAGCTGGTTTTCGTTTGCACGGCGAACGCTTCGTAAACACTTGTTGAATAATTCGGCAAAATATCTCGGAAACCAATTGTTTCATATTCACTGACCAGCTGGGCCTTCCACTTCGCTTTCGACTGGCAAGGCTACCCTCTTCCTTATATCTTTTGACCCTCCGACTCACAGTAGGTAATTTCTCTAAAACAAAAAAGGAATACTGTTAAGCTACTAGCAAAATTATAAAATATTATTACTATTTTGAAACAAAATTATTTTGAAAATAGAAATGTTACAAAATGATTATATATTATAATATTATGCTTAATATTATATTCATCATTCCAAAAGTAAATAAATAAACTTTAGGAAATATATATTTTTTTTCTATTTAGGGCTTATGGTAGGTAAATATAAAACGTTTAAAAAAATAACTACAAGGATCATCATTTATACTTTAATTAGATAAATGTTCCATAAAATAATGAAATCATAATACTCACAGTCAGTCCGGTTTCATCAAATATTTGTGATATAATAATAAGTCCATATTTACGCAGCGCGATAATATCAGCCGCTATCATCTCGATATTTAAATTTGCTTGCATTTCAAAATGAACTACAACAACGCTAATAGATTAAACACACTTCACATATCAAATTATCCACCAACCAAGAAGCAACAACATTCTATTTAGTCGGGGACTAGCGGTGAATGAGTTAAGCATCTGTCTACCTTATGTTTTATTTATTTAGATTTCTGTGGGTATAATCATAAAGTTTTATGAACTATGTGAACAAGACGAACATGACACGGAACTATATTCGAGTAATATGCGAGTGTGTGTGTCTAATTACTCATTAAAAGAAGGTCGTAAGTTAAACTAAACGTCAAGCTATTGCATTGTGACTTTGCCTATGGACTTTTGGAGCCTACTGTACCTACCACTTAAAATTTTCTACCACGAATATCTATTTACTACCATTTTGTAGCGTTCCCCGTATGTACACACCTATAGTCGGTTTGAAAGAAAACCCTACCACACGGATCTGTGAATAGCGTTTTGCCAGTCCTTCGGTTCAGAAATCAGATTATCGAACAAGTGTCATTGTCGATACGATAGTGAATCGTATGTTTGTGAATAGCTATGCTGTATTGTTTTATTTCCCAACGCCCTTCAGAATTGGTCGCCTATTTCTTGAATAAATCTGTGGCATAACAATGCGTTTATGACCAATTAGTAGGAATAGGAGGTAAGCGACAAGGCGGCGCGCGGCGGCCCGGACAGACGCCCGACGCGCGGCGGCCCGGGCAGGCGCCCGACACGCGGCGGCCCGGGCAGGCGCCCGACACGCGGCGGCCCGGGCAGGCGCCCGACACGCGGCGGCCCGGGCAGGCGCCCGACACGCGGCGGCCCGGGCAGGCGCGGGCGGCGAGTTACATAAAACAAGCCACACAAACAGTGAGTGCGGACCGAGTTTGCACTTGTGCACGGTACTGCACTATATTCAAGGAATGTGTACTTATAGTCCACTCAACGAATAACCCAAACCCCAGGTGTAGAGTGCGTGAGCTGGGCCTTAAGCGATTTCTTCAGAAACTTGTTCAGGATGCTAAAAGTCCCCGCGTCTAGGATGTGGACACCTCCTTTGTTAAGTGGACTATTATACGTATTCAAAACTTTAATTTGGCATCGATCATTGGGTGAAAATAGCATTTCTTTGAACCTAAAAAATGAAGACACCTCATTCAAATGAAGACACCTCAAGGTGTAGTTAGTAGTGGTACCATAGAGGAGGACCTTACACCTCATTTCTTTACTACATTACCAATAAATCACTACTGAAGAATGTTTTAAAATTAATTTACTTTAAAGGTATTTTGTAGTAGAAAGATAAATTAAATCAAAGAAATAAAGTATAGAAAAATCACCTTTTCTAAACAAATTCAAGTAGGTACCTGAACAGCTTCTAAAACAATGTTTGTATAACAAAATAAAATATTTGATGTGATTGTAACGAGTTCCCATGCAAATTATAAACGAGTCTGCAGTCCCGCCCCTCCTGAACGCTTACGAAATGCACTCAGCTCACGAGCTTTACTCCTCGTGAGTGTAAGAACATACCCTCGTTAAATAGTAACGCTCCAAGCTTCGTACAGCTTTGCTCAGACTGCTCAATATTTAATGTAACTGTACTGGAGCCTTCACAAACGGTTACACGGCGGCCTTGCTTGTATACAATTGTACGTACAGCGTAGTCCGACTGTCGAAACGAACCACGATGGATACGCACAGAGATGCAAAACAACTCGTATTCAATTCACACCGCGGCTGCCATGAACTTACTTAACGCACATTACAATCCCTGGTTTTTTTTTAGGTCTAGGTTACAAGGTATTGCGGATGTCGGTATCGGAGATATTAGCTTTGTGGCTGATGGCAATATAACCCGTGTCTGTGGCATTGGAACTAGTGTCCGGGAACCTCATGGTGAAGTTGCGTGGATAGCCCGTGGTAGTAGTCATGAGAAGGTCTTGGCAGAGCAAGTGATCCCGAAAGTCGCTCCAGCCCCCGTTGCCCCTCGGGGGAGGCCGCATTCTCTTATCTACTCGGCCATTATCGCCATACAGCACCACCGCCTTCACATTCAAAGGAAACATCTTAGCGTCACCCAGCCACAAACTGATTTGCTCGAACGCCGCGCGGCCGCTCGGGAAGATGCTGGTGGACAGAACGCGCGGCGCCATGACCGCCACCATCTCGGCGTACCCGCCGCGGAGCTGGCTGAACACGTTGAGCAGCGAGTAGCTCCAGCTAAGGTCGTCGTATGTGCAGTAATACGACGACGCCAGGGAGATCTTCTGCCACACAGCCTTGTTGAAGGCCAGTCCTTTGTCGTACGGTGGCCGCCACGCGGTCACAGACAGCAGGTCATAGTTTAAATCTTTTGCGTACGGCCTTCCAAAGGACATGATGTGAATTCCTTGAAGGTATATCTTAGAGCGAGTAGTATATCGTAGCATATACAGTAAGTCCGGTAAAACATAATTGTCCTCTTCTAGGAATATGACTGTCCCCTTGTAATTGTCAGACCAGTGTAAGTCATTGAAAATAAAGAAAGCCTTCCACCACCAGTGGTGTTTGTGCTCAGTGAGACGCCCGTTGCGATCGATGTTACGAGTACTCAGGTAGTCCGCGGGGTCGATGCCGGGAAACTTGTTAGGATACAACTGAACCGAGTAGGGATAAAATATTTGCATAACCCTGCAGAACGTAATGCTGGATACGAGCTTGTTGATGACGTCATCATAGTAGCTGTGCGAGAACACGAGCAGCACGGACTGGATGTAGCGCACCTGCCCCAGTGACATGATGAGGAACTGCAGGCGCTCCAAGTCGCGGTGCACCTGCACCACGAGCATGTTGGTGTCGGGTCGCACGGGGCCGTAGCGCCACGCCATCAGCACCTCGCGCTCGTAGTTCATCATTTCGATGGTGATGGCGAGCCTGCCGAGCTCTGCGCTGTTCAGCGCATCTGCCGGGAATCTGACGGGTTTATTGTACTTAACATATTTTTGCATGTCCTCCGGAACGCGTTCAGGCTGTGGCGGCTTCGAGTAAAAACTATTATACACTAAGTATACCAGGAACAGAAAGCAACAATAAACTGGAACACCGTTAGATCGTGCCCTAAATATGAGTAATTTTAAATTCATTTTAGTTATTAATCTAAAATGACCGCGAGTGGAGTGACATGAGAGTGTCAATAGTTTATAATAGTAGTCTATGTGAGAGTGTTTAGTAAAATGTTTCCTCTGTGGTGTTTTAATATTATTCACAGACTACAATATAATACCTATAGGGTTGTACTCTGGTATAATAAGTCCATGGACTTAATATGATGACGGATGGTATGTCAGCGGTAATAAATTTTTTAACTATTATATATAAAAGTTCGTGTCTTGACTGTACGACCGCGTTGTTTTTCTAAACTGCGTAACTTTGATACGGTTTTGACCATTTTAAAGAGAATTTATTCTGAAAAGTTATGTGTCTATCATACTAGCTTTAGTATTATAACTATGCTTATGCTCGTGTTACAAAACGGGGTAAAATCTATAGTAAAAGTCTATATGTATACATTACCCAAATATAAAGCTTTGAATATCAGAATAGTTACTGGTTATTTAATATGTGTAAAAGTAACTATGAATATGGTATGTAGGGAAAGGATTTTATAATGACATTACTAGACATTTATTTCAATTTAGGCTTGTCAGTAATTAATAGAAAGTTATTTTTCCGTTCCAAATCTAGGTCGTCATGGAGAAGAAGGACAAGAAACTCCATGGTAACAGTATTAAAGTATTTTATCAACAAATTTCTTATTATTGTCATAAATTATCGTTATTTTAAAAACAATTAATTCTATCTCGTGGATAATGGTCCAAGAGAACTCAGAATAACAGCAACATAATAACAATAGCAATCAAATGAAATAACAATAGTAAAACAACAAACATTTTAAAAATAATATTGTACAGTGCAAGCACAGCACAGTTTTCATATCAATATGTCAGCACTTTACCTGCGCCGGGCCGGCCAAGGTAGTACACGAATAGCATTCGTACCGCGTGCACTCATCTATCATGCAATCATACTTTTATCAATATATCAATTAATCAATAAATAATCAGTGTATCAATCAACATCAACTTAAGGTGTAAGGTTCTTAACCATACATCTTAATGGTCCTTCGAGCGACCTTTGGACGTCGGCCAACGGTCTAACAACATCACGAAACCAGCGACTTCTGGCACCATCATCACAGAGGTTGCTTTGCTCTTTGCCGTGGTTGCAAATCGGTTCAGCCGGCTTCCCACAAGCGGGTCTAACCGGTTGGATTGAAAAGGCGCTAATATCGCGGAGAGCTCGCAATAGCACTTCCTGTTCACTAGCGGTCAGGGATATCAATCAAGAAACCTATCAATCATGAATCCCACAATGGAAAACATCTTAGCAAATCAAGACCAAATCATGCAAGCTATGGAGCAGCTATTAAGGAACTTCAAGAAAGATTCGGCAGAACGTAAGACTCCATCCAATATCAAGAAACGACTGCAAACTCTAGATAATTATTGGTCTGAGTTCCAGTCTAACCATTTGAGATTATGTGAATGTGTCGATACTCGCAGTGCCGAGTATTTCACCGATAATTGCTATCAAAAGACGAAGCTCTTCTACGCGGAAGCACGGGAAACTATCGAACGATACGGATCGAAAGCTCCTAGTGACAGTAAGAAGGGTGAATCTCCGGGCAATCCATCAATGCAAGCATCGGCATCAGGTAAACACGATCAAGAAACTTCAAATACTTCATCAATTGACCCCGATCAAGCAAACAGCAATCCTTGTAACAGTAAGTCCACGAAACTGTGGAAAACTGTTTCTCAAGCGATGCGAATGCGAGCAAACTGGAAGAAATGCTGCGAAAGCAAAAAAGCAACTTCAAGGCGCTGTCGCGTACGATCAAGAGCGTGGAATTAGAGAACGTTTCTGAAAAATGGGAACTCGAAGATCTACTGCGTAATGTACAAAAAAGGTGGTCAGCCATAGACTCGTTGCACTGGGAAATTGACAGTGAGTTGTACGAGGAAGATGAAGATTATGAACAAACATACCTACAGCAGATATGAGCAGTTATACAATGACATGAAAAGGTCAATCAATATCAAGATGGGCTCAATTTCACATCGTGAAAATTGTACTCCCAAAATCGACATTCCTATATTCAGCGGGAACTACCTCAAGTGGACATCATTCAAGGATCTATTTATAGAGACGATCCACAACAACAAATCAATGTCGAGTGCTCAGAAGATGCAGTTTTTGAAGACCAAGCTAAAAGGTGAAGCCGAAAAGCTAGTCCAGCACTTGAACATCAGTTCGGAAAATTATCAACTATGCTGGGACATCATGAATCATCGATACAACAACGAGAAGCTCATCTTTAGCTCGCATATCAACGCACTTCTGGCGATACCTGCAATGCAAAATCAAGCAGATTATCAGATCAAGAAGATGTTCGATACTACTAACGAATGTCTTAACGCCATAAAGAATCTCGGCGTCAACATATCAAACTGGGACCCACTTATTGTGCACCTGCTGGCGCTGAAAATGGACAGCGAGACGCATGGGGAATACATTCAATCGTTAACCAATCCCAGAGCACTGCCGACTCTCGACGATTTTCTAACATTCCTGGAGAACAAATACATCGCTCAGGAATCATCTCGGCGTAAACAGTATAATTCAAAATCAAAGCAAGAAACAAACAACAAAAAAGAATCGGAACATCAACATAGCAAACAAAGCAAACCTAATCAGCACAATAATAAGAACGATGCAGGCAAACCATTTTTCCGCAATTCAACATTTAAAAGTTTTGCAATGAATAAAGCAAACTGTCCACTCTGCAATGACAACCACGGACTTTTCCGTTGCAAAACATTTTTAGAACCTAGGCCAGAGGCCAAAAGAGATATTGTGAAAAAATTGAACCTGTGCAAAAATTGTCTCTATGATCACAAAGACAAGGCATGCTACTCGGAAACAAAATGTAAAGTATGTCAAGAAAAACACAACACATTGCTGCACGATACGTTTCACAGCAACGCCGGGACAAGTAGCACGAATTCGTCTGCAGAAGAACAACAGACTATATCACGAGAAAACAGGACTCGGGACACTGTCAACCATGTCTCAAATGAAAGTATTGTAGAAATTCTGCTGGCAACAGCCCTCGTCCGTGTCAAAGCACGAAACGGGACGTATCACACGTTGCGTGCTCTTATTGACCAAGGCTCCCAAGTCTCTCTAATATCAGAAAACGCAGCTCAAAAACTAGAACTTACAAGACAAGCATTCAAGGGTGTCATATTTGGCATCGGCACTAGTCAAGCCAATTATTGTAAAGGAGAGATCAGTATTACTGCGACATCATTGCATACTGAATTCACATTTCAAGCAGATGTGCTGATAATGAACACACTGTTACACAACCTGCCCAACAAGACTTTCCCGAAACCATCATGGGCATACCTACAAAACATACAGCTAGCAGATTCAGAATTCTATACGAGCAGACCAGTAGATTTACTACTAGGCGCCGACGTATATTCTCAAATTATAATGGGAGGTATTATCAAAGACAATGAATCAGTCCCAATAGCACAGCAAACTCAACTTGGGTGGATATTAAGCGGCAAAGTCAAATCATATCACTGCAACGTCGTGATGAACAATATTCAAGACATACAAAGGTTTTGGGCCATTGAAGACATAGCAGATGGCAATATCAACATGTCGACAGAGGATCATCAGTGCATTCAGCAGTATCGAACTGAAACTTCGCGACGGGACGATGGCAGATATGTAGTAAGACTACCGTTAAAGCCAGAAATAAAGGAAAAATTAGGAGAATCAAAACCCAAGGCGGTCGCACAATTTTATCAACTGGAAAAGAAGTTTGGAAAAAACCCAAAAATTGCGCAAGATTACAAAGCATTCATCGACGAATACATCAGACTAGGTCACATGCGCGTGTGCACAAATAAAAAACAGCCAGATTGCATTTTACCTCACCTATGTGTATTGAGGCCCGAATCAACGACAACAGCATTACGTGTGGTGTTTAATGCGTCAGCAAAAACATCGAGCGGCTACAGTTTAAATGATTTCATGTACAGTGGCCCAAATCTCCAACAAGATTTATTTACGTCGATTTTAAGATGGAGACAACATAGATATGTAATTACAGCGGACATCGAGAAAATGTTCAGACAGATCTACTGTCATGACGATGATCTGCAATATCAAAAGATCATTTGGCGTGACTCACCTCAACAGAAATTAAGTGAATATGAGCTAACAACAGTTACATATGGCACCAAATCTGCACCATTCCTCGCCATGATGACTCTGAAGCAGATAGCAGAAGATGAACGCTCAAGGTATCCTGCTGCGGCCGCAGTTGTTGAAACATGTTTCTACATGGATGACTTGTTGGCTGGACATGAAGAAGCTAAGCAACTAAAATCTGATCTTATCAAATTACTCAGATCTGGCGGATTTAATTTGAGAAAGTGGTCGTCTAATAAACTAGAAATATTAGATGACGATGACGTAACCCCAAACACAGCGCAATCATTTGAATTCAAACATCAAGAGTCAACTAAAACATTGGGGCTGCGCTGGCATCCGCTGGAAGATCAATTCAAGTTCGAAATAAAGATTGACACAGAATCAACGGCTCCAGTTACTAAGAGGTCATTATTATCAGATATATCAAAAATATTTGACCCACTAGGCTGGCTGGCTCCTGTCTCGACCAAACTAAAACTTTTATTCCAAAATGTCTGGTCACTAACCCTTGAATGGGACGACAAAGTACCAGCACATATCAACGAGCAATGGCAGAAGATCAAGAAAGATCTACCAAAAATAGAGCATATCAATGTACCGCGATGGTTACAAACACAACAAAACGCAGAAATTGAACTTCATGGTTTCTGTGACGCATCCACAAAAGCGTATGCTTGCGTAATTTATTGCAGGATCATCAAAAAGAACAATCAGAACAATCCAACTCCAGTGACCATATTAGCAGGAAAATCAAAACTAGTTCCTGTCAATAAAGCGATATCATTACCAAGATTGGAGCTTAGCGCAGCGCATTTATTATCACTTCTGATGAAGGTAGTTCAGAACACTTTACAGAGCTACAATATCAAGATATACGGATGGTCAGATTCAACAGCAGTCCTGGGCTGGCTACAGGGAGACCCAAATCGCTGGAAACCATTTGTGGCAAATAGAGTGAAACAAGTCACAGAAGTAATCCCAATCAAGAACTGGCACTATGTCAAATCAGCTGAAAATCCAGCTGATTGTGCAAGCCGAGGATGTTCGGCAAAGCAGCTCAAAGAACATTCACTATGGTGGCATGTACCAACGGGGCTATCATCATTTAATGAAAAGGAACATAAACAACAAACTTATGTTACGCAAGACGAAATGAAAAAATCGGTACAAACTAACGTCATTCAACAAAATGATGACATTGCTCAAAACATATTAAATAAATGCAGCAATTTCAACAGAGCGACGCGAGTTCTAGGTTGGACTTTGCGCGCAATAACACGTAATCAGCACAAACCGAAGTTTTTAACAATCGGCGAAATGAAGAAATCAAGAAATATCATCATCAAACAAGTCCAACAATCGGAATTCAGAGAAGATATTATCAGTCTTCAGAAACACAAACAAGTCAGCGCAAAAAGTAAGCTGTTGATGTTGAACCCATTCCTGGATCAAGAAGGCTTACTAAGAGTCGGCGGGAGGATCGCTAATGCGAATATCAATCAAAATATGAGACATCCACTCATAATACCAGGAAACTCTCATCTCAGTAACTTGCTGATTGACCAAGGACATAAGATGACGTATCATGGCGGAGCTCGAATCACGCAAGCTTGGCTGCGTCAACAATATTGGATTCTAGGCGGGAATCGTGCAGTCAAGAAACGCCTTAGAACCTGTATCAAGTGCAGACGTCACGATCCAATCAAACAAGAGCAGTTGATGGGAGATTTGCCTGCAGCACGCAGCAATCCAGCACGACCTTTCTATCACTCTGGGGTTGACTACACTGGCTTTGTCTACGTTAAAACAAACAAAGGCCGAGGAGTAAAGACGACAAAAGGATACATCGCTGTGTTCGTATGCATGGCTACGAAAGCTGTGCATCTGGAATTAGTCTCGGATCTGAGCTCCTCAGCATTTTTGTCAGCATTACGCAGAATGTCAGCAAGAAGAGGCACCCCGAAACACATGTACAGCGACAATGGTACAAACTTCGTAGGAGCAAGCAGATTACTAAAAGAAGAATTCATCAACATTCAAAAAGTTTTAAACCAGGAATTTTACGAAGCAATCACCGACATGGAGATCAATTAGCATTTTAACGCCCCATCCTGGCCAAGCGCGGGAGGGGTATGGGAGGCAGCTGTGAAGAGTTTAAAGTACCACCTAAAGAGAGTGATAGGCGAACAAAGGCTGACATTTGAAGAATATTCAACAGTGCTAGCACAAATCGAAGCATGTTTGAACACAAGACCATTGTGCGCTCTAAGCGAAGATCCAGAAGATTTAGATTACCTCAAACCATCCCACTTTCTAGCAAGCGGACCAACCTTGACATTAATCGAAACGGAAAAAGATTTACGTACGAGGTGGCAACTCACCCAAAAAATCATGGATGATTTATGGAAAAGGTGGAGACCAATTATCAGCGCGAAGCAAATGGCGGCAATCGCACAAAAACTTGAAGATTAGCGACATTGTCATCATACACGACGTACAGTTACCATCAGGAAAGTGGGCTATGGGAAGAATCACGGAACTACATCCCGGAAAAGATGGGTACGTCCGGGTAGTTACTATTCGGACGAAAAATGGAGCAATTAAAAGACCAATATCAAAGCTATCATTATTGCCTATAAATGAAAATCAATCAAAAGAGCAAGAACATCAAAAATCCGGAGCAATCAATAACGTAACAAGTCAACGAACACGACAATCGTCATCAATCAAATCAAATCAAATCATTTATTTCAATTAAACCATGTACAGGCACTTTTGAATTGTCAAAATTAAATAGTCAGTCAGTTAGTCAGAAAGTTGAAGCTAGTTGCCCATTCCAAAACGTAGATCTCTATGGAGAAGAACGGGCAAGAAACTCCATGGACACTCTTTTAAATCAAGATATTACAAAATCCTTTTCCCAACATAGTTGGGAAAAGGCTAGGCAGATGATGATGATTACAAAATCCTGTGTACATTATTCTTGATGCTTCTATATGTGAGAACAATGTAAAAAAAAAAAAAACAAGTGAAGAAACAATTCAAAATATAAGATTAAAAATAAGCCTTGGCAGTTAAGAGATGACCAGTCTCAACCGACGGCGCCCGTTCACGAACATGACGCGTGGATCAGCACCGTCCAGCTCAACCATTTTGTAGGGAACCGAACGATCCAACACACGCGCCACCATCAGTGAGACATTTAAGTGAGCATGACACATTCTCAACTGCCATGCTCTTTCAAGTCAACATCAAAAAATCATAATAAACGGATCCATGGTTCTTACATTTACAAAATTGAAAAAAATGCATCTAAATTATACAAAACTATAGATTGCAATTTATTTAAAAGATGATTAAAATTGTGTACTACCAAACAGCAAAAGGTGTTTAGTATTGATGTATTAAACAAATTAAACTTGATTGAATAAAAAATAAAAATTAACATTGAGATCGTAATGTCAGAAACACAAAAAAAAAAGAGAAAAAGGGAAGCACCTCTTCCAAATATTGAAAATTTTGACTAGTGAGCCCAGGTGCCTGTGGAGCAGGACCAGCATTTAGCCAAGCATTTTTATCTACAATACAATCATCCAACTTATAATATGCTTGTCTACATAGTGTGCGTTTAATGCATGTTTTAAATTTCTTCTCATTTAGTTGAAGAATATCGAGTGGTATTTTATTATAACATTTTACACAGTAACCCATAAAAGAAGTTTTTACTTTAGACAATCTGAAACGCGGTTGATCTAATTTGTTCCTATTTCTAGTGTTAAAATTATGCCTGTCACTTATCTTATTAAAAAGATGTAGATTTTTTCGAACGTCATCAAAAGTATGCAACTTAATTTATACCATACTCATGATTCTTATGGTAATGGTACCTACAGCAAGAAGCGAATACAAGTTCTCAAGCCTGAGCAATAATCAAAGCATATATTTTGACAAGGTAGCCAATATGCGGCTACAGCGTGAAGAATGGAAGCTAGTAGTTTACTGCGATATGGCTCCATATTGGCGAGGAATAGATGCACTCAACAAATATATGAATCACCTGGAAAACATATGCTCAACAAATCAAACATCACAATGTGACGTAGTCCGATTACAGTTACGTCATGGGTACGACGAACTCGAACACTACAACAGCATTTTACTTGGTCAGCAAATGCACCCGTTGCGCCGACGTAGAGGCCTTATCAACGGTGTAGGCTACGTTGCACGTAGTTTGTTCGGAATATTGGACGAAGACTTCGCCAAAAAATATCAGAATGATATCGACCTTATCAAGAAAGATCAAAAGCATCTTGCCTTATTGTGGAAAAATCAGACATCAATCGTTGAAGCAGAATTGAATGTCATCAAACGAGTAGAAACCGCCTTGGAAAAACAACATAAATTCATTAATCAACACATAAACCACTACAATCTGGAAATAAACAAACTAAAAGAGCAGATTCAAAAGACAGACAGCAGAAGTAACTTTACTTTATCAGCCTTTGTGGCAAACAATATGCTGTCAAATCTGAAAAATATTCAGGAAACGCTGGTAGATACAGTGGCGAATATTTTCTATGAAAAATTCAACATTCACCTCTTAACACCAACACAGCTGAGAGATGAACTCAATACTATAACAGGACAAGTATCAAAGGAGCTGACCATACCCATAAATAATATTCAAACGGATCTGGCAAAGATATATCATTTACTGAAAGTAAAAGCGAGAGCAACCAAGCAATACATGATCTTTGAAGTCAAGATTCCTCTTGTAACTAGAGAAGACTTTGTGCTGTACAACCTCATACCAATCCCGCTGCAAGTAGCTGAAAGTATGGTCACCATCACACCTATCGCACATCACTTAGCGATGAACATCCACAAAGACTCGTACATACCGATATCGGAAGACGATTGGGGAAGATGTACGCCTTACGACCATGACGACTTCATTTGTCCTCTAAAAAAGCCTATTTATCAAATGACCTCAGACAACAGTCTGTGTGTAAAGGATCAAGTTGCAAATCAATGTCAAACCGAAACCAAAGAATGTATAGATCAATGGACGGAATTAAGCATCGTCAACTCATATTTATATTATTGTTGCGGACAATGCACCGTGCGAGTCATATGTGAGGATCATATTACTGCTGAACGACTCAGCAAGGCCGGGGTACTGACACTCGGTGACGGTTGCATAATCAAAGGTCAAACAATTACGATTTATTCGCACCAAAGCTTGACTAACTCAATCCATACAAAAACAGACGTCCTGGATATTGAGATTCCGTCTATAAATAACATCATCAATTTGACTATACCATCTGCTGCCACACTGAACGACACCGAAGAGACTATCAAACGGAAAAAGGATTTGGAAGACATCAGTCTCGCTATCAAGAATGCCAGAGCAAAGGAGGTTGAGGCATTAATAGATCAAGTATCATCCCACGACGTCCACCACTACATCGCCATATACACTGTGGTTGCAGTGGTTATTATCTGTGTTCTCGTCTACGGGTGGCGACGGCTGCGGGCGCACAGTGACACGGTTAAACACGTTCATCAGGAACCCAACGTGCACTACACGACAGCTGCAAGAAGACCGTCACAGACGATCGCTACTATTGACAACAGGCACAGCAGCACACGCATAGTTGACAGGGCGTCGTCACCACGTTTTGGAAGTCAATACAGATCAATGTAGTGTTATTTAAGTTATTTTATAAGAAATTATGTTTTATAACTTTGTAACTCATCACGATTAATATCACCTGTGCATCCTTATCTTCTCTGGGCCTGGAGCATGTACAGTGCAAGCACAGCACAGTTTTCATATCAATATGTCAGCACTTTACCTGCGCCGGGCCGGCCAAGGTAGTACACGAATAGCATTCGTACCGCGTGCACTCATCTATCATGCAATCATACTTTTATCAATAAATATCAATTAATCAATAATCAGTGTATCAATCAACATCAACTTAAGGTGTAAGGTTCTTAACCATACAAATATAGTAATCAGAAATAAAATAGCTTAACTTTCACCTGTAGGCCGGAGCTCCGTTCTGGTCGATGTCTCGAACAAGAATGATCCCCGCCACTCGGAGCTCCTCCTTTAATAGTCGTGAACAAACAACTTTGACGTTTCTATCTACCGTCATCCAAAATATCAACGACATAAAAGGTGGATATCCGTTTATAATATTTTCTATGTTTTGCTACATTATTCCTTAATATTTTAACTAGTAAAATGTTTTAGGATATGCAAAACATTACTATTTAAGTTTTAACAGTAAAATGATAAATAACAATACCTATAATTAGGATAACCCGCGATTTCGTCCGCGTGAAATTTTGGGGCGGGTTGGTAGAAAAGATATAAAGCATGGAATTAATAAGTAGGTAGGATAACTTGATATAAAGTCATTGACAGTGCCAGTGGAAAGCAGATATTCGACTAGGGACATACGACGCTACGCGTGCTCAAAATCTGAACTATCTTGTTTTGTCAAAACAATTCCTGTGACAAAATCACAAATGCGTTGACAACCAACAACGCCCCCCTGTCAATGTCTTTCACGAGCCAAATGATTCTTGCTTGTAGCACTGTAAAATAAGGCTAGGCGGTAGCAGATTTACATTTTATCTGTGAACGAAATTTTGTTCACTTTTTAACCGACTTCAAAAAAGTAGGAGGTTCTCAATTCGGATGTTTATATAAATATAAACTGGGTGTCCCGTAATTAATGGATAACTTCTTCTGAGGTCATTGTACTTATCATTATGAACAACTATTACTCATCATCATCGTCTGCCTAGCCCTTTCCCAACTATGTTGGGGTCGGCTTCCAGTCTAACCGGATGCAGCTCAATACCAGTATTTTACATGGAGTGACTGCCTATCTAACCTCCACAACCAAGTTACTGGGTAATACGATACCCCTTGGTATGACTGGTTGTCAGCTAACCGCAGCAAGCATAGCTGAACCTGATCGATTGAACTGTGCGGCTGTTATTATTTAGCTACGGGCCCCTCCAACAACTATTACAATGGAACCAAAACTGAAATCGCGAAAAAAGAATCAGCTGTTTCCTACATTTTGACGAGTTAATGCGAACATAGAGCAGTGGTTGCCAAGTGGTAAGGGCCGCGACTTACGAGGTGTAGGTCGTAGGTTCGAAGGTTTCCAGACAGGCGCTTTACTTTGTGTAAATTAATTCATCACCACTGCTCTCAAAACGGTGAAGAAAAACATCGTGAGGAAACCGGCATGTCCCAGAACCAAAAATTCGAAGACATGTGACATCTGCCAACCCGCACTGGGCCCGCGTGGTGGATTACGGCCCACTCCCTCTCACCAAGAGAAGGCCTGTGTCCCAGCAGTGGGAACATTATAGGCTGATTATGTGTGTGTATGCGAACATAAATGTAGGGAACAGCTGATTTTTCTTCTGTTTGGTCCCATAGTAATAGTTGTTCATAATGATAAGTACAGACGCCAGCACATCAACCTACTACAATCTGTCAGATTTCTGTAATAGATTTTCAACTTTATCGCTAATGTATAAGGTTCAATGTTGATTGGGAAAATTTGACAGTTAGGTGTAGGTTGATGTGCTGGCGTCTGTACAATGACCCCTTAAGAGGTTATCCAGGTTATCCATTAATTACGGGACAGTCTGTATATATTTTTTTTTATGTATGTTCGGGCATAACTCCGTCTAATATAGACTGTAAGTTTAAGTATTCCGAAATGGTCCCATTTAAACAATAGTTACTATGACAGCGCTCTAAAGTACATCCGCCTCGAGTTATGCGCCCTAATCTATGACGCGTATTTAATTAGGAAATCTGAAAATATGAGTACTATTTATGTCATAGTACAAACTCTATTGGACTCAAGTTGCATCATATTGTCGTAAGTGGCATAGTGTGATGTCAACTTACACTTCACCGTAACAATGTTATGCGTGTTTTATTAACAAAACTGAAAATATTAATGCTTCTTACGCCCTTGTCTGGTCTATTTATAGTTTACATTGCTATAGTGAAGTGTGACTTGATGTCGCACTATGCCACTTACGCCAACGTGACGTAGCTATAAAATAGACCAGAAAAGGGCGTAAGAAGCATTAATATTTTCAGTTTTGTTAATTGTGTGGGGTAGGTACAACTAAAAATGAAAAATAAAAACTTTTTTACAAAACAACAACCGACTTACAATAAAAAAAAACAGTGGCGCTCCGGGAGTGCCGACAGAAGTGAAAACAAAACACAAACAGAATACTTTGCCATCATTCACTGACATATTATCGGATATACATTAAAACCGAGTACATCTCGAGGACAGCCGAACACATCCGAAGCGGTGTCGGTTATACATTTTCGCCGCGCCGTAGAAAGAGAGGGACATACTCCTACGCCGCGCCGGCTGTCTACTCTCCATCCGTCTTACGAATTTTCGATCAGGGTCACATGTCCTGACGCGAGTTTAACATTTTTTACCCATTACAAAAAAAGTGTACAACGCCGCTAAAGAAGTTTTCACTTCAAAAACACTACGAAGTGAAAAATAACTTTACATAATTTAGGAAGTCGGTGTCAAAAAACAAAAATGCGGAACCAACGATACCGACTTCCGAAATTAAAGTTATTTTTCATTTTGTAGTGTTGTTTTTGAGTAGAGCGAACCACTGTATCATAACGTTAACTGTACCTCTCAGAATAAGCATCGAAAACAATCGTTGTAACTTTTAGGGTCTTGGTAGGTACGGTCTGCAACGAAAGTCGGTTTTGTGTGTGACTGTCTGTCACGTACGGTACGACACGACGACGGGGCACTTAGAAACTCATAAATACTCCTTTTAAATATAAATCAGGCTTTACCACAACACGCACGCCAGCCCAACCCACCCACCTTGGAAAACTTCCACTGACGAGCAGACCTATTAGGTACTAAACATTAATCCGCTTGTCCCTACACTGTAATCGATACGTTATTACAAATCCGCACTTAATGGAAGAATAATGTAAGTGGTATAAAATATACAGTACAAACAGACTGAGTCGTTCCTGGGAGCTTAAAAGTTTGCGTGGCCGGCCGCCCGCCGAGCGCGCGCCTCCGCCGCCGCCCGACGCCGACACAACCCCCAGATCTTAATTTTTTGCCCGGGAAAATTCAATTTGACTAAGTATATCGCTTAAGTACATTTGCATTATAGGCTTACAATGTCCTCTTGTTCTTTACGACCTTCATTAAAGTTTGAAGGCGTTTCGGATTCGGAGCTCATCCTGCGGATGAATAATATGCCGACGGTTGATGGAATTTATATTGTCAGTTATTTTATTCATATTCATATTCATTTATTTTGCATTCCACAAGGTACAAAATATAACCAGCCGGCCCCCGCGGCCCCCGCGACTCCCATGAGTGAACAGCACAACACTCGTAAATTATAAAGAGCAAACAACCGGCGCCATTATCTGCGCCGACGACGTCGCTCCTCTTGATTTTTCTCTCAAGTCTCGACAAACTTTTCTAATAAAATTCTAGTTCGGAAGTATTTTAAGCGCTTTTGCTTGAACAGTCCGAAAGCGACGGAGTGTACAATTATAATTCTATTGAAATTTTGATCAAGCGTTAGAAAGGCATTTCCACTTTTTATTTACGTAGGTATAATATAATATTTTTATCTACAATACTAATATACAGAATGAATTTAAAATTTTTGGTAACAACTTACCTCTGATTAATTGGTCAAAATGATGACCATTGTTTTCAATACATAGCTGGATTCGACGTCTCAAGGATTGTACTGCATTGTTTTCAATACATAGCTGGATTCGACGTCTCAAGGATTGTACTGAATTTAGAACATAATTTTGTGACGGTGACTGCGCTACGAGTGTGTGCTAGTAAAAATATTGAGCATCATGCTATTTTTTATTACCTCAATAAATAATACATGAAGATAATAATAAAATAAAAAGGTTTCAGTACTTTTACTTGGCTCGCGAGGTTGTCGACATGTGGCTTGTAAATTCATTCCAACTACGGAACCCTTCATTGTGCGTGGTCCGACAGGCACTTGGCCGGTTTTTTTGGCCAAAGAATCAGCATTGCCATACAACGTGGCAATGAATGCTACCAGCCTTTTGGGCACTGTTCCTGTTGACAGCGATGCGGACGAATTCTTTGATGCCCAATGATTATGTTGCTTATTTTTTCATATAAATGTATATATTATTATAGTTTATATGTTAGCTTATATTATTTAATAAAATTAAATCGACTTCAAAAAGAAATTAACTCAAAATTATGAAATAACTTTAATTTCGGAAGTCGGTAAATGATAAATGATTTTATTTCTGTAAGTAGGTTTGCACAAACACTTTTACACGTCAATCATATTTTTAAAAACTAGATGAGGTCGGCGTTTCCTATCTGACTACTCTGAGAAGAAAGGCCGAAACAAACTCAGAGGTCACAGTCTCTTTTAAAGTCCAGACATAATCTTGGTCAGGTTATAATGAAGACCATGTAGATCGATGTCCGAGATGGTCTTTTGAGGCGTCTTGCTATCTGCATTTTATTTACTTAGTTTTAGTTTTTTGCCACTGTTCATAATTTTGAGTTAATTTCTTTTTGAAGTCGATTAAATTTTTTAACCGACTACGGCGAAGCAAAAAGGAGGGTAATGATTTTGACCGGTATGTATGTAGGTATGTTCATCTGTTCCCTCATAACTTCTAAACTCCTTGTCATAATTAGACAAATGAAGTATCGTTGGAAGCGTCTTGATCGTCCGCTGGTTATAATATGCTATATGACGTCACATTAAATTGAATATAGCGCCCTCTAGCGGACATAAAGTCAAGTTTTTTTTTTTGCCGTGTTGGATATCATATGAAAGGGCTTAGCACATTTAAAAAATACAAATGTTACTAAAATAAGCCCCAAAATAATTAAATAAAAATGATTTTATTTCTGCAATAATAATTTTTATCTGTACACACATAATTACAATATAACTATAAGATAAGATAAGATAATTATTTATTTTTCTCACCACAATATATAAGTACATCAAAAGATCAAGAACAATACATAATAGTTTAAACTATATACACTAGATACTAAAATAAAAGCCTAACTAACCTACTATATAATCCGGAAACTTGCCCAGAAGACTGGCAGCATTGCCACGTTGAATGGCAATGCTAATTCTTTGACCAAAGAACGACCCAGCCCTCTGGTCACGTGAAGTAAAAATAAAAATAAGTTTAAAAACTAAAACCCGACTACTGAAAAGGATGAAACAAGAAAGTACCTTCCCGTGGTCGCATGCTGCCATAGCTTATAAGTATGTTAGTACAGCGGCATGCGACCACGGGAAGGTACTTTCTTGTTTCATCCTTTTCAGTAGTCGGGTTTTATTATTTCGTAATTTTTAGTTTTAAGTAAAACTTGAATATTTGTTTGTAATAAGTAGGTACTCGTAATAGTCGACTTTCATGAATGTGCTGATAGTATGTGTCAAAATATACAACACTGAGTAATTGACAACTTATATAATGATATTGTTAATATATTAAGTCAGGCTTCGGCAAACAGTCGCAGTTTCTTACCTAGGAAGTCAACTAATGTTGAGTGTGTCCATGGTTGGAACAAGCATGTCAGAGACGCCCACAGGCTGGCTAGACTAGCCCATCAATTGTATGTCCTAGCTGGTAAACCAGTTAGTGGATCTTTGTACGATAAAATGTGTGAAAGTCGACGAGTTTTTAAGTCACGCTTAAAGTACTGTCAGAACAACCAGGATCAGATAAAAATGGATATTCTTGCCTCACAACATTCTGCTAAGAAATGTAATAAGTTCTGGAAGGGCACTAAGCGTTTGAATGGTAAGGCTAGTCTGCCTGTGTGCGTTGATGGCATTAGTGATGCTAAAATGATTGCACATTCTAAGGATCATTTTCAGGTGGGATCTTCCTTGCTGTCGGTGCCTGATACCGAACGCTTACCCAGTAGAAAAGCCTATTGGATTTTCAAGTAGGGATGTGGCTGACATTATTAAAAATATGAAAAGAAGGAAGTCCCCAGGTCATGAGGGACTCAGTGTCGAGCACTTGCAGCATGGGGGAGTACACCTGTATAGGGTGTTGGCCATGTTGTACACTTTTTGTATAAGGCACTCATATTTACCATCTAATCTTATGAGAACAGTGGTTGTGCCAATAGTGAATAATGTCACGGCTGATATCTCTGACAGAAGTAACTATAGGCCGATTTCTTTAGCTACTATTATCGCAAAAGTGTTTGATGGGTTATTAGATAGAAAACTTGATCGTTTTGTAACATTACAGGATACACAGTTCGGTTTCAGAGAGGGGTTGTCAACTGAACGTGCTGTCAGTCTCTGATACACACTGTTGATTATTATGTAAAAAGGCAAACTCCAGTATAATGCGCATGCTTCTTAGATTTGTCCAAAGCTTTTGATCTGGTGTCATTATATATCTTTGGACAAAATTAAGAATTGTAGGTGTCCCAGCCGATCTTGTGAATATCTTCGCCTACTGGTACAGTGAGCAGCTTAATATAGTGAGGTGGCGAAATGTATACTTTGATGAATAATCTTTAGAGTGTGGCGTCAGGCAGGGCGGGCTGACTTCGCCATGTATTTTAACCATCTGATTGAGGAGCTCAGCAGCATGCATGTTGGATGCCATATTGATGACATATGTGTCAATAATTTGAGTTATGTCGATGATATGGTGCTGCTGAGCCCCTCAATAGGTGGTCTCAGACGGCTGTTAAAGGTGTGTGAGGTGTATGCTGCGGGACATGGTCTGAGGTACAACGAAAGTGAAAGTGAGTTCATGTTATTTAAACGTAAAAATAAAAACAATATCTTTATACCACCTATATTACTTAATTGTGTACCTTTGAGTCGTGTTGCACAGTTTAAATATCTGGGACACATTGTAACTGAGAATTTGAGTGACGATTTAGACATTGAGAGGGAGCGCAGGGCATTGTTGGTGCGCGGTAGTATGTTGGCACACAGGTTCGCTCGGTGTACTGCTCCTGTTAAAATAACGATGTTCAAGGCATTCTGCCAGACTGTCTACACGAGCAGCCTGTGGACAAACTTTACACAAAAAGCGTACAATGCCTTGCGCGTCCCGTATAATGCCTTGCGCGTCCCGTATAATCTGTTTCGCCTCCCTCGATATTGCAGTGCAGCCATATTTGCTGACGCCAGCGTAGATGTCTTCTATGCAATTATGCGTAAAAAAAGTTGCGTTGGTGGTGCGACGAGTACGGGGCAGCCCCAATAGCGTCCTAATGATGATTGGCGAGAGAACCGATACTGCTCTGCTCAGTAGGTTCACCGAGCTCCATGTGTTGCGAGACCGATGAACATACTGTCATGTGCAGAGGTAGACGGTGTGTCTAGTTTCTTCTTTTTTTTTACTTAATTACTAACATTAGTTTTATGCTAAATTCTTGTTACTAACAACCTTGCCTTGTCTATGGAATAGTTTTATTATAAATATTGCACTAGAATTTGACCAAGGTTTTGAGATGATTGAATTTGAAGATTTTCCCTTTGACACTACACCTGTAGCTCGTATCAATAAGCCAGGACTTCACATTTACACGTATTAGTCCATATCTTGATAATTACTGAATCGATTTTGATGAAACTTGCACCGTTCCCTAAATTAAAGTAAATGTAAGCCAATAAAAAAAATGGTCACGATCCGATTAATAAGTAGTTGCGGAGAAATGCGTGGACAAACAAAAAAAAAATTATATTTGTTTGGAAGCCCTAATAGATTGTCATATTGTGAATATAATGCAGTTCCAATAATATTACATACCTACGTACGTGTTGAATTGATGTCCTCCTTTTTTTTAAGTCGGTAATACGATAAAAATATACGGAAGTATCGTATTTTTTTTTCTATAAACCCTACGTTCCTACCTATACACTAGGCTAAAGTCTATCGGTCGTTTGTTTTAGCGATGATTGATGATGCGAAGTATCAACAGCCTGTAGCTGTTGAATTTCACGCTTGTAGCGACGCGAGCCGGCTGCGGCTGGGTCGTGGGTACGGATTTTCTCCATCATACTACCTTGGCAACACAAGGTAATATGATGGAGAAAATCATAGGAGCTATCCGAAAATATAATTCCCTACTTTCGATAAACTATGATGTTTTACTACCTACTTAGATTGCGATCAGAAATGCTCCAGCGCTGTAGCGCAGCAGCGTGGCGACGAGTTGCTGTAGGTAGGTACTAAACTAGGTAGGGTAAGGTCGTACCTACTGGACAAGTATTGTTCCAAAAAATATGATTTTGAAAATATAAATATTTAGGTACTTACATACTCGCGTAAGATAATATGAAGCCTAACTATAGCTGTTCTGAATACCAAAACACAACGAGATCGCACTACTATTGTAGCTCAATAACGTTATCAGTTAGCTGTCACCGTCAGCGTAACATTCATCCCCGACTCGTAATGACAAGGTGGCCGAAGAGCCGCCATATTTGAATACAAGTGTGTTGTAATTCTTTCACTATTTATTGACGTCACGCAAGTATTTAGGTCGGTTGACGGGGCGCGGTGGCTGCCGTGCGCCGGTGCGCCGGTGTCACAGGTGCCAGCAAATTGTCGACCCTCGTCAAGGCAGGGCAGATTAAACCCTCCTACATCACCTGAGCCTGAGGGTTACCCGCACTATTATGTACGGGCTTGATAGTCTACCTTCGACACGCTGTACACACATTTTTTATACTCGACATTAATTTGCTCGGATAGAGAAATGTGACGTCACGCAATAGGTTTAAGAAAAATGTGGGGTACGTTAGGAGCTGAAGCGACGCCTCCTCCCACGGTCCCGGGTCAAGTGTGAGTCGGTACTGCTTATAAAGCCCTAATAGCCACCGTTGGTTTGCATTGGGCAGGGGTTTAACACCTAGCTACGTCAGTAACGAAAGTCAGATATTGAAATCATCATTGAGTAGGTACCTAACTACAACTACAATATATTATTAAAAATCTGAACCGATGTAGGTAATATTAGAACTATGTATTTCTCTTAGTATTTCATGTATGACATGTTGACGCTGCCAAAGATTGTAAGACTTCTTTGCATAAATTAGCTTTTATTTAATATTCTCATCTTTGCATTGTATAGATATAGCGCTGGAGTGAGTACTATGTACCTACTATTAAAGCTACCATTTACTGGGTACGTCTTTCATTGACTTGAATGTACCCTGGCAGTTGAGAGTAATAATTAAGTCATGCCCAACCAAAATGTCTCGCTGATGGTGGAGCATGTGTTGGGTTATTCGGTTCCCTTCAAAATGGTTAAGGTAACCGGTAACGGTACTGATCCATGCATAGTGTTCGTGAGCGGGCGCCGTCACTTGGGACTGGTCACCTTAAGTGTACCTACACACACGACGAGAGACGACTGCCGTCGACGGGTGTCGACGGCTGCAGTTAAATTGGCTACATCGTTGTTGACGTGTGTCGTTCGTGTGTATGCATACTTAGCTTATGGTATGGCTTATTGTAAGATATCTTTGTTTAATTATTTACTATGGACGCTTTTAAACATTGTTCAGTAGGACGCGTTGTTCGCATGTGGCGTTGTAGATACCGCTACAATGACAATAATAAGGTAATTTTATGTTCAATTATAGTACTCATCAATTACTTATGCAAACGTATAAAAATATAGGTGACTATATGAAATTAGAGTACGTTGAAATTATTTTATAGATGCAGTTGATACACTTATTAGAAGCTGACAAAGCGTAGACATATCACAGTTGCTTAAGAATTATCACCATGCTGCTTTAAATAACACTTAAATTACGCTTCGTAATGGGCGACTAGCTTCAACTTTCTGACATACGTAGTATCTCTAAATAGTCTGTGTTTCTGACCGCGACCCCTTGACAATTAAAACTTCCTGTAATTGGGTTATTTGAAATAAATTTGATTTCGAGTTGATGAAATACTAAAAAGCACTGTATCGAATAATTTTGTGTGTAGGTAGGTACCTACCTACTCATCTTAAAATAATGATTGTTGATCGACTTTCGCTCTGCCGTACCTACTACAAGCTACAAGGCATTACGTGTTTATCAAAGCTCTTGTTATCCGCAGGGACAAATCCACGGCCGCTTCAAATTTCCAACAGAAAAAATAAACTAGCTAGAAAAATGTGAACTGGCTTTGTGGTAAGCAATCCAAACCAAGCGCTCAGAGCTTAGTAAATAGCAAACTTGTACTTTTTAAAGTTGAAACTTTGTAGTGTTTCTCTACCTTACGAACTTGCCCAATGTGATGGGAAACCAAAGCAAAACCAAGCTTTTCCAATATCAAATGGGTTACCTATTAGTTTACTAGGCTGCAGTAGCCACTTGCTGAGTCAAGTTTATTAATCGAAGTATAATAATGTCATTCTCCTGCCCTTATCCCAAATGATTTATGTAGGTAACTGTAAAACACAGTTAAGCGAAAAAACAGGGGACCACATATCGTCGTTGATAGTCCAATTCCGCGTAACTAACGTTGTTAAATAAATACACTTTCGCTAGTTTTACTTTATAGTCAAAAAACTAAGTTTCTAAAAAACTAATAGGCCGAATTTTGAATCAAGGAGAACGAAACGGTCCTATATATTCAAGTTCGTTCAAAATTCGGCCTATTAGTTTTTTAGAAACTTAGTTTTTTGACCCTCATGTAAAACTAGCGGAAGTGTACATACGCGGTATTTAACAACGTTAGTTACGCGGAATTGGACTATCAACGACGATATCGAAGTCATGTTTAGTAGATAGGTAGGTACCTATATTTTAATATTATAATACCAAGTTGCTTTGTGGGGAGGGAGGGACTGATAACGCCATCTATTGCACAACTCAGACAATATTTTGTCGTACTACTTCAATACCACAATATAATATGTGAAAGTATTAAGGTAAAGACTGCTTATATCTTATAAACACAATTAAAACCTAGATAACATCAATATCCCAAAAACATCACTGAGGCAAAATGCAATACGTTATTCTATGTGCTAAAAGGCTCGTATTCCAAGCTCAAATTAAACTACATTAGTCGTGAGTCGTGCAGAAACCATGCAGAAACATAGTCTTTGCAGAAACAGAAAAATCGATCAAGGTCATGTCACTCCAATCGTGATATAATGTATTATCAAACGAAATTGCCAATGAATAGGCAAATGTCCTTTATTTTTTATTTTATCAATAGTATTCGGAGGGATTTAAAGTCATGTAGTGTATTCTAACGTGTGCTCGGATGTCAATAATACCTTTCGTTCAGAATCTTGAACTGAATGGCCGCCTGTCAGCTGTACAAGTACTTTGGTTGGGAAGCTGTCAAATGGTGAATAGCAAAGCAGGAGCGGTAGTGAGAATATTTTCTAATAAATATGTCTTTTTATTCGCAATATCAAAGTAATAGGTAATCGCCGCGCCTAGCCGTAAGCCTTAGCGTAAATACAAACGAAAACCAATACCGGCATCGCTGTAAAATGAGTTCGAGGGACAGGTCGCTGCAAGACAAGTTGAAAGTGCTCTTCAAAAAGGGTGCATCGGGTGAGTATTGGGACTGTTTCTGTTGGGTGAGATGACGTGTGGGCTGTGTGCTCTACGGGGCGGTCACAATTGCATGTTCTGGTTGTGTGCAGCGCCGCTGCCGGCGCGCAACGAGCTGGTGGTGAGCGGCGAGGTGGAGCGCGAGCTGAGTGCCGACACGCCGCTGCACCGCCGCCTGCGTGCGCTCAAGGAGCTCGGCGAGAAGGCGATCCACGTCCGCGTGCAGGAGGTGAGCTCACACCCCATACTTATTATTTTAGTACCCTCATAAATACATTCTGATGCAACATTACAATGCAATTTCTTTCCTTTCTTCTTCTCTATGATTTCAACTCCTTTGTTGGGTGGATTTCTTTCACATTGTTTTATTGTCAAGCAGAGCTATCATAATAATGTTTTAATAATTTTCATTAAGTATCTGATTATAAATATCTTGGTGAATTGTTTGTTTTGATATGATATGATTTATTTACAACTTTCTTTCACTTTTGTAAGAACAGCTGTTTATGTTGGATATTACTTCAACCATGATATTCGATGATGATAGGATGTAGTTTATGAGGAAACACTGTTACAGCACGCTGTTGTGATGAATTGAGTTCTCTATTAATTTGTATCTTGTCTTTTGTAATGGTAACTCACAAAATTAGGCACTTTTTCTAAAATTCTTCACCTTAAACCAGAACCATTCTGACAAAACCTACACCTCAAGTATTAGAAAAAGATTTTGAAAAAGACATTACAACTAAATATCAGGCTCCACTGTACCTCCACACCCGACGCATTTTGATAGTAGGTATTTTTTTTTTGATAGAATAGACCCTTTTTAGTGTAATTTGAAAACCGCAAATTCTGAAAAACCATAGGGGCCGAGAAAAAAATTCAGTTTTTTTTTTTTTTTTTTTGACAACCACACCCACTACACACTAAACCAACATAATATACAAAATAACACATTAGTAATGACAACTTACGATGCAAGAGCGAGCGAAGCGAGCTCAGGACTTGGGGCACCCCGACTCGGACAGGTTAGGTTAGAAGGGGATGGCGGGGTCTAGTGAGCGAGCGAAGCGAGCGAACAGACCCCGCCATCCCCTTCGTGGTTATTTTTTTTTAGACCCTAGAGCCCCGCGAAGCGGGGCTCCTACTACGCCTTTTAAGCAACTTTTATGTTTTTTGAGGTTAGGTTACACAGAAATAGGGGCTCCGCAAACGAAAAAATAAAACTTTGGGAATTTTTTTCTCAGCCCCTATGGTTTTTCAAAATTTGCGGTTTTCAAATTTACACTAAAAAGGGTCTATTCTATCAAAAAAAAATAGCTACTATAAAAATCGCAGGTTTTCAAAAAAAAAAAAAACTTTGGGAATTTTTTTCTCGGCCCCTATGGTTTTTCAGAATTTGCGGTTTTCAAATTACACTAAAAATGGTCTATTCTATCCAAAAAAAAATACCTAGTATCAAAATGCGCCGGGTGTGGAGGTACAGTGGTTCCAAATATCATAACATCAATCACTAATAAAGAACTAGATACACAATTCAAAGCAAAAGTTCTCTTAAAACGGTCGCAAATACAACTAAATATCATAACATCAATCACTAATAAAGAACTAGATACACAATTCAAAGCAAAAGTTCTCTTAAAACGGTCGCAAATTGTATTTACCTAATTCTAGTTGAAATATTTGTATATGTTAATGTAAATTCAACCTTAAATGCAATGATTAAAGTCGCATTCACAAAGCTATTATGACCGGTGCTCGCTGGTCGACATACATCAAAATAAATTTAACCTTATGCAAAATGTTTTAGTCAGAATTACAATGTGCTAAAAAAGTACAATACATTTTACGATCGAGGCTCGCCGCTAGGACAAGGAATGAGTGAACTCGGAATTGTTCAAAATTTTATTTTTTTGTAATATTGGTAAGTATGGAATGGTATTTTTTTTTTATTTTGTTAAGCTATACATGACATGATAAAAAATGTCCTTTCCGAATGAGCGCCCACTTGAACATTTGGGTGAGTTTGAATTTGAATTAACAAGCGGGTCAGAAATATTGCTTGTATTTCCCTCCTCAGAAAATTTCCATACCGGAGGTCTTATATTGAAATCAATTCATAAGGGGTAAACTCCAATAAAATCTCACATCTTTAATTTATTACATGCGCTTAATCAAAATAAGTGTCCTTTGGTTTTTTTTTTTATTTTTTATTTATTTGTATAGTAGGTTAGTTATATAGTCTTTTATTTTAGTATCTAGTGTATAGTATATAGTTATATTGTAATTATGTGTGTACAGGAATTAATACTATCAAAATTAAATCTAATGTTACTATAATACTTACTTATAGAAACAGTAAAAAAGTCTCATTAAACAAAAAAAAAAACAATCATACTTTAATAATAAAAAAAAGTTAAGAAACAATAGCTTCTCCACAAATGTAACAGAATCAATGCACATAACCTGAACAATTTAAGTGGACATGCGATAATATGATTAATATGTTTAGTAAGAGTCTTTACAATTGAGATGCTTTATATCTCCAGCTGTTTATTACGACTTAATTTAAAAAATGTTTTTACGATGATTTCTTGACAATATATCAGTATTTACAATACAGTGATAACAATTAAATAATGATAATATTATTACTTACCGAAAATATGAAAATCCATCCTTTTTTAGCATCCTGGATGTGTGATTTTTACAGTTTTTAAACGAGCACTGAGGCGTGTTTACTGTTGGAGCATTTGAATGCTACTAGATTAAAAGTGCACCCAAATGTTGAATTGAGTGCACATTCGGTGAGGACATTTTTTGCTGTTGATTGTACATCTAGTTCTTTTTAGTGTTTGATGTATCATAAGCATAAAGTAGTACATCATCCACATCTATTAACACAGCCATTTGTATTTATTTATTTTTTGTAAAACAAGTCTTTGTTTGTTTTCTAACACATCTGCCTCTGTTCAAGTTTAATACACTACATTATCAAAACCATAATTTATCATGTTAAAAAACATACTTATTAAAAACATTGTCTGTCACTAGGGTGGAGTTGAAAAGCTTTGGTCATTAACAAGAGATCTGCTAGAAGAGAGTAATGTGGAGGCTCGGCATGCTGCACTGTGGTTCCTGCGGTGCCTGGCCGAGGGGCAGGCGGACTACCTGCAGATCATGCGCACCATCCTGTTCCACTACCTGCGAGAAACACACGCCCGCCACCCGCCGGAGGACACACAGCTACGCTTCAAGTTACTGCACACACTGACCAACACTGGGAAGAATATCAACTGCTTTGAAGAAGAGGTTAGTCAGTATCAGTATCTCTAAAATAAAATTTGAATACTTGTTACTGTTGTGCACAAACTAGAAGAGGATTACCTCCCCAACATCTCAATGGTGCACATCAGTCTAATAGAAAATCAAACACAGTGAAGTGAAGCAAATAAATATAGACAGGGCTAGTGTGAATTGGTAATAATGCAATTGTAATTATCATACTCAATAGACTAATTGGTGATAGCAGACATATTCATCACGTCAACAGAGCATATTCTTGAGTTAACCCTATTATTTTACTTGCCCTATTATTCAGAGTGGCGATCAGGTTATCAAATTAAATAGTACAGTAGTTATTACAAATTGTTATCAGTAAGTTAAAATAATAAAATAAACAATTTTACTAAAAATAGAAAGCTGAATTTTTCAAACAAAATAAATAGCATAAAAATTGGCACGAATTAAACCACCCTCGATAATGCGGTACTAGACACGCGCGGGGCGGTGGTATCAACAATACAATACAAACTTTATAGTACTGTTACCAAATAATCACAAATTCAGTTAATGTTGTTAAATATGAATTAATGTAGCATAGTTCCAATGAATGTTATAACCAAATCGCCACACTGTATTTTCCATTCATGAAGATGGTACTTTCCCAAATTCCTTGGGTCCAGTAGTCAACCACATTATTCACAGCATCAGTGGCATTAATTAATTCCTGACAAGTGAACATGTGTGCAAGCTTGGGCACTACAAGGGTGAACCATCACACTTGATGTTGCAGCCATTTATGGATCTATTATATTTCATGCCAACATCATTGTGTCAGATCATGTTTATTGTGCGACATGTGGGTGTACTACTATAGGTACACCTCTGCCTAACCTTTCGAGGATTACAGGCGAGATGTTATTTTTATTATTATTCATAATCAAAAAAATAGCTGAACAGATGTTTTGGGATATTTTAGATTTTCTAATTTACTCAATGTTTCATAAATGAATGCAGATTCTGTTAACACATTATATTTTTACAGTTTCATGTATCCTTAAGTGAATCATAACATCAATACTACTACTAGCACTATGCAACATTGTTTCATGTCCCTTACATAGTAAGTGGAACAATGCCATGTGTTGGTTCCAGATCGGTCCGTTCCTGCTGGAGTGGCTGCCGCAGATTCAGCCGCCAACGCAGCTGGTGGAGTTCCTGCAACTCATCATCAACGTGGTCAAGTACAACGCCACATACTTAGATGAGCAGATTGTTCATGGAATTGTTAAGTAAGTATTAATAAGTTTCAATAGTACCACACAATGTTGTATTTACCCAAAATTATTTGTAGTAAGATGCATTACAACCTTATTCAAGTGACCTTGAGTCAGCTGTTCTGTGAATCTCTAAGAAAATAATTTACAGCTATAAACTTCTTCTGCCTGTGTCCATGATTATGACAAAAGCCTATTGACTTCCATACAATTTCTTTAAATTATTATTGGCCCATAGTTCCAATCTCATTAATTTTGGATTGTGTTATTTTTCGGTAATCAATCATCTAATTGTTTTCTTTAAATAAGAATAATTAAGATTGCAACCTAGCACAAGGAATACTGTCTTCCATGCATATAATGGAGTGAGATAGTAAACACCTGCTTAGTGTCAGTATTGTGACGATCCACGGCACACTGACACAGTACACAACACACTGACACAGTACACAACACACTAAGCTGTTTATTTACAATACCTCCATCTTCGATATTTAGTTACTTATTCAATTATATCCTTCCATAACAATTCTTGTTTTAAATCAACAGGATACTTGTATAATTTAAGGTAGCTTGTCATGTTATCAAGTTATCGTTAATTTCCCCATAGCCATGCATTCATACATATATACTTACTTATTTGTTCATTCAGTTTCTTCAAATATAAGATGTTGTTTGTCGGAGTTGTGGGCGTGGCTATGCGCTGACGTCAGTGTCTTGGTGATTTATTCCAAAGCGTGTCAGACGGTACAAAACTATCGCACTAAGAACTCAACTCATGTCGCGATGATCTTTATAGCGATCGAAACAAATGAACAGTAGACATCCTTCAATGACACATCTCAAACTTTGACGAAAACTTCCAGAAAATTCTTTCTAATTTAACGAGTTTGGACTAATTTATTTACGTGCGAACTTGGGTACTGTAAAGTTAACCTGACGTTAACTTGAGAAGGTACCTAAAGTTAAAAATTGCCCTTATCCAAACGGATAAGGGCAATTTTGTAGTTCAATTTAGCGTGCGATTGACTGTACAATCAACAGATACTTCAATTACAACGTTTTTTAAATACTATTTGTGATTTGAAGACTATTAATTTGAGTATGTCTTGAATGAAAGAGGTAAAACTTTTTTCTATGGGAGCTGGTCACCCCATCACCCGTTTTGATTTTTCTGCAAAGTTGTGACGCACATTGTAACTGTTTTATATGGGTAGAGGGCGCGATGGCGCAACTAGCTTAATATTTTCTGACTGACTGACTTCTTGACAATTCAAAAGTGCCCGTAAATGGTTTAATTGAAATAAACGCTTTGAGTTTGTGTTTGATGTGTTGACTATACCCTTTCAACTGTATCTCGCGTGGATCTGCGTTCGACGAGGGGTTAAAACGCTTATGGATCGAGCGCTGTGTTCCAGTAACGCGTGCCACCTGTGCGTGTACTGCGCCGACGTGTGCGTGGTGCAGTGCTGCCTGTCGCTGCTGGAGGCCGTGGTGTCGTACTCGCTACTGCCGCGCGCCGCGCTGCGCACCTTCGTCGGCGCGCTGTGCCGGACCGTCAACCTGGAGCACTACTGCCAGAACAGTTGGAAGGTATGCTCTCTGTTCTACATCCCTTATACACCAAATATTGAGTAGGTCTTCGCGATTGCCTGCAATTATTCCCGGTCTTGGGCGGCCTGCGTTCAAGTCTTTGACCAGGTCGTCGGTCCGCCTGGCGCAGGTCCTGCCGTGGTTAAGGCTACTCCTGAGTTTCTACTTATTTTTTTCCCCCATCTAGAAGGACGATTTGTAGGAGTTATCGATAGCTTTCCATTATACCGTCTTAGTTATGATGGAATTAATGTTTTAATTGTTTATAATACTAGTTAATTAGAAATTATAGTTAGCATATTTGTACGCTGTTGATGGCAAGACATAGCGTTGATTTTATTAATAACAATATCTGTGTTTGTCGTTTAAGTTTTCGATAATGCTATGTTCGTATTGTCCGCAGCTCATGCGCAACGTGATGGGCGCGGACATGGGCCACGCGGCGCTGCAGGAGATGGTGGAGCTGCTGCGCGGCGCGGGCGCATGCGCAGGCGCAGGCGCGGGCGACGAGCGCGCGGGCCTCATGCGCGGCGCCGTGTTCTACATCAACATGGCGCTGTGGGGCCCGCGCCGCGTGCCCACCCTGCGCGTGTCCTTCCTGGCCGTGCTGCCCGCCTTCCTCAAGGTATGCTCGCTGCTGTACCGCACACATGCACGCACACGTTGCTGCGCGTGTCCTTCCTGGCCGTGCTGCCCGCCTTCCTCAAGGTATGCTCGCTGCTGTACCGCACACATGCACGCACACGTTGCTGCGCGTGTCCTTCCTGGCCGTGCTGCCCGCCTTCCTCAAGGTATGCTCGCTGCTGTACCGCACACATGCACGCACACGTTGCTGCGCGTGTCCTTCCTGGCCGTGCTGCCCGCCTTCCTCAAGGTATGCTCGCTGCTGTACCGCACACATGCACGCACACGTTGCTGCGCGTGTCCTTCCTGGCCGTGCTGCCCGCCTTCCTCAAGGTATGCTCGCTGCTGTACCGCACACATGCACGCACACGTTGCTGCGCGTGTCCTTCCTGGCCGTGCTGCCCGCCTTCCTCAAGGTATGCTCGCTGCTGTACCGCACACATGCACGCACACGTTGCTGCGCGTGTCCTTCCTGGCCGTGCTGCCCGCCTTCCTCAAGGTATGCTCGCTGCTGTACCGCACACATGCACGCACACGTTGCTGCGCGTGTCCTTCCTGGCCGTGCTGCCCGCCTTCCTCAAGGTATGCTCGCTGCTGTACCGCACACATGCACGCACACGTTGCTGCGCGTGTCCTTCCTGGCCGTGCTGCCCGCCTTCCTCAAGGTATGCTCGCTGCTGTACCGCACACATGCACGCACACGTTGCTGCGCGTGTCCTTCCTGGCCGTGCTGCCCGCCTTCCTCAAGGTATGCTCGCTGCTGTACCGCACACATGCACGCACACGTTGCTGCGCGTGTCCTTCCTGGCCGTGCTGCCCGCCTTCCTCAAGGTATGCTCGCTGCTGTACCGCACACATGCACGCACACGTTGCTGCGCGTGTCCTTCCTGGCCGTGCTGCCCGCCTTCCTCAAGGTATGCTCGCTGCTGTACCGCACACATGCACGCACACGTTGCTGCGCGTGTCCTTCCTGGCCGTGCTGCCCGCCTTCCTCAAGGTATGCTCGCTGCTGTACCGCACACATGCACGCACACGTTGCTGCGCGTGTCCTTCCTGGCCGTGCTGCCCGCCTTCCTCAAGGTATGCTCGCTGCTGTACCGCACACATGCACGCACACGTTGCTGCGTTGTAAGAGACCAAACAATAGAGTGATACGATCATTTCAATACACATTGAAGCACAAAAAGTCCTATTTCTTGTTGCCTAAAATGTATTTAACATCATGTTATATCCATACAATAATATTATAAATGCGAAAGTGTGTATGTCTGTTACCTCTTCACGCTTAAACCACTGAACTGATTTAGATGAAATTTGGTATAGAGATAGTTTGTGTCCCGGGAAAGGACGTAGGATAGTCTTTAACCCGATATTCCCACGGCATCGACACTTATGCGGGTGAAACCGCGGGACGCTGCTAGTTTAGAATTAAATTGATTATTATTAAATAAAAATATGTTTTATACGGGATAAACAATGAATTACTTTTAACCATATAAGTTGTATATATTTTTGTAATCACCTTTTAAAAGCCTTCATTTTGATATCCCACTCGATGGTATTAGAAGAAAAAAAAAAATTAGAACTCCACAATATGGCACCGCAAATCCGCCATTTTACTTTGTTTTTTTTTATTTTCATGTAGCCAGTGACACTCGCGCCACCAAGACAAATCTAAAGACGTATAATTTATCTAAATCCGTTCATTCGTTTAGGAGTTACCGAGGGAACAAAGAAACGGACATACATACAGGTCAAACAGGTTTTATTGTTTCAAAATGTTCGTAATAGTCTGAATTAGGATTTTATGGAAGGAAAAATTGGAAAACTTCCAAAAAAATGTTCAAATTCGGGAAAAACTGAATGTCCTTTTTTCTATGGGATTTTTGTACGAACTTGAAATTACAGGACAACGTCTGTCGGGTCAGCTTGTTTGTAATAATTAGACAAATAGCCCTTGTACCTAGGGTGGTGAAGCAATTACGAGGTCTATACAATAAGGATGCTGAGTTTTGCGATCCGATGTCTTCTGTTCTGTTCTTTTATACACAAGTTTAGTAATGTGTTGTTCCCGATGTGGCCAGGCCCTGGAAGGCAACCAGCCGGTGGTGACGTTCGAGGTGGTGGTGAGCGTGCAGAGCGTGGTGTCGCGCGTGCCGCTGGAGCTGTGCGAGCCCGCCTGGGACGTGCTGCTGGCCATCCTAAGGGCCGTGCTGCTGCAGGACAGTAAGCCAACACATCTCACACGACCATTTCAAACTTGTCGGTTTTAATCTGTGCACTGTCCTGATGTCCTCCCACACCTATTAACAGTGTCATTTGAAAACATTGTAAAAGCCATCTGTTGGAACTTGGAACCGTGGAACATACTTGGAACCGTGCACCTGGCTTCTGACGTTTCATAAGTGTTTATGTGAAATAAAATATTTTTCTCAAACATGCTTGGAAATTTGAGCATTATTTTGACAACCTTCTTCGAGATAAATCGAAATTGCTGTACTGGCCAAATACATGCGAGCAGCGGCCGGCAAAAGCTGTATGAAAATCCATATCTGTCGTGGTTTAGCGGCCAAATAAATTACATAGTAAACTCATATCTGTCGTGTAATTTAAAAATGGAACGATTTTTACTCCGAAATATGGCAACCAAGGAAGTAACTTATCAAAGGTTTTATTTAAATTTCGAACTGGCTTGCAAATAGAAACTTGTTTATTGAAAAAAAAAACAAATGAACACTTTAACGCGGGAAAAATTGTTGTTATTCGTTGTTCGTTTTTGACAAAAAAGTTCTGCCTAGGTACTACTTAGTTTTAATTTCCCCGCATTATTTGAGAAAAGTACTATACAAGCCTTGGCCACAACTAGGCATTGATGGACTTAGATATTTGTGTCGCCTCGGCCCACATTACACATTCGTCCATCAATCCCTCTTTTGCTGGCCGCTGCAGTAATGTATTATTGAATTTGATATCACATTATCTGGGGACGTAAAACTGCGGTTTATTTATACTTTTATATCTGCGGGCGTTGAAGTGTACTCTACAAGGTCATGTATGTTTGTCAGAGAACTACGACCCGCCGAACGAGTTGATCCACAGCCGCGTGCACGCGCTCATCACGTGCATCGAGCAGCTGCACGACGCGGGCCAGTACCACGGCGACGTGGACGCGCTGCTGGACCTCGTGGACTGCTGCGGGCACGACCGCCCGGTGAGGAACCATTTATATTCTGTGCCAAAAATATCTCATGAAAATTTAAACAAATAGATCAGAAAACGTATCTGTGTGCCATGCTTTGATTTCATTATTTAAGTACATAAAAAACATTCTAATTTTATATCACCTTAAAAATGTTTATTATTGAAAAAAATCAATTAATAGTTATTTATACAACTGTATTATAATAAGGGGTATTCAAACACGAATGTGAGTTTATCACATGAGTGTTGTTAACACCTAATTATGAACAGTTGCATACAAGACTTTATCTACACCTATGATATGAATCCTCTAAAATAAGTTTCTGAAACAGTTTTTTGCAATACTAATATCGGATAGAAATGGCGGCTGGCGGGATACGACGTGAATTCGAATAACTTATAAGTTCTTTTTTTAAATTACGGCGCTGTGGTAGTGAAACGCGCGTGCATGATAATGTTCTTTTTTTGAAAAGGAGTTGCATAATGAAATTCAGTACAAAATTATAATATTTGTTTGGATGATATTATGGTTACCATGACACTGGTTGTTATAATGTTGGCAATAAGCTATCGCTTTCAGAAACTTTTATAGAGGATTTATAGCATGGGTGTAGATAAAGTTGTAAATACCGATCTATGTGTTATTTACCTCGCCTTTAGTGAGCGATTGTGTAAGAATTTTACCAGATGTTTACCTCCGGTCAGCTAGTTTCGGAACAGACAGTGGTGTTAAGTTAGGTCGGCTCACGCCCCCCCCCCCCCCAGGAGGCGTCGGCCATGCGCCTGGTGTCGGCGCGCGCGGCTGCGCTGGCGCCGGGCGGCGCGGCGGCGGCGCTGGCGCTGGCCGAGCGCTACCTGCGCCACGAGCCGCGCCGCGCCGTGCGCCTGCACACGCTGCACGCCATCGGGGCCTTCATCAAGCGGAACAGGTCAGGATTGCTATTGCCGCCATAATTCGGCTCCACAGATACCGTGGAAATGTAACGAACATTTAGTTGTTAACTTTTTACCTCTAATTTGCATCATGTTTGACCCCGTCAACTTGCCAAAATGGGTTGAATTGGAGATCAAGTTTTTTTGGAAATGTTCCACCTTTCAACCATAACTTGTTAATTGTAAAAAAATGTACTCTACTCTGCCAGGTACCTATACGGCGAGGAGCTGATCGAGCTGGTGGGCATCCCGGTGCTGAGCGCGTGCGCGCTGGACGCGGAGTGCGCGCTGCGGGCCGCGGCCGCGCGCGCGCTCACCGAGCTGGCGCGCACGTCCACCTCGGACGCCTGCACCGACCTCATCGACCTGCTGGAGAAGGTAAGTGCCCGTCCAGATGTAATACGTAAAAAAAACCTCAACCTGAAGCATCCTTTTCGGCTCACAATACCACGGTCATGTTGGCGAGCCAATAAGACCGCAATGAGGAGTATCACGTGATCACCATCAAGTGGAACGTTGCATGACCTGCAAGTAATACTACTTACAATAAATTACTGAGAACCTGTACAATAACTTCATTTAATTTCTCTTTTATTTACGTTTAGATATGTATTACATTAAAACTGTTTGACACTTATCTGGCACTCGTCCCTAAAGGTTCATTAGAAACTAGCGTCAGTCAGTATATCTGGCATTAATGATGGATCTTTTTTGGTCCAACCGTAAAGCTGAGACTGCGTTTGGTAAAACATTTGACGTTTTTGTTTCACAAACTGCTGCCGAATGAATGTAATCGTCTCCCTTGGTCGCAGATCCTGAACCGGCCCTTCGAGATGTACGTGACGGACGTGGCCATCCCGGCCGACGCGGACGTGTCGGACCTGTCGCTGTCGGCGGCGGGGCTGCTGGCGCTGCTGCACGCCAAGCTGCTGGCCGCGCCGGCCGCGCACGCCGCGCGCGCGCTGCTGGTGCTGCTGGACCACCTGGACAGCCACTACCGCCGACACACGCTCTTCATGCACCACCCCGACATACGGATAAAGGTGAGCGGCTGCAACGTTCATCTGTTTGATATTCATTCGTTTTTTATATTGATTGACTATATCAAATTTTATCTACACCCATGCTATAAATCCTCTATAAAAATTCTGAAACAGTTAGCTTATTGCCAACATTAAAACAACCAGTGTCATAGTAACCATAATATCATCCAAACGAGTGTTATAATATTGTACTAAATTTCATTATGCAACTCCTTTTCAAAAAAAGAACATTATCATGCACGCGCGTTTCACTACCACAGCGCCGTAATTAAAAAAAGAACTTATGGGTTATTCGATTTCACGTCGTATCCCGTCGGCCGCCATTTTTGTTCGATATTAGTATTGCAGAAAACTGTTTCAGAACCTTTTATAGAAGATTCATATCATGGCTGTTGATAGTATTTTATGCAACTGTACATAATAAGGTATTAAAATACTCATGTGATACTATCCCCTTATTATACAACAGTTGCATAAATAACTAATTTGTTTCGTAAAGCATGACGAAATGGCTCCTTGCTCATCTCATAATTTATTTCAGAATCAGAACTTTATTTGCTATGAATGTAGGTACAGGTATAAGATGTTGTTGTTGTTGATTTAAGGATTACCAACGAGATACATTACAATTATCTTTTACCATTATATAACTTGTATTATTAATAGACCGCTCCGATCACAAGTCATTTAAGTGCATCCTCGGTTACTCGCACCAGCTCTACCGGCCTCCCTGCGACGATCGTCGCTCTACTCGACCTGAGAGTGTTACTCGCACCAGCTCTACCGGCCTCCCTGCGACGATCGTCGCTCTACTCGACCTGAGAGTGTTACTCGCACCAGCTCTACCGGCCTCCCTGCGACGATCGTCGCTCTACTCGACCTGAGAGTGTTACTCGCACCAGCTCTACCGGCCTCCCTGCGACGATCGTCGCTCTACTCGACCTGAGAGTGTTACTCGCACCAGCTCTACCGGCCTCCCTGCGACGATCGTCGCTCTACTCGACCTGAGAGTGTTACTCGCACCAGCTCTACCGGCCTCCCTGCGACGATCGTCGCTCTACTCGACCTGAGAGTGTTCTACCTTACGTTCCCGTATTCTCACTTCACTTTGTTTATTCAGTAAGTTCGTGTGCCCCTCAGATATTCGAGATGTTGTTCGGTCTCCGCGCGAACCAGTTCAACTGCGTGGGTTTCTGCTACGACAGCGCAGGCGCACCGCTGCACGGCGCGGCCGGCATGCGCGTGCGCCCCGTGTGCTCGCCCTTCCTCATGGCCGAGCCGCCCGCGCAGCGCGGCCACCCGCACGCGCCGCAGCCCAAGGACCTGCCGCAGGTACTATTCTATACTTCTGCTACGACAGCGCAGGCGCACATGCGCGTGCGCCCCGTGTGCTCGCCCTTCCTCATGGCCGAGCCGCCCGCGCAGCGCGGCCACCCGCACGCGCCGCAGCCCAAGGACCTGCCGCAGGTACTATTCTATACTTCTGCTACGACAGCGCAGGCGCACATGCGCGTGCGCCCCGTGTGCTCGCCCTTCCTCATGGCCGAGCCGCCCGCGCAGCGCGGCCACCCGCACGCGCCGCAGCCCAAGGACCTGCCGCAGGTACTATTCTATACTTCTGCTACGACAGCGCAGGCGCACATGCGCGTGCGCCCCGTGTGCTCGCCCTTCCTCATGGCCGAGCCGCCCGCGCAGCGCGGCCACCCGCACGCGCCGCAGCCCAAGGACCTGCCGCAGGTACTATTCTATACTTCTGCTACGACAGCGCAGGCGCACATGCGCGTGCGCCCCGTGTGCTCGCCCTTCCTCATGGCCGAGCCGCCCGCGCAGCGCGGCCACCCGCACGCGCCGCAGCCCAAGGACCTGCCGCAGGTACTATTCTATACTTCTGCTACGACAGCGCAGGCGCACATGCGCGTGCGCCCCGTGTGCTCGCCCTTCCTCATGGCCGAGCCGCCCGCGCAGCGCGGCCACCCGCACGCGCCGCAGCCCAAGGACCTGCCGCAGGTACTATTCTATACTTCTGCTACGACAGCGCAGGCGCACATGCGCGTGCGCCCCGTGTGCTCGCCCTTCCTCATGGCCGAGCCGCCCGCGCAGCGCGGCCACCCGCACGCGCCGCAGCCCAAGGACCTGCCGCAGGTACTATTCTATACTTCTGCTACGACAGCGCAGGCGCACATGCGCGTGCGCCCCGTGTGCTCGCCCTTCCTCATGGCCGAGCCGCCCGCGCAGCGCGGCCACCCGCACGCGCCGCAGCCCAAGGACCTGCCGCAGGTACTATTCTATACTTCTGCTACGACAGCGCAGGCGCACATGCGCGTGCGCCCCGTGTGCTCGCCCTTCCTCATGGCCGAGCCGCCCGCGCAGCGCGGCCACCCGCACGCGCCGCAGCCCAAGGACCTGCCGCAGGTACTATTCTATACTTCTGCTACGACAGCGCAGGCGCACATGCGCGTGCGCCCCGTGTGCTCGCCCTTCCTCATGGCCGAGCCGCCCGCGCAGCGCGGCCACCCGCACGCGCCGCAGCCCAAGGACCTGCCGCAGGTACTATTCTATACTTCTGCTACGACAGCGCAGGCGCACATGCGCGTGCATACACGACTGGCCGGCCCTGAATGCGATATTCTGAAATTTAAATCAAAAATTTATTTTTAGATAACTTATCTCATGTTTTTCCATTAGAATATTTCTATTATCTTCTGTCCTTTTCCATTTAAATCCTAAAAGAAACACTTCTTTAAGCAATAACCAAATTGAACCTGGATAGTTTATTTATGTATTCAAATTTTCATGTATTCGCTTCATAGTTGGCACCTATTTATCAGTAACGTGAAAGAATAGTTCTGATTACCGCTTTATCAAAATCGTTAATGATAATGATATTTTTCATGCATCTGGTTTTTTTTTCGGAGATTTAAATTTGCTTCCGTCTTCCAAAAGACGTTTACCTTCCAATAAAAATCTTTTGACAGTGGACAGCGGAATTCCCGTCGATGTCGCTACCAATTGGGCTGATGTAGTGACGCTTTACATGTCTTTAAAATAACTATTTAAATTACACAAAATTTCTTATACTTGGCCATTTAAAGGTTTTCGTATTCTTCGTTTATTTGTGTTGGCAGCCATTTCACTAATAACTCGACCCCAAAAACAAATATTAAGAATGAAACGTCACGCTGCTACCAGTACAAGAGGTGAAGTGTGGAAGGTGCGCACCGCGCCTCAGGCCGATTGCCAAAAAGCAGGATAAACCGGTTTAAACCAAGCAAAGGACGCGTCGCGCTCTAGGCCGACGTCACACCTACACTATCTATGTGTACTCACACACATGCAAAGCTCAGCTTAGGCCTCGTGGACCTATACCCTGTGTGAAAAAGCGACGGTATGTTTTTGTTTTGTTCGACGCTAGCCAGTGTGAGAAATCTGAGGTGTGCGTTATGTGTTGATACATCACATATACATACAGATGTAGGTACGGCCTGTACGGGCGGTGTGTTCACAGCAATACGATCCTTAACGTGCTAAAGCAGTTTTCTCAAAAATTATATAAGACATTTTTATTTAATCAGCTTCGCATCGTATTTAACTACAGGAACGAATCATCGGCATGTGGTGAAAGTTCCGATCCATATCCAGATACTTAATGAAGCATACGTTGTCGCAGGGCGCGTGCTTGCTGCCCGTGGGTCGCGCGGCGCGGCTGCTGGCGACTGCGCTGACGCGCGAGAAGGACTGGGCCGTGCTGGCGCGCGTGCTGCGCGCACTGCCGCACCTGCTGCAGGCGCGCGCGCTGGCGCTGGGCCGGCGCGCGCAGGACCTCGACATGCTGGCCTCCACGCTCTGCTCCATGGTAACTAGCGCCGACCTGTTACAGACATGTTACGTTAGGACTGGGCCGTGCTGGCGCTGGGCCGGCGCGCGCAGGACCTCGACATGCTGGCCTCCACGCTCTGCTCCATGGTAACTAGCGCCGACCTGTTACAGACATGTTACGTTAGGACTGGGCCGTGCTGGCGCTGGGCCGGCGCGCGCAGGACCTCGACATGCTGGCCTCCACGCTCTGCTCCATGGTAACTAGCGCCGACCTGTTACAGACATGTTACGTTAGGACTGGGCCGTGCTGGCGCTGGGCCGGCGCGCGCAGGACCTCGACATGCTGGCCTCCACGCTCTGCTCCATGGTAACTAGCGCCGACCTGTTACAGACATGTTACGTTAGGACTGGGCCGTGCTGGCGCTGGGCCGGCGCGCGCAGGACCTCGACATGCTGGCCTCCACGCTCTGCTCCATGGTAACTAGCGCCGACCTGTTACAGACATGTTACGTTAGGACTGGGCCGTGCTGGCGCTGGGCCGGCGCGCGCAGGACCTCGACATGCTGGCCTCCACGCTCTGCTCCATGGTAACTAGCGCCGACCTGTTACAGACATGTTACGTTAGGACTGGGCCGTGCTGGCGCTGGGCCGGCGCGCGCAGGACCTCGACATGCTGGCCTCCACGCTCTGCTCCATGGTAACTAGCGCCGACCTGTTACAGACATGTTACGTTAGGACTGGGCCGTGCTGGCGCTGGGCCGGCGCGCGCAGGACCTCGACATGCTGGCCTCCACGCTCTGCTCCATGGTAACTAGCGCCGACCTGTTACAGACATGTTACGTTAGGACTGGGCCGTGCTGGCGCTGGGCCGGCGCGCGCAGGACCTCGACATGCTGGCCTCCACGCTCTGCTCCATGGTAACTAGCGCCGACCTGTTACAGACATGTTACGTTAGGACTGGGCCGTGCTGGCGCTGGGCCGGCGCGCGCAGGACCTCGACATGCTGGCCGCCACGCTCTGCTCCATGGTAACTAGCGCCGACCTGTTACAGACATGTTACGTTAGGACTGGGCCGTGCTGGCGCTGGGCCGGCGCGCGCAGGACCTCGACATGCTGGCCTCCACGCTCTGCTCCATGGTAACTAGCGCCGACCTGTTACAGACATGTTACGTTAGGACTGGGCCGTGCTGGCGCTGGGCCGGCGCGCGCAGGACCTCGACATGCTGGCCTCCACGCTCTGCTCCATGGTAACTAGCGCCGACCTGTTACAGACATGTTACGTTAGGACTGGGCCGTGCTGGCGCTGGGCCGGCGCGCGCAGGACCTCGACATGCTGGCCTCCACGCTCTGCTCCATGGTAACTAGCGCCGACCTGTTACAGACATGTTACGTTAGGACTGGGCCGTGCTGGCGCTGGGCCGGCGCGCGCAGGACCTCGACATGCTGGCCTCCACGCTCTGCTCCATGGTAACTAGCGCCGACCTGTTACAGACATGTTACGTTAGGACTGGGCCGTGCTGGCGCTGGGCCGGCGCGCGCAGGACCTCGACATGCTGGCCTCCACGCTCTGCTCCATGGTAACTAGCGCCGACCTGTTACAGACATGTTACGTTAGGACTGGGCCGTGCTGGCGCTGGGCCGGCGCGCGCAGGACCTCGACATGCTGGCCTCCACGCTCTGCTCCATGGTAACTAGCGCCGACCTGTTACAGACATGTTACGTTAGGACTGGGCCGTGCTGGCGCTGGGCCGGCGCGCGCAGGACCTCGACATGCTGGCCTCCACGCTCTGCTCCATGGTAACTAGCGCCGACCTGTTACAGACATGTTACGTTAGGACTGGGCCGTGCTGGCGCTGGGCCGGCGCGCGCAGGACCTCGACATGCTGGCCTCCACGCTCTGCTCCATGGTAACTAGCGCCGACCTGTTACAGACATGTTACGTTAGGACTGGGCCGTGCTGGCGCTGGGCCGGCGCGCGCAGGACCTCGACATGCTGGCCTCCACGCTCTGCTCCATGGTAACTAGCGCCGACCTGTTACAGACATGTTACGTTAGGACTGGGCCGTGCTGGCGCTGGGCCGGCGCGCGCAGGACCTCGACATGCTGGCCTCCACGCTCTGCTCCATGGTAACTAGCGCCGACCTGTTACAGACATGTTACGTTAGGACTGGGCCGTGCTGGCGCTGGGCCGGCGCGCGCAGGACCTCGACATGCTGGCCTCCACGCTCTGCTCCATGGTAACTAGCGCCGACCTGTTACAGACATGTTACGTTAGGACTGGGCCGTGCTGGCGCTGGGCCGGCGCGCGCAGGACCTCGACATGCTGGCCTCCACGCTCTGCTCCATGGTAACTAGCGCCGACCTGTTACAGACATGTTACGTTAGGACTGGGCCGTGCTGGCGCTGGGCCGGCGCGCGCAGGACCTCGACATGCTGGCCTCCACGCTCTGCTCCATGGTAACTAGCGCCGACCTGTTACAGACATGTTACGTTAGGACTGGGCCGTGCTGGCGCTGGGCCGGCGCGCGCAGGACCTCGACATGCTGGCCTCCACGCTCTGCTCCATGGTAACTAGCGCCGACCTGTTACAGACATGTTACGTTAGGACTGGGCCGTGCTGGCGCTGGGCCGGCGCGCGCAGGACCTCGACATGCTGGCCTCCACGCTCTGCTCCATGGTAACTAGCGCCGACCTGTTACAGACATGTTACGTTAGGACTGGGCCGTGCTGGCGCTGGGCCGGCGCGCGCAGGACCTCGACATGCTGGCCTCCACGCTCTGCTCCATGGTAACTAGCGCCGACCTGTTACAGACATGTTACGTTAGGACTGGGCCGTGCTGGCGCTGGGCCGGCGCGCGCAGGACCTCGACATGCTGGCCTCCACGCTCTGCTCCATGGTAACTAGCGCCGACCTGTTACAGACATGTTACGTTAGGACTGGGCCGTGCTGGCGCTGGGCCGGCGCGCGCAGGACCTCGACATGCTGGCCTCCACGCTCTGCTCCATGGTAACTAGCGCCGACCTGTTACAGACATGTTACGTTAGGACTGGGCCGTGCTGGCGCTGGGCCGGCGCGCGCAGGACCTCGACATGCTGGCCTCCACGCTCTGCTCCATGGTAACTAGCGCCGACCTGTTACAGACATGTTACGTTAGGACTGGGCCGTGCTGGCGCTGGGCCGGCGCGCGCAGGACCTCGACATGCTGGCCTCCACGCTCTGCTCCATGGTAACTAGCGCCGACCTGTTACAGACATGTTACGTTAGGACTGGGCCGTGCTGGCGCTGGGCCGGCGCGCGCAGGACCTCGACATGCTGGCCTCCACGCTCTGCTCCATGGTAACTAGCGCCGACCTGTTACAGACATGTTACGTTAGGACTGGGCCGTGCTGGCGCTGGGCCGGCGCGCGCAGGACCTCGACATGCTGGCCTCCACGCTCTGCTCCATGGTAACTAGCGCCGACCTGTTACAGACATGTTACGTTAGGACTGGGCCGTGCTGGCGCTGGGCCGGCGCGCGCAGGACCTCGACATGCTGGCCTCCACGCTCTGCTCCATGGTAACTAGCGCCGACCTGTTACAGACATGTTACGTTAGGACTGGGCCGTGCTGGCGCTGGGCCGGCGCGCGCAGGACCTCGACATGCTGGCCTCCACGCTCTGCTCCATGGTAACTAGCGCCGACCTGTTACAGACATGTTACGTTAGGACTGGGCCGTGCTGGCGCTGGGCCGGCGCGCGCAGGACCTCGACATGCTGGCCTCCACGCTCTGCTCCATGGTAACTAGCGCCGACCTGTTACAGACATGTTACGTTAGGACTGGGCCGTGCTGGCGCTGGGCCGGCGCGCGCAGGACCTCGACATGCTGGCCTCCACGCTCTGCTCCATGGTAACTAGCGCCGACCTGTTACAGACATGTTACGTTAGGACTGGGCCGTGCTGGCGCTGGGCCGGCGCGCGCAGGACCTCGACATGCTGGCCTCCACGCTCTGCTCCATGGTAACTAGCGCCGACCTGTTACAGACATGTTACGTTAGGACTCGCGACAAGGAGAAGGGCCTCGACATGCTGTCGAGCCCTCTTGCTTTCTTGTTCCTCTCGCTTCCAGTCAGAGTTCGATCATGAAAGGGAGTCGAATGAATAGTTTTAAGGCAAAACTGATAGCGTTCTATTAATGTGTTACAGATATCAGACCGCAGCCTGAACTTCCCCGAGTGCCTCCGAGTGGGAAACGGTCAAAAGCTACTAGTGTCCGAGTTCCACAGCACGGCGCTGCCCGGGCTGGCCGCGCTGGCTCCCTACCACAGCTACCTGGAGCCGCAGACGCAGCAGAGGATAGTGCGCTGTCTGCTCAAGTACGGCATGGGTGAGTACAACGCTGTTCCCTTTCTCACTAATTGCAATATTTGATATCTACCTCCAATAAAACGTGGGTAGTAAGGCCTGAGTTATGATAGGCGTCGTCAGCCTCTTGCCAGCCCCGCTGAACCTGAGGATAAACATCTTTTACCGATTTCCATACTCATTCATCACTTGCTCCTATAAATGTATCATGTCTCCCCTCAGTGCTCCGTACGCCGCAACCGTACATCAACGCGCTGACCATCTTCACGCTGGAGACGCGCGAGACCATGGTGAAGATGCTGCCAGAGGTGCTGCTGGACTTGTCCAAGATCTCCGACACCAAGGCTATCGCCAGCCCCATGCTCGAGTTCTTGTCCAGTGAGTACCACTGATCTTCTCTGTGTGGTCGCCGGTATATGAATGTTGATAACTGACGTAACAACAGTCGTGCACGCGGGGTTTTTCTACATTTTCTTGGTCGCTTATTTCTGTATGACACGCATTGCATACTGTATTGTGTCGTCGACTTTGTCTCTGTCACCTTTGACCTAGACTAGAGTCAAGAGCAAGTCCATTTCAAATAAAAAAAAACTGATTTGTAATTGTTCTACTGCATCCATGCTTGACGTCGATGGCTCGTGTGGGAGTCGTTGTGTGGTTTGACGTCGTTCGTGACGTGTCCTTGACATCCATGACTGCGCAGCGCTGACGCGGCTGCCGAAGGTGTTCGCGTCGTTCGTGGAGGACCAGTACATGTCGGTGTTCGCGATCCTGCTGCCCTACACCAACCCGTCGCGCTACAACCACTACGTGGTGTCGCTGGCTCACCACGTCATCGCCGCCTGGTTCCTCAAGTGCCGGCTGTCCTACAGGAGGAACTTCGTGCGGTTTATTATACATGTGAGTTTCATTCGCCATTTCTGTACCCTCAAATTAAATCTGTCCCAACAAAGAGTGGTACTTTTAAAATAATACTATCTTTTACCTGTGTTTTGCTCCCGTGGTCCATCTCACAGGAACCGTGCATTTTTTCCGAGATCAAAAGTAGCCTTAGGTGTCACTCCGGCCTACTAACGATGCCTATGCAAAACACCTGGTCGATCCGTTGCTACATTATGGAATAACAAACCAACACACACTTCCGCATCGCTGCACATTACATAGCCTAAAACAAAGTCGCTTTTCGTATGCCTGTGTGCCGGCTTAGTTCTTTTAACGGCATTATGGATTTTAATGCGGTTTACACCATCATTAAAATAATTTATTCAGAATAGAATAGAAAACTTTTATTTCAGACGTTAGTTCAGACGTAGTGTTAATAGGTTACACTACAAAAATCTCGATATTTTAACATAATAGCTAGTTCATAATATTAGTATGATCGCAATCACAAAACTTTCTCGTTACGAAACTATTCGGTCCCATTTCCGCCGAGCATGTCCCGCCGCTGGACTGTCGCCAACTGACCGCTCGCTCGGCCGCAGGGCCTGCACAACTACATCATCATGCCGTTCGAGGAGCAGCTGCAGTACAAGAGCAACCACTTCCAGAGCGCCAACGAGGACTCGTCCAACAGGCAGCGCAGCTCGAGTCTGGTGAGTCATTCGTAGTACACTTGCAGCACACGTCGTCAGACGCCTGAGGGGGAATTTCTGTATTAATATTGTAGTAGTAATAGTATTTCTGTTTCTGTGTTAATAAAAAATACCTCTAATTTACCTACATTTTGACATTGATTGTCGCTGAGACGAGATTGCGACTAGATTTTGAACGTTTTAGCAACTGGTTTTCTGTTCCTCAACAAACTTGTGTGCACGGGAAACTAGCACCATCACAGCTCTCAAAACGGTGAAGGAAAACATCGTGAGGAAACCGGCTTGTCCTAGAACCAAACATTCGAAGACATGTGACATGTGTCTACCAACCCGCACTGGGCCTGCGTGGTGGATTGCGGCCAACTCCCTCTTACAGAGAGGAGGCCTGTGTCCCAGCAATGGGAACATCATAGGTTGATTATGTATTAATCGATTTAAAACCGCACGGTTTTAAAGAAGATGTAGTGACAAAAATTGAAAAGCTTGTATGCTTAAATGGTTTGGTCATGATGAGAGGATGAATGAAAGGCGACTAACAAACGTGTGCTTAGTTTGTGCCTGCTGAGTACCGCCGTGGGAAGGAGGCGTGAGTTTATCTATGTGCGTATAAAATATATTTTTCTCAAACATGCTTGAAAATTTGAGAATTATTTTGACAACCTTTTTCGAGATAAATCGAAATTGCTGTACTGGCCAAATACATGCGAGCAGCGGCCGGCAAAAGTTGTAAGTAAATCCATATCTGTCGTGGCTTAGCGGCCAAATAAATTAAATTTTGAACTGGCTTGCAAATTGAAAGCAGTTATTAAAAAAAAAAACAAATGAACGCTTTAACGCTGAAAAAATGATTGTTGTTCGTCATTGATTTTGAAAAGTAATTGTCTTTGACAAAAAGTTCTGCCTAGGTACTACTTACATAGTTTTAATTTCCGCGCATTATTTGAGAAAAGTACTATACAAGCACAAGTAACTACAAACATAAGTAACAAAAACACAAGCATAAGTGACTCAAAAAACAATGTAAATTAGTAGGAAATAAAGGCTTTTTATTTTATTTATTTTACTATACACTAGCATACATAACTAATTAGGCATAGCTAACTAGGCATTTATGGACTTACGTTTGTGTGCCTCGGCTTCGGCTCGGCCCACATTTTCACGTTCGTCCATCAATGCCTCTTTTGCTGGCCGCTGCCACAATGTACTATATAAATTGGTTTATAGCACTGCGTGACCTGAGCCCGGACTTAGTCACGATTTTCTGTGACTGAAGTAGTCAACTAATACACAGAAAAGCGTTACATATGTGCGGGTTCAGGTCGCACGAGCTATAACATAGTATACGATACGTGTAACTTGTAGTCTATTAATGCACAGCGTACGCTCTCACAGTCTGTTTAAAAGTCCACTTAATCTTGGTCAGACTTAATCGAACCCCCTCCCCCCTCCCTCCCTCCACAGATATTGAGTATTGGGTTATCATTGTAAACAAAAGTAACGCTAATACGGGAAGTTGCGGGATAGCAACTATTTCTCATTGTTTTCTATAAACACTTGGCTTTACAAGCGAGCACGCAATGACTAGACTCACATCATACAACAAAATACTATTTTATGTGCAATATGAATTGCAGATAAAAAAACACACATTTTACGTAAAGTGATATTCATTATCATCTCTTATTTTCTGCAGTCGAATCTACCTGTGTTCTTAAGAGGAAATGCGGTCGGAGAGGCTTTTGAAAAAGTCATAATTCGAGGTTTAGTTCTCATCTATTTCCTCGTCCAATATTGGACCAATTTAAAAGATATTTCATAAACTGAATAAAAAAAAACAGGGACATAATATACCGTATCTCTGTTTTTATTTTTTCATTAAGTACACTAGGCCTCTGTTGACAGCTGTTTAAATCGGCATTTTTTGAGGGTTCTAGTGCTTATAAAAATAATGTATCATCAAAATGGAAAACATAGGGACATACAAGTAGTTAATATTTATTATTCTGTAAAAAATCGTTGCTTTATGGTCATTAACCAGAAACAAACAGGCGAGAGCGTATCTATGGAGAAAAGACCACCCGCATTTCCTCTTAAACAGCTGTGTCGTCTGTAGGGTTCAAAAGCAGTGTCCCGCGCGCCGCTGGGCGGGCGCTCCGGCGGCACCTCGGCCTCCGCCTCGGCCTCCGCCGCCTTCCACGTGGAGCTCACCGAGACCTGCCTCGACCTGCTGGCGCGCTATACCTCCACGCCCTGCAGCGTCAAGCCGCACAGGTGAGTACTTCCACGTGGAGCTCACCGAGACCTGCCTCGACCTGCTGGCGCGCTATACCTCCACGCCCTGCAGCGTCAAGCCGCACAGGTGAGTACTTCCACGTGGAGCTCACCGAGACCTGCCTCGACCTGCTGGCGCGCTATACCTCCACGCCCTGCAGCGTCAAGCCGCACAGGTGAGTACTTCCACGTGGAGCTCACCGAGACCTGCCTCGACCTGCTGGCGCGCTATACCTCCACGCCCTGCAGCGTCAAGCCGCACAGGTGAGTACTTCCACGTGGAGCTCACCGAGACCTGCCTCGACCTGCTGGCGCGCTATACCTCCACGCCCTGCAGCGTCAAGCCGCACAGGTGAGTACTTCCACGTGGAGCTCACCGAGACCTGCCTCGACCTGCTGGCGCGCTATACCTCCACGCCCTGCAGCGTCAAGCCGCACAGGTGAGTACTTCCACGTGGAGCTCACCGAGACCTGCCTCGACCTGCTGGCGCGCTATACCTCCACGCCCTGCAGCGTCAAGCCGCACAGGTGAGTACTTCCACGTGGAGCTCTCTTTCTCTTCTTCTTACTTGTTCTTCTGGTGATGGTTTGATATTATGGTGCAGGCATGTGTGCGCAGACTCAGGTGCACTCTCTCTCCCCTCACTCTCATATTCCGATGGGTCGGCACGTAATCCAACACGACCGGAGAGAGATCAGGCGCAAGCCCAACGGCTCACCGTGCTCTACAAGGCACGGAGATATCGCAGCATGTGTACCATGTGTGATGTAACTATTACTTGTCACCTTAACTAGCGCTCATATCAACTACTCTGCAAGTGATCAAGGTAACCAATGGCAGGGTGCCCAGCAGACCATTGGCGCAGTACTTACAGCTAAGGTAGACTCATTTATATTCCTTGTTTTACTATAACGGTTTAAAACCAATTACCCCCAACCAATAGATGTAAGAATACTCTCACATCTGTGGACGATGATGTGGGTTTTGTATTTTATGTTTAACGGTTTCTTTAGCAAGGTACTGTTTTCTGCCCCTCACGAATAGACAACAAAAGAAAACCTGTGCTCGTTTCAGGAGCGACACGGCGGAGTTCCTGTTCAGCGGCGGACAGTCCATGACGTGGCTGGTGGGCCACAAGCTCATCACCATCACCACGTCGGGCTGTCTGCAGAACTCTATCAAACAAGGACTCTGCGACCGGTCAGTGGCCATAGTAGTCATACTGTAGCTGTGGACGGGACATCGAACGAATTCGTTGCGTTTGTACTAGCATAAGGTTCAACCGAACCGCGTACAATCGAAAAGACCTATACCAATAATTGAGCTGAAGAGTTTGTTTGAAAGCGCTAATCTCGGGAACTACAAGTCGGATTTTCAAAAAATGTCTTGCATTTGATAGCCCAAATTTTGAGGAAGGCTATAGGCTAATTAACATCACGCTAGGAGCCTTAGGAGTGAAAAAAAAAAAACAAAAAAAGTCAGGAAAGAACGCTAAGTGACAACGAAGTAAAAGGGCGATGCGACGCGACGGGGTGGGTCGGGGGAACAAATAATATCACCCGGACGAAGTCGCGGGCAGAAGCTATTAAGTTACAAAGTCGGCTTCTTTGGTTCTGTGTTTTCGTTTTTTGCCACAGACTTCCAAATTTAAAGATATTTTTCACTTTGTAGTGTTTCTTTGGAAGTGTTGTTTTTTTTTTTTGTAAAAATGTTTTTTATTGTTCACTTTTTAGTTGTGGTACCTACCCCACACACATTCGTATACCACTACTTGCTATGTAAACATCAGTGACAGGAAGTTTTATAACATCATCAACATACACCAAGTCGATTAAATACGCAAGTTTTCCGGAGTGTTGTTTATAAATGTTTATTTGTACAACAACGTGTTATTTCTCACAGATGTGCAGTCCTGTGCAAGCAGCACGCGGACAGCGTGTCGTCGCCGCTGCCGCCGCTGACCGTGCCCAGCAACAACAACAACAGCAACGGCAACAACAGCAACGGCAACAACAGCAACGGCAACAACAGCACCGGCAACAACAGCGACGCCTCCAACAACGGCGTGTCGGTCGCCAGCGACAACAACGACAGCGCCATCGTTAACTCCGCGCCCGTCACCGTACGTATGCGATTACATTCCGTTGTACCAAGCAAAAATAATGACAGTTTCGAAAATAAAGGTTCTGTGTAAATTGTGCAAAACTAACAGTGTAAGGTTTTTTCATTTGCGTATTAATTTTAAATACACATTTGACACGTATTCAATGTGTTGTGGTGGGCCTTGAACGAGAAATGTTTGCCCGGGAAGTATGCTATGCTAGCTATGTGCAGTCAGTCTCGTACCTAGGCCGGTCGGCTGCCGGCAGCACCGGCGAGCTCAGTGTGGCTGCAGGCTTGCACCAAGTGTCGGCTTGTAAGTCCTTGGCTCTTCCTGTTGATTATGGACGTTCTGACGTCAGACGTAAAGATAGAGGCACTCTAGTGCTTGCTGTTTGCTAACGACATTATTCTTTTCGGTGAAGATGGGATCTGAGATCCAGAGCAGATTGTAGAAATGGCAATAGAAGCTGGAGAATATCAGCAGAACCAAAACCGAATAAATGTTCTGTGATTTCGGCGGTCTCCAGTTCTGGGGCCACAGCGGTTGATGGCGCGTTTCTCCCGGTCTGCTCCGACTTTCGGTATCTCGGTTCACTTGTGCAAAGCGATGGCGAAGTAGATCGGACTGTTGAGCACAGAATGAAGACTAAATGGATGAAACGGCGCAATCACAGGAACAATCTGCGATTCCCGCATTCCCTTTAAATGTAAGAGGAAGATTTATAAAACAACGGTGAGACCTGCTGTTTTGATCAAAATGTTAGGCCACTAAAGGGGTGAATGAAAGGCGATGGGAGATGAAGGGAGATGTGAATGGATAGAATAAGAAATGAGTATATTAGAGGAAGTCTGCAAGTGACACCGGTGACTGGAGAGTTGTGTGCGAGTCGGTTGTCATGGTAGTGCATGTGATGCGGAGGAATGAGGAAAACTACTAGAGAAGTATATAAGAAAAATATTTGCTGCGCCGACCCCAAATAAATTGGGATAAGGGCAGGAGAATGATGATGACACTTATTCAACAAAAAGACGTTCGTATTCGTTCCGGATGTGTATTTAGATTAGACGATTTGTGTGATGTGAACATGAAGACATTGGACACACGGGTCCTAGTCTGCAGGAAGGGTGCTCATTATAGATCGCGCGCCATCTACCACTGTTTTAAAAACACTATTGTGTCTTATGTCAATTGTTGTTTGCAATTTTTTAATACAAAACTTTAGTAAACCAACAAACTACTTATTCTTCCTCAGGTACAAGTGAACGACGGAGTGAGCGAGAGCCAAGCGCACGCGACGACCAATCAGTTGCAAGTGACGCCGGCGCCCGCGCAGGCCAACCCGCCCGAAGTCAAGCGGTAAGTACACTGTGGGACTACATTGTCCGGCCGGAAATATGGCACATCGAGCTTTAGAAAGAGACACATGTGCGTGCGACAGAGACGACGCTCTTCAAAACCGCACTGTTTCTGAAACTCGATGTGTCACCGCAACCGCGTGCTGTCACGTTGAGGGACGGTTGAGGTGACGGGTTGAGGTGACTGGTGAAGTGACGCTGATGACTGTTGAATGTATTGTTGAGCCTGACAGTTTTAGATAATTCGCGATAGTTATAAACTCTGACAATATCCTCAATCATGTAACCTTGGATTCAGAATCTCCGATCTTTATCAGGTTTCGGAACCACGCACAATGTCATATATGACGAAGTATAAATTGTATTGCAATCTACTTAGGCCCTTTTGAATACATATGATCACTCACAAATAAACTTACTCTACATAACAATAAAGCAGATACGTAGGTGGCAATGGCATGTAAGATTCTGAATGGAAGTATAGATATTGTGATGAGGATCACGTACGGTAGCGCACGGCACGTGTCATTCGAGTAGCCCTGCTTGGCGTGTCAGTCGCGCTGAGACCCGACGCGTGTGTGCAGCTACAGCAAGTCGTCGCTGCAGCACTCCTGCCCCGCGGACGTGTGCAGCGCGCGCGGCGTGCCCGACACGCTGCCCGGCGCGCTGCCCGGCACGCTGCCCGGCGCGCTGCCCGGCACGCTGCCCGGCGCGCTGCCCGGCACGCTGCCCGGCGCGCTGCCCGGCACGCTGCCCGGCGCGCTGCCCGGCACGCTGCCCGGCGCGCTGCCCGGCACGCTGCCCGGCGCGCTGCCCGGCGCGCTGCCCGGCGCGCTGCCCGGCGCGCTGCCCGGCACGCTGCCCGGCGCGCTGCCCGGCGCGCTGCCCGGCACGCTGCCCGGCACGCTGCCCGGCGCGCTGCCCGGCACGCTGCCCGGCACGCTGCCCGGCGCGCTGCCCGGCACGCTGCCCGGCACGCTGCCCGGCGCGCTGCCCGGCTCGCTGCCCGGCGCGCTGCCCGGCGCGCTGCCCGGCACGCTGCCCGGCGCGCTGCCCGGCACGCTGCCCGGCACGCTGCCCGGCACGCTGCCCGGCGCGCTGCCCGGCACGCTGCCCGGCACGCTGCCCGGCACGCTGCCCGGCGCGCTGCCCGGCACGCTGCCCGGCACGCTGCCCGGCACGCTGCCCGGCACGCTGCCCGGCGCGCTGCCCGGCACGCTGCCCGGCGCGCTGCCCGGCACGCTGCCCGGCACGCTGCCCGGCACGCTGCCCGGCGCGCTGCCCGGCACGCTGCCCGGCACGCTGCCCGGCACGCTGCCCGGCGCGCTGCCCGGAGGGCTCGCCTCCAGGTGCCACAGCCCGCCGCACCTCTGCTGCCTTGTTCTCTTTGAGTTTGTCTAGACTGCCAGTGGGGGTGCTGATTTATCATCTGAATGCTCTGAACCTCATTTTCTGTTGCGGTTTTAGGATTTTTTTCGATCATTGTATGTACTATTAAAATAGGTAACGCCAATTGTATGCGCTAATATCATTTAAATATCAGATATTAACTACTTAGTAGCATGTTTTATTTTCCTTGTAAAATAAATATTTGTGTAAGTTTTAGAGAATTAATTTAAAATATGACATTATTGCAGTAACATATTTTTTTATGCTGATATTTTAGTAATTATTTCCACATATAGCACGTCCCCACATGTACAGAGCACGTAGTCCTGACCCCGAGCGTCACATAGTAACGTGTGTATACAACGGTTTCAGACAAAACTCGTCGGAAAACAACAAGACGAACGACCCGCTGGTCGCGGTGCTCAACCAGTTCTCACAGCACTTCGAGAGGATCTCCAAAGAAGTGGTGAGTTGCACGTACTCTTTGTTATCTGTCCGACCATGCACCTTAGCAAATATAAATGTCTTTTCAATTTCATTTAGTTCAATTTTTCGATTGCTCCCGGTCCACAACTCAACCCACGGTAGGGGTGTAGACGTTTAATGAATGAGTTCAGTTTGTGGTGTAATTGAATAGAAAGTTCTCGTAAAACTTGTTCGCTTAACTTTAAAAGCTATCATTTAAAAAGCTCGGCTTATTTTAATTACTTTTTTTGTTAACTTTTCGCTCTGAGCGCTTTGAACGTGCACGTCTTTCTACATCGTTCTCGCATAATTATGTAATATCAACATGGATGATGTAACCGAGATTTAAAAGAGTGTCCATGGAGTTTCTTGGCCGTTCTCCTCAGGAACCTACTACGCTTTGTAATGCGCAACTAATTTCGTCTTGCTGACTGACCGCCTCCTTCGATAACTGGGTGTACTGTGGACCCGCAGGACTCGGACGAGGCGTCGTGGTCGCGCGTGGGCGAGCTGGCGGCGGCGGGCCAGTGCCCGTGCTGGTGCGCGCACTGGGCCGAGGTGCACGTGCGCGCGCCCACGGGCGACGTGTGCTGGGTCATGCGCATGCAGAACCAGGTACGCACGAGTACGACGCGACAAGAAAAGCTCTTTGAGCGTCTCCAACCTGTTTCATCATCATCGGCTGTCTGGTTCGGCTCAGTGCTGAGTATAGGCCTCCTCCCTTGTGTGCCATGCCTCCCTGGTCTGTGCGAGTCTCGTACAGGTCTTGCCCGCGATTTTCGGTAGGTCGTCGAGTTTCATAATTTATTGCGTTCCATAATGTAGGAAAAATGTTACAAAAATGCTTTTATCTACACGCATGCTATAAATCCTCTATAAAAGTTTCTGAAACCGGTAGCTTGTTGCCAACATTAAAACAACCAGTGTCATAGTAACCATAATATCATCCAAACGAGTGTTATAATATTGTACTAAATTTCATTATGCAACTCCTTTTCAAAAAAAGAACATTATCATGCACGCGCGTTTCACTACCACAGCGCCGTAATTAAAAAAAAAGAACTTATAGGTTATTCGAATTCACGTCGTATCCCGCCGGCCGCCATTTTTGTTCGATATTAGTATTGCAGAAAACTGTTTCAGAACCTTTTATAGAGGATTCATATCATGGGTGTAGATAAAGTCTTGTATGCAACTGTCCATAATATTAGGTATCAAAATACTTATGTGATAAACTCACATTCGTGTTTTGATACCCCTTAATAAATTAATAAAGTATCCGTCATGAGAAACGGTAAAGGACAATGTCCATTTTGTTAGGAGTTTTGGGCCGCTAAAAACTTCGCGTGTCACGGTGGTTATAACTTGGTTTTGTAGACCTGGAATTACCTTTTCATATCTTGAAATCGATTTTCAATTTTTCACCCTAGATTAAGAGAAATCTTATTTTTTCGGATGCTGAAATTGAGGTTATAAAACAAGTTTTTTTTTTGTTTTAAACATAATTGAAATTAAAATAATAATATTGCTAAACTTTTTGACCGCTTGTGTCGCATTTATGCGACACATATTTCCGTGCCCCTACCGCTCGCGTCCTATTTCTGCGACATGCATGATTTTTTAGTTCTATTAATTGCATGGTATAACTAAAACCAATATTAAATAATAATGGTTAACTAAAACCATTATTAAATAATAATGGTTTTAGTTGTACCACGCAGATAACAACTTTTTGACATTTTTTTAATCGATACGATTTCTCCTCCTTATTTATTGTAGGTATTATTTTATCTTGATTTTATCGATTTGTAGCCGCGCGCTGGGGGCACAATAATTGATATTTAGCCAAGCACTTAAAAGGTTAAGTATTAATATTGATTCTTTAATTTAGAAAACACTACATAACTTCTCTTGCTAGATATTATGTAGGTTAAGTACTTGCGCTTACAAATATCCCTTGCCGTGCCGTGCCGTCAGCGTTGAGTAGGCTGAGCCCTCACCACTAGTAGGTAGTGTTGTTAAAAATAAATACATACCTACGACTAAAGCCTTACGTTAGAGGAGCTCATGGCTAGGTTACAACAACCACACGGATCCATCTCAAGTTAAGCTAAGCTGCTCTACGGCCGCTTACTTAAAAAAAAAAACAACAATAAATAGTAGGTAACATTTATTCTTCAAGGAATATATGGTTTAGAAATTGCGCTGGGGCGCTTATATCATTATAACAACCCCAGCTTAATTACCACAATACGGTCCTAGTACGAGCGTAGCACCCTAGTGTACGATTTAACACTAAGCAACTACAATAATAAGCAATGCTACTCTCTAAACAATTTGCCCTATGTTGCTCTCTACTCTTCAAAATCAAAAGTCATTTATTCAAACTAGGCTGAGAATCAGCACTTTTCGAACATCAAAATTACAAAAGACAGTCCCTCAAAATGCCCTTCACCACTTCCTAGTGCTTTCGCTGGAGAGAAGAAGTGGCGGAACAAACTCCCCAGCAGCACAGCTGTCTGTTCAGTTAGAAAATAATTGATTTTATACAACAATTTGCTTCCGTCTTCCAAAAGACGTTTACTTTCCAATAAAACTCTTTTGACAGTGGGGAATTCCCGTCGATGTCGCTACCAATTGCGTTGATGTAGTGACGCTTGACATGTCTTTATCGTTCATGTCTTTAAAATAACTATTTAAATTACACAAAATTTCTTATACTTGGCTATTTAAAGGTTTTCGTATTCTTCGTTTATTTGTGTTGGCAGCCATTTCACTAATAACTCGACCCCAAAAACAAATATTAAGAATGAAACGTCACGCTGCTACCAGTACAAGAGGTGAAGTGTGGAAAGTGCGCACCGCGCCTCAGGCCGATTGCCAAAAAGCAGTATAAACCGGTTTAAACCAAGCAAAGGACGCGTCGCGCTCTAAGCCGACGTCACACCTACACTATCTATGTGTACTCACACACATGCAAAGCTCAGCTTAGGCCTCGTGGACTGTACGTAATTATGTTAACACACACATCTAATTATTGTCGTCAGACGATTCCGAGTATTCTGCATCTACATTGACAGCGTCAGCGCCAACTTGCTTCAAAATGGCGGCCCGTCAGACACGTTCCAGTACCACAAAACATTAGACGACAGCGCTTTATGCAATGACTAATAAAACTTATGGACTTGTCATACCTACAAAATTAGCGTGTATACCTACAAAAATCGGGCAGTTAAGATGGCCGCCTTTCGTAGGGTTGTAACTGCGAGCAACATGCGCAGCTGATATCGACATTATTTAACCTACATGAATTTGTTTTCTATTATTTATTTAAATTTTTCGAATTAGCCTCGTAATGTAATGCAGCTGAAGTGACAAGAATTTTAGAAGTTGTGGAAGTTGTGGTGGTGTTTTATCTTTCTTGGTTTTATAAGACGTTGTAACTTGTCACCTTTCTCAAGCTTCATTTAATATCAGAAGGCCAATATTCTTGTAATATATTTACCTACTTACTACAGGTGTAGAGTATTGTTCATACGAGCTTACATTACACACTAACCAGGACCAGGAGACTTATGATGTCGTGACTGGCAAAAAAATATTATTATTTATTTCCTACCCCGTTGGTCTAGTGGTCGCAAGACCGATTGCTAAGTGTGGGGTCCTAGGTTCAATACTCGGGTCGAACTTCGATTATTAATTATTACTTTTGTTATTACATTAATGGCATTTAAATAATACTAGATTGCTAAAAAAATAAATAGTTGCGGTCATCTATTCGACTATATTTAACAGAATATATACAAAAACCATTGAGATCGCGAATCGGCAAATGTATACCTTGTTTAACTTGGCTTGAGACAAAGTATAAACAATCACCACAACCAAAACTAGGTGATGAAAAATTCGAAACACACACACAACTCCTCCTTATTACACAAGAAGATCATACAATTTTTGTCAAAATTATATGATCATATAATAGCAGGATTATATCCATTGCAAGGCTATTAATGGACACTTATGGATTATAATCGATAATAACTCAAAGCATCCGACTATTTACCCAACACTAGCAATCAACCGTTTGACAGCACATCTACCACAAAACACGGCAACATAGAGGAAAAACCCCGGCACTTAACATGGCGACCGACCACGCATAGAAATGATTTTGACGTCACACAAAAGTGTTGCCAAATTTAGTACTTGACAAACATTTGACGTCTCTCTTTTCATATGCAGCTCTTGATTAGTTAAAGAGAAACAAAACGCTTTTTGACATGTGTGTGTCGATATGACAGATATTTGTATAACTATTATTTCTATAGTAGAATATGCCGTCTCCATAGTTCTCCCAACTCAGTGGCTTTATGTCGCTAAAATATAATCCGACCAAGTGAAGTTGCTCGTTAGTTTCGTATTACACGTGTTACTTTGAGTTGATTGAACTTGGGATCATTTGTTGTTGATTGAATTGTCGCTACGTAACTTAGTAGAAGTGTTTTATTTACAAAATGTATAGCTTCACGTGACGGATACGTTAGCTAGGTACAAACTATGAACTTAGCTAATTAAATTAGCTAGCAAACTCCGCAGACCTGATGGGTATATACGTGGGTATGACGTGATGGGTATCGATATCTAAACATGAAAAGACAAAACAAAAATTAATTTGACGAGATTGTTTACTGTATAGTTTTTGAACAGACCATACCACTAAATCGTCACTAAAGCGTCGTTCGTAACGGCGATCATGTGCTGGTTGCAGATGAACTGGGACTACCTGCTGGACTCGCCGCTGCAGGACGTGGCAGCGCTACTGGTGCCGACCGCGCCCGGCCCCGTGCCCGGCCCCGCGCCGCCCGGCCCCGCGCCCGGCCCCGCGCCCGGCCCCGCGCCCGGCCCCGCGCCCGGCCCCGCCGCGGCCGACGAGCGCCTCGACGTGGTGAGCGAGCCCACCCGCCCAGAACATGACCATTGTACCTGGACTTCTCCATAGAAACCTACTACGCTTTGCAATGGGCAACTAGCGTCATGTTTCTAACTGACCCGAGTCCTTGACAATTCAAAAGTGCCTGTAAAGGGTTTATTTTACAAATGCGTTGAGTTTGATATTTGGTTCTATGACAGTGGGCCTCAAATCACAGTGTAATACTTGTATCAAGGAGTGGATCATTTCAGAAAAAAACCTTTTATTTGACAAGTATCCGGTATCATTCCTTTACAGTTTGATCCTCACCAGAAGCACCGTCTCTGGGTACACCAACACTGTTGTCTTATACAAGCTAAAAAAATAGTTGTTCCATATATTTTGAGCGTGTAGGTATTGTACCTACTTGTATGAAACAGCAGTTTTTTCTTTCATAATCGATGCAAAACTTCAATGCTGGTGGGTCTAAAATGTGCTGAATTCATGATAGCAGTTTGTGCATATATGACCCTTACAACCTGTATTAAGATGATACATGGTCGCAGGGTTCAGACAGCGAGCCGCGCTCCCGAAGCGGCTCGTCGTCGTCCGCGACGCGGGCGCAGGCGGCGCACGCGCAGGATCTGCACAAGTCTAGCTCCGACACCGTCGTCGGCAGCGACAGGAACACTCAGCACGTGCACTCACACAGCATCATGCAGCCGCAGAAGTAAGTTACACAGTTCATAAGAAAACATTGTAAAAGCCATTCATTTAAAAATAAGTAAACGTGGAATTTCTTGCCGGCTCTTCTCCATGGGAAACGACCAATTGGAACCGTGCACCTAGCTTGTGACGTTTCACTTTGAAGGGTTGGGTTATGTGAAACACATATTTTAAACCACGTTGACGCTGTCAACTATGCTATATCTGCCGCCGAGCTCCTCGTGTGACGTTGTTGTGTGCTGCAGTGTGGCTGGCAGCCGCGCGAGCACGCAGCCCATCAACATCCCCGGCTCCCCGCAGCGACAGAGCTCGTCCTCGACCACGGACGACGACGACATGCTGCTCATTGTCCCCGAGGTGAGTACTGACTGCGTCACGTTATTGTAGCACGCACTTGTAACTTCTGAGCGTGTAAACACCATGTCAATATGCAGCGCAGACTTTGTGCGGCTAACTATCGCTATTTATAACGGGTGTAAAAAGACGCTTATCGAAGCCGAATCGCTTGTTCTTCCCGCCATTGTGACATTTTCTTCGTACTGGTCCAGGTAGTTGGTGCCCGGTACTTGGAACCTTCTGGTTACGAAGATATTGACGGATAAAGTTCCAACTCTTTTGGACGTTGTTTTTACAAGAAACAAGTTTTAAATGTTATAACTTAACCGTCTAAGCTCAGGTGGAAGTAAAGCAAGCGTACTGTATTATAAAAAGGTTTAATAGGTGGTTCACAATTATTATGGCAACTATAAGTACTGTAATCAAAAGGTATGTCCGAGCGCGGTGGGAGTCGCCTCCCGCTCGTCGCGCCGCGTCGCTCGTCGACGACGCCGTAGTGTATTCGTTAGATTTGGATGTATGTGTGTGAACATCAACCAATCAATCAACCTGGCTGGACTGTTCAACTCATCATCCATTGCTAAAAAAATTCCTTATGCTGTTTATCGCAAAAATCGATCAAGAAATGCACTTTTGAGGTTTTTGGAAGAAAAAAAATAAAAACAAACTGAATAAAAAATAGTAACACGGTAACTAGAGATGATACCCCGAAAATAAAAACTGGAAAATATTCGCCTAAAGATCCTGTATCAAACTATATCAATCAATAAAAAATATCTTGATCAGATACGCTTACAGAATTCATTTATCTTTTTTCTAGGTGAAGTCACGAAATATTAATTATTTTTTATAAAAAAAAGTATTTGAAAATCACACGTGGGTGTTCTACTCTTAATGCGTTTAAAATTCATTTCTTGATCGATTTTGCGATAAACAGCATAGGGAAATTTTTTGAGTGAAATCAAAGACTGGACCGCGCTCGGACATACCTTTTGATTACAGTACTTATAGTTGCTATAATAATTGTGAACCACCTATTAAAACTTTTTATGATACAGTACGCTTGCTTTACTTTCACCTGAGCTTAGACATGGTAAATACCTCCGCGATCCTTTTACCGCTGCATGCATCTATAAGCACATTATGGGTGAGTAAACAGTGATTTTTCACAACAAAAATAAGTCTCTTCGCTAGCAATTATTTTTGTACAACGTTACTCAGTTCGTCGTACAGAACGCGTAGACGACGGCTATCCGACAGGTGTTTTTACAACCCGTACGATGTGCAGTGTAACGTATCGTCGTGCACTCGTTGCAGGGCAAGTCCCGCCACCCGGTGCGGCGCTCCAACTCGTCGCCCGAGATGTCGTCGTCGTGGAAGGCCAGCGTGGCCGCGCGGGACGCGCCGCGCGCGCCGCCCGCGCATGCGCACCCGCCCGCGCACGCGCCCGCGCACGCGCCCGCGCACGCGCTCGTGAGCCACGGGCCCGACGACCTCAGCGTGGACCCCGACGAGATGATCCTGCTGCCTAGCTGCGAGCCCACGTCAGTATATGTAGCTGTCTGTCTTCCATTAGCTGCCTTTTTCAACAACAACAATAGTTGAGACAACATTGTTTATCAAGAACGCGGAACGTTAGCACATTGCGACCAATACTGCAGCGTGCCATGTAACCGGCGACGTGTTGCTAAAACAATATTACCTTTAGAAATGCAATCACGTTCCGCACATGCTCCATACACCGAATTGAAGCTAAAACGAAGTGTCATGCAATATCTATATGCGGGGCAACTGTTAATTGTGATATGTGGCAAATAATTTAATTTAATATTTTGTGTTTCTTTGTTTTGTAATTTTAATTAATGTGCATACTACTACTATTGTATGGAATCAAGTTCTTCTAACCGAACAGACAGCTGTGCTACTGGGGAGTGTGTTGCACCACTTCTTCTAACCGAACAGACAGCTGTGCTACTGGGAAGTGTGTTGCACCACTTCTTCTAACCGAACAGACAGCTGTGCTACTGGGGAGTGTGTTGCACCACTTCTTCTAACCGAACAGACAGCTGTGCTACTGGGGAGTGTGTTGCACCACTTCTTCTAACCGAACAGACAGCTGTGCTACTGGGGAGTGTGTTGCACCACTTCTTCTAACCGAACAGACAGCTGTGCTACTGGGGAGTGTGTTGCACCACTTCTTCTAACCGAACAGACAGCTGTGCTACTGGGAAGTGTGTTGCACCACTTCTTCTAACCGAACAGACAGCTGTGCTACTGGGGAGTGTGTTGCACCACTTCTTCTAACCGAACAGACAGCTGTGCTACTGGGGAGTGTGTTGCACCACTTCTTCTAACCGAACAGACAGCTGTGCTACTGGGGAGTGTGTTGCACCACTTCTTCTAACCGAACAGACAGCTGTGCTACTGGGGAGTGTGTTGCACCACTTCTTCTAACCGAACAGACAGCTGTGCTACTGGGGAGTGTGTTGCACCACTTCTTCTAACCGAACAGACAGCTGTGCTACTGGGGAGTGTGTTGCACCACTTCTTCTAACCGAACAGACAGCTGTGCTACTGGGGAGTGTGTTGCACCACTTCTTCTAACCGAACAGACAGCTGTGCTACTGGGGAGTGTGTTGCACCACTTCTTCTAACCGAACAGACAGCTGTGCTACTGGGGAGTGTGTTGCACCACTTCTTCTAACCGAACAGACAGCTGTGCTACTGGGGAGTGTGTTGCACCACTTCTTCTAACCGAACAGACAGCTGTGCTACTGGGGAGTGTATTGCACCACTTCTTCTAACCGAACAGACAGCTGTGCTACTGGGGAGTGTGTTGCACCACTTCTTCTAACCGAACAGACAGCTGTGCTACTGGGGAGTGTGTTGCACCACTTCTTCTAACCGAACAGACAGCTGTGCTACTGGGGAGTGTGTTGCACCACTTCTTCTAACCGAACAGACAGCTGTGCTACTGGGGAGTGTGTTGCACCACTTCTTCTAACCGAACAGACAGCTGTGCTACTGGGGAGTGTGTTGCACCACTTCTTCTAACCGAACAGACAGCTGTGCTACTGGGGAGTGTGTTGCACCACTTCTTCTAACCGAACAGACAGCTGTGCTACTGGGGAGTGTGTTGCACCACTTCTTCTAACCGAACAGACAGCTGTGCTACTGGGGAGTGTGTTGCACCACTTCTTCTAACCGAACAGACAGCTGTGCTACTGGGGAGTGTGTTGCACCACTTCTTCTAACCGAACAGACAGCTGTGCTACTGGGGAGTGTGTTGCACCACTTCTTCTAACCGAACAGACAGCTGTGCTACTGGGGAGTGTGTTGCACCACTTCTTCTTTCCAAGTATAACACTAGGAACTGGTAAAGGGCGGGCGTTTTGGGGGATCGGCTTATGTTATTTTGAAGTTCATAAACTAGTTGATTCACAGCCCAATTTGGATAAATGATTTTAATTTTGTTTTTGTCACGTTGGCTGCACTGGTCGTAAGTTAAACGTATAATTCCCCGATACAGTAGCAGCAGTACATCGCTGTCGATGCACGCCACGAAGAAGGCGGCCAAGAAGAGCGACATGCGCGTGTCGTGCGAGGCCATCCCCGAGGAGATGTCGGGCACGTCGCCGCACGCCGCGCACGCTGCGCACGCGCTGCTCATGACCTACAACTCCGACCCCGGTACGTGCGCTGCACTCAGCCCGCATCCTAACCGAAACCCACGTCGCGCGAGTACGCGATTTACATGAATACTAGCGACCCGCCCCTGCTTCGCATGGTTTTTACGATTTGACGAAAAATCAAAGTTTCTTTAATGTATTGATGTTAAATATTAGTGTATTACGGAAATCTACCAGAATATATTCAAATTTCAAATGATTTTAAAAAGGGCATCAAAATCCATGACGTTGTTTAGAAGAACAACGTACAGACATAAAAAGCGCTCGCGCGACCAATCATCATTCATGTACCTACACGATCGCATACTGGCGCGACACTCGCTTGCGGTTACGACATCATCATTCATGTACCTACACGATCGCATACTGGCGCGACACTCGCTTGCGGTTACGACATCATCATTCATGTACCTACACGATCGCATACTGGCGCGACACTCGCTTGCGGTTACGACATCATCATTCATGTACCTACACGATCGCATACTCGCGCGACACTCGCTTGCGGTTACGACATCATCATTCATGTACCTACACGATCGCATACTGGCGCGACACTCGCTTGCGGTTACGACATCATCATTCATGTACCTACACGATCGCATACTGGCGCGACACTCGCTTGCGGTTACGACATCATCATTCATGTACCTACACGATCGCATACTCGCGCGACACTCGCTTGCGGTTACGACATCATCATTCATGTACCTACACGATCGCATACTGGCGCGCTTGCAGTTACGACACATACTATACGAACATTTCATTTCAGATGAATATTCTCAGTTTATTTTGTCAAAAGTCAAAGTGATTTATGTGCCTGAAACATGGTTCATGAATATGATGTTCATACATTTCAGAGTAGGTGACATGTGAGTAAAATAAAATGGCAGAATTAAAAGGTAAAAATCGATTGCGGTCGATTGTCGTCGACCTGTCGATATTGATCGCCTCTGCACATCATCGAAGGCGCCACACTAAACTAATCCATACGGTCGATGTCACCGATCGACTGCAGTCTAGTTGCACCTGCATGGAGGAAGCCTATGCTCAGCGGTGGACGTAGTGGTGGAGTGAAGCTCCCAGGGCTCCCGGGGTGGTGATGAAACGAAATTATTAACAAAACACAAAACTCTTTGATGCATCTTAGTAAAGATAAATAACAAAACGAATTATTATTAATTAAGTTCTGCGAATCTTGATGCAAAATTTGTAACAACACGTCTTCGTAAATTGCAAGAATCGCTACAAAATAATGTCTCTAACACACTATAACCCAACATAAACTGTGCACTTTAAATAATAATATAGAAACATAACATAACAGTAGAAGTAACAACATACGTAGCTAATAATGTAGACTGGATCACTTTCTACGAGCGTTTATACAAGTAGCAAACTGACAACACACCGTCGGTTTGTCTATGATGAACGTTCGTAGAAGGTGCGCGTCTACTGCAGCAGTGTGTCTGGAAGTATGGTGTGGAGAGAGCATTAGAGGCGGAGCAAACGAGCTGCAACTCGCGACAGCGCGGCAGGTTACATTCTCTTACTGGGCTCCTGTTGCACCAAGTAACTGTTACAAGAACAGCAGTTACACGAGGAGAGCTTTGATATACACCCAGCAACAGAAATTGTGGTCCAAATGAGCAGGCCCACGCGGCCTGCGTAGCCCTATGTGGCATGTCAATAAAAAATCGTAAAAAAGATAGATTTGCAGCTTATAATTAAGAAAATAACTTTTAACTTACATTGCTAGGGAACGTTCGAAACGGCTCTGGCATAAATTGTAACAAAATCATTTTTACACATTACCCTAATGTAAAATGACACACTTAAAACAATTTGAGAAGCTACTTGGCACCTGTTCTCGTTCACAAATTCGCATTTTGTGTTTGGGCCACATTTACTTCCACTGAGTGTATTGTAACATAACTACCGACCAAACCTTCACTGTAACACTAACTGGCCGACTACAACCCGCCCGGTATCGAAGTAGTCGATGTAATCTGTCGCTGCTGAGTCGCGCGGTGCAGTAGTGTGGCACGGAGAGCGGAGTGTGGCGTGTGTGTGGCGTGTGTGTGACGTGTGCGTGCTGTGCAGCTCTAAGACCGCGCACGTGTGCAGGCAGCGACGCGCCCGCGCAGCCCGCGCCGCAGCACAACCACCACCACCAGCTGCAGAAGGTATGCACCGTTCACTTTATTACTTCTCTCTCTTACACGTACAGCGCGGGAGGAGAGGTTAAGGTAGCCCGCCAAATTCGAATTTTCTTATAATGCTGACATAAATTTGAATTGACATTAAATTCTGAAATGAAATGAATTGCTGTAATTGACTATGGACTGTAATACAATTTAATTTGTATGCATGCGTTAATACAATTGGTAGTGAAATACTTATAATTTAATATTGTAATTTAATAGTACCTACCCGCTCATTTAATTGTTTTTAATCATTTTTATGTCAATATTGGCAAAGCATAGCGCACCAATTTGTAAGATCTTTGTATGAAATTACCTATGTTTTACAAATAAATTATTCTTATGGATTTTGCAATTTTCAGGTCAGTGTCAAGTTGTATGTTGATCAAAATATGATTCACGACCCACGATTCACGATTTAAATGTGTATTTACAGAATTATAATTATTACAATTATCAGTACAACTTACCAGTCAACCTTTGGGTGATGCAGAGACAAACAGTGGTAGGTTCAATTACGAAAAAGGGAAGAATAAATATTGGTTTAAATTTAAAAATACACATATACCTATTAAAAACACCACACATATACAAAGTGTTAAAAAATTAACCTTACAAACTTTAAGAGGTGCTTTAGACCATCGAACTGAACAACTCTCACTATGGGAACAACTCTGAAATCAAGAAAAAAAAATCTGCTGTTTAATACAAAAGTTCAATACCTACTTGACCAAAATGTATGAAACAGCAGATTTTTTTTCGTTTGTAAAGTTTGTAAGGTTAATTTTTTAACACTTTGTATACAATATGTAACATAATTAACGCAAGACCTCATACACCTACAATTAGAGTATTGAGTTAAAAGCATAATACAACGACCAAAACTTATTTTTTTTAAATAAAGCTGTTGTTATTAAGACAAATTGTGTTGACCATAGCAATACTTTATGCATTTAAAATTGAGTCTTATTGCCTTGGAATAAGATTTAATTTTCTTTGGCTCAATCAGCAGTTAATATGATAAAATACAAAATTTTTGAAAAAAATACCTATATCAAAAGCTATTGAAATCGATTCAGTAGTCAATTATGAACAAACTACTTTTAGGACTTGCGTTTATTCTGTTACACCTTGTATATATATCCTATATCACAAATAAACGATTTGATTTGACCTAATTCAATATAAACGCAAACAAATATACATAAATACACGAATATTCTAAAACAAATAGCACAAACAATAGAAAAACATTAAATACATAATTATTTGTATTGGTGGTATCATATTTTGATCGATATATTAATTAGGTCCTTACATAATACTGGGCGTTTTGTCGAACCAGCCACTTATCTCAAATCTGGCGTTTGGTTAAGAATTCTAAATTTGAATTTGGAATTAAAATAGCTAATGCATTGCGATGCCTTTTTAATTAATCTTGTTTTTGTTAGGGATCATTTCCGGCGGGCACACAACAAAAGCTTCATCACAATCGGTCGAGCCATTTTTGAGTTTTTACGAGTCTAACGCACGACAATTGATTTTTATATATACAGGATGTCCCTGAAAGTATGGATCAAATCGAATAGGGGTGCAGTGTTTGATTTCACTCAAAAAAATTCCCTATGCTGTTTATCGCATAAATCGATCAAGAAATGCATGTTAAACGCAAGTGTAGAACACCCACGTGTGTATTTCAAATACTTTTTTTTATAAAAAAACTAGCTGACCCGGCGAACTTCGTATCTTCTAAGATATTCATTTTAATGATATGTTATAAAGGGCAATTTTGATTGACACGAAATGCACAACGTATCTAATGTATTTAATTAGATAAGGAACAATACCGTATTGTTTAAAATAGCTTGGTAAATAACCCATAATTTTTTTTTAATATTAAAAATATAAAAATCTTACTGTGGGTTTTCCGTAGTACATTAAATTGATCTATCTCGTAATGTTTAGCCAGCGTTTGCAATGTAACCGCACAAAAATATGTTTGTTACGACACCACATTACAAATCTTTGAATTTCTTTCTCTACTATAACATGCACGTATTATACATATAAACCTTCGTCTTGAATCACTCTATCTATTTAATAAACCCGCATCAAAATCCGTTGCGGAGTTTTAAAGATCTAAGCATACATATGGACAGACAGACAGCGGGAAGCTATTTTGTTACACGACTGCCCAAAAAGGAGTGTAATGTATTCAGGGTTGATGTATGTATATATGTGAGTTTCTTTATTCCACCATAACTTTTAAATGCCTGAACAGATTTGGATGTATGGGGTAACGTTAGAATCCTTACATCATCCCGAGTGACACTGGCTATATATATTTTTTTTTTAATTCAATATGGCGGCAGTATGGCTCCATTTTGAAAAGTGGAAAATTGTTTTTCTTCAATTATTACAATATGGGTATCAAATTGAAGCCCTTGATGAGCACATTCCAAATATATATAACTAGCTTTTGCCCGCGACTTCGTTCGCGTGGAATAGTGACTTCCGGCAGATTTTTGGTTTTACCCACATAGTTCCCGATCTCGCGGGATCTCTTCAAAAATGAAATGTGGAAGATATTCTAGGGAACTCTTCAAAAATCAACATAATGAGCCAATTTTAAATTTACGAAACGATCAATCCACAATTCCACGACAGTACACTACCGAAGGACCGAAGCGCTCGGCCGATACCCAACCAAATGCGTGTAACGAAACCATAGCGCGATCTATTTCGATCCCAACGCCATCTATCGAGCATAGTGACAACTCGGATTATTTATCTATACTCCGTTCGGGCATTTTCTTTGTACTAAAAGTTTTATTATATTGATATTATTTTTTTCATACCTTTTTACTATTTATTTACTTTTTTCCGATGAATTAAAACAATAACATGAACCGAACTCGTGTAACGATCGACACCATTGCGCGATCACCAACTCGACATATAGTATAATAGAATTATCTATACCTACTCCGTTAGAGCATTTTCTTTGTACTAAAAGTTGTATTATATTATATTTTCATACCTTTTTACTATTTATTTACATTTTTCCGATGAATTTTCAGTACTGAATTGATGCCGCCTCTTGACCAATAGATGGCGCTATATGTCCGGACTAAATTTTATTTTTTATTTTATTTTTTGTAATAAAAACTATCCTATGTCCTTTCTCAAGTTCCAAACTATGTCTGTACCAAATTTCACACAAATCGGTTCAGTAGTTTAGGCGTGAAGCAAAGACAGACATTGAAATCGCAAACAAATACTTATTTTTTATTTATTTATTAGCTCTGTACTCGTATAAAGCATATAAAAATAATCATATAAAAATTAAAGCCACCTAGCATGAATTGTTTGTCACTAAAATGTAGAAAATAAATATAAATAATTTAAAAAAATTCAAAACACGACTGCCATGCCAAAAAACGAACTAAAAAGTAAAAACAAGTTGTATTCCCTGACTAAACAGATAAATAAAATTGTCAATGCAGTCGGGGGACCATTCTGTGGAACACTTTTTAATCTAAGAGGTCCCCCGACTGCATTGACAATTTTATTTATCTGTTTAGTCGGGGAATAAATACAACTTGTTTTTTACTTTTTAGTTCGTTTTTTGGCAGGGCAGTCGTGTTTTTTTTTTTTTTTTTTTTATAATATGTAATGATAATTTATATTTCGTGACTTCACCTAGAAAAAAGATTAAATACATTCTGTAAGCGTATCTGATGAAGATATTTTTTATTGATTAATATAGTTTGATAAAGGATCTTTAGGCGCATATTTTCCAGTTTTTATTTTTGGAGTATCACCTCTGGTTACCGTGTTATTAATTTTTATTCAGTTTTATGTTTTTTTTTTCTACCAAAAAAGTTCGACTTATGACCGGCACTGAAAGATTGCCCTTAATGAGGTCTATCATTGATAAAATATTCACGTTGCACTATCGCGGCGTTTACGAGTTATCGAATATCAAAATATAGTGCTAGAGTTGCCACTCAGGGAGGCAGTCACCTCCTTCTGCGAAGCAGGTGGCGGGATGCCTGAGGGAGAGAGCCTCACGTCCCAGCCGCCGCGGGAGACGCTATGGGTAGCTCACCATTCGATCAGGGGGTCTACTCCCTAAGTCCGTCAACGAAGTGAACGGCCCGTCCGACAGTAGCCCGATACGTCGGACTGAACCCTACTCCCTAACGATTTCGGATTCATCAGTTTCAAACGGAATCATAGACAATATTCGTGAACGAAGGACGCATGGCGATAGAGTTGCGTTATTTTACCGGTCGATTACCGGTTTACTTATTTTGTAGTTTTTAGCTTATTAAACAAAAATTAATACTTTTGTCGTTAGAAATTGACAACATATTTTAAAATATACTTTTTATTATGTCTTAAATATAGAATTGAATTATTTTTGCCATTTTTGTCCGGAAACCGGCATCATCCTGTTGATACCTTTGCCTGTTTACTTTTTGAAGGAAATTTTCAAATGAAATGTCAAAGTATAGCACGGGTTTTTCTATGGCTATAGTAGGTACGATGTTGAGTGACTTTAAAAAAGTTCATATACTTTGTCAGCCGGGAAATTTTCTGTATTCTAATTAGCTTTCCATTCCATGGTTAATTGTGTAAAATGTCCCCAACCGCTGCAGCAACTCACTGGCAAATTGAGGCCCTTCTCGATTTTATGGGTGAGAACAAAGAATTGGCTCGCGGATTATTGAGGGGTGCCGACGGGAGAGTTCGCTCAAAATGGCTGTGGGAAAACCTGTGCAACTCCCTTAACTCAATGGGAAGTTGCACTGAGTTGGGAAGTTGCACTGAGTCCGTCGAGCAGTGGCAAAGAGTGAGGATCCAAAAGTAAACAAAGACCACAGTAAATGGGTGGGACGGATTGGTAATACAGCTCAATAAGTTGCAGAAACTTTAATATGTCCTTACTTTCATTCTTGGATCAACACCACTTCGGCGTATGTGTTGAAGCAAAAGAGGTATTAATTCCGCACATACGTCTTCGAATAACTCCCGAGTGAGCCTATAGTTCCCTATGAACTTAACGTCGGGAATACTCGCCAACCTAAAGTTTTGGCGTAAATAATATCGACGTTGCCTCCGCTCTTCCTATAAAGCTTCTTCAATCAATAAAAAAGCAGCCATAGTTTGAAATTATTTTATTTTAGTAACTTTCGTCGATAGCACGAGAACTATTTTGATGTCGTACCAACTGACGTAAGTATCCGTCAAAACCAGTGTCATGTTCAACTGTTCGGACGGGCAAAAACACATCGGGAGTAGGGACAACAGTCAAATCGCGTTGTCATTCATTCTTCGCTCGGGCCCCGAACGATTCATCCGTTCGTAGGTCATAGGGAGTAGGAAACGCCCGTAACGAAGCCCGAAGCGACGGACTTCGTGCTTAGGGAGTAGACCCCCAGGACCGGGCCCGTGCCGGACGGCGCGTATGTGTTCCACGCGCGCCTCAAAGAGATGTCAGCATAAGGGTAGAGGCCCGTTAGGGCCGAAGCCTGCCGGGGTAGCGGGATTGTCCGAAAGGGTTACCGCTGCCCCGGAACATAAAGGGCTAAGGAAGGAAAACTGGTGGGTTTTAGTCAGTAAGAGTCTGACACTCCCTTCCGCTCCACCCAGAGCGAGGAGTCATTAGATGATTTCCCATCCATAAAAAAAAGGAGTTGCCACTCAACTTGAGCTTTCATTTAAGTCAGACTTAATCCTAAATTTTTCTCTTAATTACAAAATTGTATAATTATTCCATAAAGATTACTAGATACTGTGAAAGAAAACATGGTACTGTTTTGGTTCCAACATTTTGGTAGACGGCCGGAGACCCAGTTGACAATAAAAAATTAAATTGGTGCGCGGATTGGGAAGCGGATCCATCGCAAACCACGTCAGAGTCAGCGGTGTGAGTGATGAAACAATTATAATTCACTCGAAACAAATTTGAAAGTGAAAATCTCGACATATGGGTACCGCATGAACTGAGTGAAGCACACCAACAAACACGCGTCGAGTGCTGCGTTACATTACTCAACCGTCACAATAACGAGAGGATTTTGAATCGTATCGTTACTTGTGATGAAAAATGGATCCTGTACGATAGTCAAAAACGCTCATCACAATGAATGAACCAGGAGAACCGGCCAAATCCTGCCGCAAGCTAAAGTTGACTCAGAAAAAGGTGACGGTGTGGATCTGTGCCAGTGTCATTCACTACAGCTTCCTGAGATGTGGCTAGCCGATTACGACAGATCTGTATTGTCAATAATTGAAAACCATGATGAAAAAGCTAGCCGTTAAACAACCGAGCCTGTTGACAATTGCTCTAGCCCACTGCTGCTTCAGGACAATGCTAGACCACACACTGCACAACAAACGGCCGCTAAATTAAAAGGAGCTGCGATTGGAATGTCTCCCACACCCACCATACTCCCCAGACCTTGGTGCAACAATTTCCAGTTTTTCCGGAATTTGGACAATTTCTTGCAAGGAAAGAATTGAATTCCGATGAGGCAGTCAAAACCGCCTTCAAAGATTTTATTAATTCTTGTTCCAATCAATGAACTACCAATAAAATGGCGAAAGTGCATAGATAACAATGGTAGACACTTTGATTGATTAAATAAATAATTTCAAATACTTAAAAAAAAACATTGCTTTTTCCATATTAAACGCCAATTTCATGTGTAAGGACCTAATAATGAGCTGCAAAATAAAATATAGAGCATTTTAATTCGGTGGGCTACTTTGACGCTTTCGCATTAATGGAATTTAGATGAAAAGCAATTTGTTATAAACCAAAAAGTAATATTAAAATAACGTTACAGTAATTCGTGTCGGAGTACTACTAGAAGTTAATCGTATGTGTAACCGAATATGTCCGCCCCCTGCAGACGGCCAGCGATGGCACGGTGCCGGAGGGCATGAGTGCGCGTGCGCGCGCGCCGGGCCGAGACGAGCTGCCGCCCCTCGCGCGCTCCAAGCGCTCCAACACCATCTCCGTCATGAGCCCCACGCGCCGCCACAGGTGAGGGACCACTGACCATGTCCGCCCCAGCGGAGGGCCTGCGCGGCACAGGTGAGGGACCACTGACCATGTCCGCCCCAGCGGAGGGCCTGCGCGGCACAGGTGAGGGACCACTGACCATGTCCGCCCCAGCGGAGGGCCTGTGCGGCACAGGTGAGGGACCACTGACCATGTCCGCCCCAGCGGAGGGCCTGCGCGGCACAGGTGAGGGACCACTGACCATGTCCGCCCCAGCGGAGGGCCTGCGCGGCACAGGTGAGGGACCACTGACCATGTCCGCCCCAGCGGAGGGCCTGCGCGGCACAGGTGAGGGACCACTGACCATGTCCGCCCCAGTGGAGGGCCTGCGCGGCACAGGTGAGGGACCACTGACCATGTCCGCCCCAGAGGAGGGCCTGTGCGGCACAGGTGAGGGACCACTGACCATGTCCGCCCCAACGGAGGGCCAGCGTGGCACAGGTGAGGGACCACTGACCATGTCCGCCCCAACGGAGGGCCAGCGTGGCACAGGTGAGGGACCACTGCCATGTCCGCCCCTGCAGAGGGCCAGCGAGGCACAGGCGAGGGACCACTGACCACGTCCGCCCCTGCAGAGGGCCAGCGAGGCACAGGTGAGGGACCACTGACCATGTCCGCCCCTGCAGAGGGCCAGCGAGGCACAGGTGAGGGACCACTGACCATGTCCGCCCCTGCAGAGGGCCAGCGAGGCACAGGTGAGGGACCACTGACCATGTCCGCCCCAGCGGAGAGCCTGCGCGGCACAGGTGAGGGACCACTGACCATGTCCGCCCCTGCAGAGGGCCAGCGAGGCACAGGTGAGGGACCACTGACCATGTCCGCCCCTGCAGAGGGCCGGCGAGGCACAGGTGAGGGACCACTGACCATGTCCGCCCCAGCGGAGGGCCTGCGCGGCACAGGTGAGGGACCACTGACCATGTCCGCCCCAGAGGAGGGCCTGTGCGGCACAGGTGAGGGACCACTGACCACGTCCGCCCCTGCAGAGGGCCAGCGAGGCACAGGTGAGGGACCACTGACCATGTCCGCCCCTGCAGAGGGCCAGCGAGGCACAGGTGAGGGACCACTGACCATGTCCGCCCCTGCAGAGGGCCGGCGAGGCACAGGTGAGGGACCACTGACCATGTCCGCCCCTGCAGAGGGCCGGCGAGGCACAGATTCGCGCTGGGTCACAGGTCCCACCCGGCCCGGACCACACATCATGACATGCATTTAACGCTAACCGTATTCAAAACATCGTTTGTTACTGTCAATCGTTTGAACATGACAGAGATAGAATGATGTTTTAAATATATTCAGCGCTAAACACATTTACTGATTTGTGGTGCGAGCGAGCCTAAACTTATGTTACTTAAAAACATACTTTAATGCTCCACATATACAGTTTAATTTCCGCAACAACTTAAGTATCTTTATGTCTGTCTCAATAGAACTAGTTGTTCTCATTTCAGACACGAGTAAAAATTGCATTTGTTTAAATGGAAATGACATACATTGCAACAAGGATATCAACATAAGTTGCACCGATAAAGAGCTCTATCGTTCGTGACGGCACGACCTACTTTACATTATAAAGCCCCTATAACGCGCACCTTGCGTGTACTTAATGACGTAGCAGATAGTATAGATCTTTTTACTTGTTCTCTGAGTGAGTTCACAAAAACCACGATGCACAGAATATGTTATTGTAAATAATAAAACTGAAATTATGGCCACACTATTGAATTAGGAAATTCCTGTAATGATAGTGATGTTGAGTTAATAAATAAATAAATAATAATTGAAGCTGAAGTATCTTGATGTTTGAGACTCGGTTTCTCTCCTTTGATGAAATTGCACGTTTGTGCTGGAGTGCCATAAAACTATCTATATCTACGAAAAAATATAGCAGCCAAGCTAACCGTTCGACTGCTGACTCGCTTATAACTATGAAGAGCGTGATTGTAGTTAGTATTACAGAACTAATTGTATTGTGCATGATATTTTCATTCGTTACTATTCTTTGCTTTACAACTAAGTTATTTCCTTTTAATCCTTATAATTTAAAGTAATCTGCTATTTCAAATTAAATGAAAATAATATTCATCGCTAGCAATCGATGTATCCTTTCCTTCGTTTTATTTGTGACTTATATTGTTTAACCTCGGCTTGTTTTTTACGCTTTGTGTTTTGTTTTGTTTGGTTTCGTTTTGCCATGGCCGGCGCGTGATCAGTATGTCCGCGGGCAGGGCGACGGGCGCAGCGGGCGCGGGCGCGGGCGCGGGCGGCGGCGTGACGCCCGGCTTCGTGTTCCTGCAGCTGTACCACAACATGAGCACCTACCCCATCACGCCGCCGGTGCCAGGTACCCACCAGACATCATCATATTATATACTCACACGATAAGTGTTTTGAACACTCATTTTGTATAACTTCATATCTAAACACATGTCTTGCGCACGATGTAGCTTGCCGAATACAGCGATTTAACAAACTTATTGCAAAAACGAGTTGTTCAAGCAATTTACCAGCTACGTGCCAGATTTTCTCTAAGAGATTTTTTTAAAGATATTGGTATTCTCACGATTGCATCATTGTTCATCTTTGCCAACATCTTGTACAGGGTGTCCCAGGAAACCTGTACCAGCGAAGGTCTGTGGTCAGGGGACACTAATACCCATCGATTGAACCCCTATGTATGTTCCGCGATATTTTGTAGTTTTCGAGATTTTTTTTGTTTTATTTCTAGATTTTTTAAATTGAAGGCGGTTTTAGTCATAATTTTTTCTGAGTGGTGTTTCTTTGAGATTTTTTTTGTCAGTATTATGGCTAGAATGTGTATTCACATGTTGTAAAACACAAAACACCCAGATTCTAACTACTAGTAGCTTAGAATTTGATAACAAGGTTATAATTTCTGTTGGAGAAAAAATTATAATTTCTCGAAAACTACAAAATATCGCGGAACATACATAGGGGTCCAATCGATGGGTATTAGTGTCCCCTGATTAGTGGCCACAGACCTGGTACAGGTTTCCTGGTATTAGTGTCCCCTGATTAGTGGCCACAGACCTGGTACAGGTTTCCTGGTATTAGTGTCCCCTGATTAGTGGCCACAGACCTGGTACAGGTTTCCTGGGTCACCCTGTATATTAGACAAAATATACACTTGTACACTAAAACCAGTGATATTCACAATGATAACACTAGAAATAACGACAAACTACGTGCTCCCTTTCACCGGCTTCATAACTCATTTGTTGGGCTTGGTATAACCTTTTATAACAAGCAACCTTCTTCTTTGCTAGATTTGCCTTTTAATGCGTTTAAACTAGGGATGCCTCAATACGCGTTTTTGCCGATACGATACCGATGCTCTTATAAAAATATCGGCGATACCGATACGCTTATTGAATTGAAAAATGAAGGTAAAATAAATAAAACACAAGTCAGGTTACCCGAGTGCGAGGCCAAAGCGGGCGGGCGAAACAAGACACTGAATAAAGATGGTTTCCCCGAGCATAGTTAGTTCGTGCATCGTTTGCAACGAAATAGACGAGACAACACGCGCGAAATTTGAAAAGTATCGTTGAATCGGCCATCAAAATATCGCCGATGCCGATATATCGACATCTTCGAGTATCGCCGATATATCGGTATCGGTATAGGATGCATCCCTAGTTTAAATCTCAAGTAAAATCCAACCTTTATTCAAAAGCATACTATTCCATCAACGACTACTTAAACGATAAGAATAGTTGGTCGTCCTGATTAACTCAAGACAAATTTTATGTTCTTTCTTCAGAATTAGCTTACTGACAGGTTATATGAGTTCATATAATTGGTTTTATTTTTAGTTGACAGTTTTAGTCAATTCAGTTTAATGTTATTTTAATTTATTATTGACATAATCTACTCATTTCAATGTTTTTTAATGAGTTGATTGCAATATGTGGTTAGCTAGCGACCTCTACGATTGATCATTATTATTCTTGCTTGAGCAACCGGCAGCAAGTTCACTGCTTGCCGTAGCGTCGGGGGTCGGGTTGCCTCCTTCCCTCACATATTGCGGGGTTTGTAATGGCTGAACTTTGCGTTATGCACGTGAACAATATAAATAATAATAAGCTGTCACGCCCTTTACACCTGGAGGCGTATTAATTTTATTTGTTTACATTTTTAATTTTGATTTTTTTTTTTGCTTGAGTACGTTTAGTGTTTATTGTATTTGTTGGTAGATTGGCGTGGCTAGCTAACCTATGGCAAATAATTTGTTGTATAAAATCAATTATTTTCTAACTGAACAGACAGCTGTGCTCTGCTGGGGAGTTTGTTCCGTCACTTCTTCTCTCTAGCGAAAGCACTAGGAAGTGGTGAAGGGCGGGCGTTTTGGGGGACTGTCTTTTGTAATTTTGATGTTCGAAAAGTGCTGATTCTCAGCCTAGTTTGAATAAATTATTTTTGATTTGATATTTATGAAGTCATTTAAAAAAAAAATTGTTGTGATGGTTGACACCATGAGGCGCTCAGCAGATGGACAGATCCGCGAGGCGTTTGCGTTATTGTATAGGTTTCCATACGATCTATCGTCGTGAACAAATTGTGCGCCATCTGCTCAGCGCCTGAAAACGAGCTGTGGAGCTAACTGAGCCCTGTGCAGGTGAGACGCCGACGATCCTGAACCCACTGGCGGAGCGGCCGCTGCGCGTGTCCGGCGTGCAACACGAGCGGACCATCAAGAACCTCGACCTCGTGCCGCCGCTAGAAACATATAAAGTAAGCATCTGTTAACCATACTATCGTATTGTTAGACAAAACTGTCCACAACCGAGCACGGAGGCACCTCGACGGCCGCGGGTGGTGCTGGTACAGGCGCTATTGTCAACAATGTTTATACAAACCAAGCGTGTCACTGTTGACAGCACTCATGACGTAACGTAACTGGCGCCTGTCGAGACGGCGTGCCTAGGCGTGCGCCCGACACGAATATTATAAGCAGCGCCGTCTCTAGGCGCCGCCGGCCGCGACTGTCCCTACACACGGCGCGCCGCCCGGCGCCGCCCGAGGTACGCACCCGCCGCGGCCTCGACGGCACCATACAGTCGACCGCACATCAGTGGTAACAATTGCACTACGACATATTATCGCTCTTGCTGCTACGGCGTAAAGGCAATGTCGATGTCACATTGTCACTACTAATGTGCGGCTAAAAGTCTCTTTGTCTGCGTCTAATATGTAAGTTATCACTATAGTATCGGTCAACAACGTGATGCCGTCCATAACGTACTCGTACTGTACGCACGATGTGTTCACAGATCGGAGTGCTGTACGTTGGGCCCGGACAACAAGATAACGAAGTGTTAATATTGAAGAACGAATACGGCAGTGTGAGGTACGTCACGACGTTAACTGCACTAGCTCCGCTGTATGCAGGTTGCTAGCGATACGTTACTGTGCATGTCTTGGGTTACACCGGGTTGGGCAAAACATTAACTTGTATTTCTTTTTGGATTTTCTTAGTAGCACCTTGTAGTCTGGACTGGATTTGTACCCTGTTAATAAAAATGGACGTACCAAATGTAGATCCACTATTAAAGATGAAGAATTCAACTGTAAAGGAGCGACCGAGGAGGACGGCAGGAGGTGAATGGTCACTCCTTACATGGGAGTTGTACCCTAACTGGCGAATAGAGTATTTGACTAGATTTTTTTATTAGATATCTCGAAACCTAGAAAAAAGAAGTATAAATATCCCAAAACGTGGCGATGTTGTAAGTGATTTAAAGTCACGCTAGACAGAGACAGCACGGCTGCACGGCTAGCATCTGACGTCACAACACAGAAGCGCCAAAGTAACTTTGTGCCATTCAGTGTAATGGTCGTTTTGCGTGACAATGAAATAGAATAAAAGCGTCAAACTTCTCCATTCTGATTTTAATATTGTTTTCACTATTTGTCTTTTTATCGTAACATCTTTAAAATAAGTATGAGTACATGTTTTGTTAGATGTGTTCTGTGTACTTGTACTATTGTACAAGTACAGAAGATGCACTCCACAAATTCATTTAAATAAATAGTGCTTGCTACAACACAATAAAGTGCAATTCAGGTCGCACCGCGCTGAGTGCCTACAGTTATATTCACCTACAAGTTGCCTCTGTTTCTATCGCGTGCCGCGGCGCGTGAGTATCGAACCACCACTGTGCACTGGCCCGACAAGTTGAGCCTGCCGCGTACTTATAGCTTTATACCTACAATGCGGAGTGCGCCTGGCTTGGTGAAGTCAAATACCCGATTGCGTTTAGCATGCACCTCACTACCTTCGGGGAATACTTGCTGGCAGGTACGCAGAGTTCCTGACGCAGCTGGGCACGCTGGTGTCGCTGGAGGGCGGCGACGACGACCAGCCGCACCTGTTCCTCAACCTGGAGAAGGGCGGCAAGGACGGCCACTACACCTACGTGTGGAACGACGACATCATGCAGGTAACACAGCAACGAAGAACATACAGCTGATGCGACTACCGAGGAGTGTTCAACAAGTGAGCGGGTTACGTGTAGGCGAGCGTGCACCAGACCGCATCATCGCTTACTATACTGACCAAATACGAACCTGGAAAATGTTTTCAAATACTGAAAATATGTTGACACAAATAATATATGTAGATCTGGCTGAGTGATAGCATTAATTGAAAACGGAAGTTGAACCAGATTTTTTTTTCCTGTATAATTCAGTCGCAACTTAGTACAGCCAACTGCAAGTCCATGGTAGCATTTTGAATTTCACATTATTTTTTAGCAGTAAACATCTATTCTGTTTTTTATCATGCAAGCAAATCCGATGTCGACCATTCTGTAGCCTAAAGTGAATCGAAAAAGCAAGTATGCATAATAAAAAAGAGGAAAAAAATTGCAACCGATAAAAATGTTCGATGATACGACGGATTTGTTGGTTGAAGTGTAACGCGCTGTGACGGCAGGTGCTGTTCCACGTGGCGACGGCCATGCCCTCGTCGGCCAAGGACCCCACGTGCAACGAGAAGCGCAAGTACATCGGCAACGACTACGTGTCCATCGTGTACAACGACTCCGGCGCCGACTTCAACATACACACCATCAAGGTAAACTGACGACATCACGACACTATTTATGGTATAGTCACTATGAGTTCGGACGAGTGACGAATATTGAGCCGTGCGTGTCACCTCGTAGGTCATATGGAGTATATACGCCTGAAGTCGCCAACCCGTCTTGAGCAAGCGTTGCGACTTCTTTGTGTGAGAAGAGGTCTTTGCCCTGCAGTGGAACGATAATAGTGGTACTGTGTCACCTCACATAGATGACATATTTTGAGGCGACAGTCGACGTTGAATGTCCGCGGTATGGTGATATACATAATATGTATGTTGATATACATAAAATTCACACGTCATCGCCATATTATGGCGATGACGTGTGAATTTAAATCTAGTCCGCGAAACGAAGCAATAGTTAAATAATCGCATATATCAAATGTGGTGAAGGGACAGCACAAGGTTTAGACGCGCGGTCGAGAGACGCACTACCCGGAGCTAGGTCGCCACAGACACTGATCGCTCGTTGCTCTCCAGGGGCAGCTGAACTTCTGCATCGTGGTGGTGGAGCCCTACGAGCACGGCATGAACCGCGTGTTCGTAAAGACCAAGGACGAGCGCATCCGCACCAAGTTCCTAGCGCACCTCGACACGCACTGCGTGTCCGACACCAACGTGGCGCTGCTGGCGCGACAGACGGCGCTGCACTGTGCGGTGAGTTTCGTGTGGGCGGCTCTGTGCCCGGGTGGCGTCGTGTGGGCGGCTCTGTGCCCGGGTGGCGTCGTGTGGGCGGCTCTGTGCCCGGGTGGCGTCGTGTGGGCGGCTCTGTGCCCGGGTGGCGTCGTGTGGGCGGCTCTGTGCCCGGGTGGCGTCGTGTGGGCGGCTCTGTGCCCGGGTGGCGTCGTGTGGGCGGCTCTGTGCCCGGGTGGCGTCGTGTGGGTGGCTCTGTGCCCGGGTGGCGTCGTGTGGGCGGCTCTGTGCCCGGGTGGCGTCGTGTGGGCGGCTCTGTGCCCGGGTGGCGTCGTGTGGGCGGCTCTGTGCCCGGGTGGCGTCGTGTGGGCGGCTCTGTGCCCGGGTGGCGTCGTGTGGGCGGCTCTGTGCCCGGGTGGCGTCGTGTGGGCGGCTCTGTGCCCGGGTGGCGGCACTCAAAAATGTATGCTGCGGAATAGGAAAAAGGCCCAAAAAGAATCATTTAGGGTTTTCTTAGGGCTTTTTTCCTATCAAGCTGATTAGTGTCCGCGTGCGAGTGCGGCGGCGCACACGCATGCGCTCTCTTGGCGGTTTACACCACATTCCACCTTTTAAGATGAATATAATGAGATAGACTAGACCGCCTCGCTGGACTAGTAGTCGCAGGCACTGCTGCTGAGAATGAGGTCCGGGGTTCGATTCCTGAGTCGGGGAAAGTGTTATTAGGTTTTTCCATTTGGAATTTCTCAGAAGCAGCCTGGAACCTGGATGTATGGCATTAGGCTCGCCCCCTATTACATGAAACTTAAACATAACTGGTGAGATGTGGATATACAGGATCTCATTAAAATAGATGGACACATTTTAACACAGCGCTCAGTACGTCTGACCAAAGATATCCAAACAAAAAAAAAAAACACTGATGCAAGTGATGTTATTTTGACCTAAAATAATAAATTGCCGGCACATTAGTGTATTTTCGTTAGCTGTTTATTTTTCTTGTAAGTATCTTATGCGTTTTTTTTATAATTTTTTTTTTACCATCGTCGTTATTTTGGTGGTCTGAATAAGTTCTAAAAGTTTGTCCATCTATTTTAATGGGACCTTTTATACTGGATGTTTTTTTTTACAGTCTAAATTTTTACAGTGGGTTGTACCCATGAATATGAACAACTTTCACTATGAAACCAACTCTGAAATCACAAAAAAAAAATCATAGTTGGTCCCGTAGTGAAACTTGTTCATATTCATGGGTAGAACACTCTATAAAAATTTCGAGACAGTAAAATAAAATCATTCTGTACACAGGGTTATTCGAAAAACACCAACAACCTCTTAAGGTCATTGTATTCATCATTATGAACAACTTTTATTATCGGATCAAACCTGAAATCGCGAAAAAAAACCCTACATTTGTTCCCTACATTTTGACGATTTATACGAAATTACGAACGTACCTAAATGTAGGGAATAGCAGTTTTTTTTTTTCTCAATTTCAGGTTTGATCCGATAGTAAAAGTTGTTCATAATGATGGAGGTTGTTGGTGTTTTTCCAATAACCCTGTATATAGGTACCGCTGTGCCTAACCCTTCAGGGAATGCGGGCCGGCGAGCGTGCCGTCACGTTATGATGTTATAATAAGTGTTGTGCGGCGTGTCGCAGCTGGCGTCGCACATCTCGCAGTCGCTGAAGCTGGGCGGCGCGCCGTACGCGTCCAACTCGCTGGAGCGCCTGCGCCTCATCAAGCGGCTGCGCGTGCGCGCGCAGGCCGAGCGCCTCGCCGCCGCCGCGCGCGCGCCCGAGCCCTACGCCGGCGCGCCCGACCTGCAGCAGCGCGTGGCCATCGACGACTTCAACGACTACACCTAGTGCGGCGCTACGACTGGAACGAACTCATCGGCGACAATGAATACCTGTTTCCTTACGTATTGATGAATTGAAGGATTCGATGAAATTGAATATTTTTTTGGAATTTTTTATGCTTCCGACGCGTGATATCTGCAACTTTTGAATTTCGCTAATTTGAACGACGATAACGAAACTTAGATTACGCTTATGTTATTTGAAATTGTAATAAATAAGAATAAGAACCATTACCCTATACTTGAAGGAATCACAAAAGCTCACATGAGTAGTAGAGTTCTCACTAGCTTATATTCATAAGAATAATAATAACACTCTCACGTGTACTGTACCAGTGTGCAGGGGCTCCCTGGCCTCACACATTGTATATAACTGTATATACAAATTAGCGAAATTCAACCTCACCACAATGTACTGTAACTTTTGGTCGGTGTTTATATAATGTATTACATGCTGGTCGCGGACGCACTACACCCGCGACCACACACTACGACGACCTGGTCGCTGGTCGCTGGTCGCCGGTCGCGCGCCTCTCCCGCCGGGAACTACCAGCGTATCGCTCACTCGCTTACAGGCTCCTTTGTAATCGGAGCGATTTATCGCCGAGACGCTGTGTTGTATACTTGTACACTTGTCATGACGACAGAGGTTCAATTAAAGCTAAATAAAAGCTACGTATTTACTGTTTTGCACTAGATACGATACAGTAGTTCACGATCGATGTGTGTGTGCGACAGTAAGCGGTGCGCGGGAGGGCCGGGAGTGCGGGAGTGCCGCTGGCGAGTGTCGCTCGCGAACTTGTCGACATTATAATATTATAACTGTGTATCTCATTCAATTTTTTACAAAAAAAAACTTTTTTGAGATGTGATAGTAGCGTAACAATTAAATACGAAATAGAAAAATGAAAAATATATTTAAAGCTGGCAAGTTTTCTACAAATCGCTTCGCTTACGGGATCTCGCGACTTTCATATACTTAGTGGTTTAATTAGGACGAATACCGCCTCGAGTACAATTAGACCGTTTAGTTCTCGCGCGGCTGCCACGAGCGGTCCTCGCGGGGCCAGCTGCTCGCGTGTGTCGCGCGGATCCGCGCGTGCGCCCACGCACACGCGCACTCGGTACACGGACAGAGCTGCACATGCACCATGCACCCGCTACTAATTCATTTTATACAACCAATGTATGGCGGAACGATGAATTATTTCTGTTTATTTATTCGATTCTACCGATACATGTTTTTGTCTAGGTTGTCTGTGGCTTAAATAGTTTAATTTCTTATATAAATTTAGATTTTGAACTGAATAATGTAAAAGTTAATGTTAAGGATTTTTAGTAAGTACATGTTTTCACAAAATATGAGTTTGTCAGTAGTTAGCGGCGCGGCGCGGCTGGCGCGGCGTGACGTCACGCGGTGTGACGTCACACGGGCGAGCCGCGCCGCGTGCGCGGCAGTGAGTCGTTAAACAGTTGAGGCATTTCTTGTTTATATATATTTTATGTAGCAATTTATTTCCTGACAAAGATTTTGTAATCAAATAAATGATGGCTATTTTTTCGCATGTTTTATTAGTGACAACTTCTTTGGCTATGTAGCCATGTGGCAATCAGAAATAAACAGCTCAAGTTTGCCCAGCCAACTTGCAGAGATAGAGCTAGAGCGAACATTCGTGAGGAAGCGCGCGAAGATGACGCGATGATGACAGGTCGATGAGTCAAAGAAGAAAACACTAGTTCAATAAAGAGTTTAAAGCTTCGGCCAAACCTGCGCGTCAAGTAAGCGGGATGCGGAACACGAATATGCAGCGTCAACAACACGAAACTAAACGTGAACACCTGCGCGACTACAGCGGTCGCGCGGTGCAAGGCGTCGTAGAGAAACACGAGCAGCGTCCGCCGCGCGACACGCTCCCGCTTCGCAGTCGCGCAGGTCGCGCAGATTCGACCGAAGCTTTATTGTAAACTAGTTCGCGGCTTCGCCCGCGTGGAGATCGGTGATTAGTAACGGTAGTTTTCGATTGTTTAGATTTATTATAATTACTAAAACGGATAATAGTGGCCACTTTTATCCGTTTTAGTGATTATAATAAAACTAAACAATGTAAAACTACCGTTTGTAATAATATTACCGTATAATCTTGTGGAACAAAACTCAACGTGCTTATTTTCTCTGCATTTTCATTCTAAAATAAAAGAAATAACCAAACAAACGATGAGGGCGCCACTGTGCGGTCGGCGTCGTCTTAAGTATATTTATATAACTAGCTGTGTCCGCGACTTCGTTCGCGTGGATGACGGAAAACAATAATGTGTCGCTTAGGAAAAGTGTAATTGCCACTCCTTCATTGAAAAGGAAGAATCTCGATCTTGCCTGGTAACGCTTCCCTTACCTGATGGGGTTCTCTACCACAGCCCTTTCGACTGCAGTCACTGCGTCTTCATGGTTCATAATGACAATGCGACGAAGTGTCACTTTGATTATTGAGAATAAATAAAAATGAAAGCGCCTGCTCGAGGCTGATTTTCTGACCAAACAGCCATAATATGTCCATTTTATTTTGCGTCTGTTTTAGAATATTAACTTGTAAAATAATATCACCATTTTATCTAAAGTATATCTGAGATAAGTAGGTGAAGTTTGCAGTTAGTTTTTCTACATGTTGGTTTCTTCTCTGCGGTAAAGTTAGCTAACTTCGTATTGTAGATATCTTACATATACCAATATTACCTATGCCTTATAAAGCGTCGAGAAATCTAGGAGATAAAAGGAAGAATTCATCACTCTTAAATCGTACTGAAGTTTATCTGAAAGAGTTTGAAGTCTTTCTTAACTTATTCTGTAAACCTGTGCCTATATTTGCTTAACTCTCCCTTGATGGATAGCCTTTTTTTTTTGGATGGGAAATCATCTAATGACTTCTCCCGCTCTGAGTGGAGCGGAAGGGAGTGTCAGATTCTTACTGACTAACAACTACCTTTTTATGACATGGCAGTGCTACTGCCGTATCTACTCAATAAATCAACTGCCCGTCTGGCGAAGTGTGCTGAAGCCTAACGTTAAAACTTGGAAGTAGTCATGATTTAAACCTTATGTAACTAAAAAAATACTTCTCTGTAATCGATGTTAGAAAGGTTGCTTGCCCCTCAAAGAGCTTCTACATAAAGTTGCCCGTGTGAAAAGCAACCCATTTAGGTACTTTGGTTATATTCGACGCCGGCCGCCCGCGAAAACCATGAAAACACCCTCATGACGAAAAATTTAAAAAATTTTGCAACCGCCATCTTGGATTTTCGTTTTAATCTCACTATCGGCTTCAGCACCCTCGGAAACCATAAAAACGACACCCAAGACGATTTTTTTTTTAATATGCAGCTGCCAGCTTGGATTTTTATTTTAACCTTACTATTGGCTTCAGCACCCTCGAAAACCATGAAAACGACACCTATGACGAAAAACTTGAAAATTTTTGCAACCGCCATCCTGGCTTTTCTTTTCGACCTCACTATCGATCGGCTTCAGCATCCTCTGAAACCATGAAAACTAAACCCCATAAAAAAAACGCCCACTTTATTTCCAAAATAATGTAAAGCGTATCAATCGTAATCGTATCGTGTGTGTATGTAATTTGTGTTATTCTTATCACTTAAAATTATGAATATTATATAAAATTGAGCACAATCAAAATAACATAGATTCTCTTAGCCTAAACTTAACCGTATTCGTCTAATTTATATTCTGGTGTTCTTCGTTGCTAACACTAGGGTCCGATGAAGAGACAATGTCTCCTGCCCCTGTTTATCTGCGGCACGACGATGGTCTCTAGATCGCAAAATCACGTACTCCATCTACTCAAATAATTTAAAACTAAGTCTAGAACAAGTTGTGTTACGTACATACGCATGTAACCACCTAAAATCTATTCTTCTTCTATATATATCTATCTTCTATATCTATCGATTCTATTCTATATTCTTCTTCTATACCTACATATAATAAATCTGTAGAAGAGGCGCTTCTGTACATTGAAAATATTTCCAAAAAAAATAGTTAGGTAAGGATAACCAACAGATGTCATTTCATCAATTTTTGTCTGTTTGGATGTGACAGATTGATTTGAACAGGTTCAACGTAAAAAGTACCAAACAATGATATATATAATACGTCATTGGTACCAAACCAATATGGTTAATTTTTATACTCAAATATGGTGTAGAACAGCAGTAGTGTAGTAGCAGTGATTAGTTTTTGTTTCATCGCAATCGCTTCACTCTATCAAAGTATTCTAGAACAACTTTTTATTAAGTTTTTTGGAAACACGTAACGACATCTATTGGCGCGATATAGTACCTACTAACGAAAACATTAGTTATTATTGTGATATAAATAACATTAATATGTGAATAATCACGTCCTATTAGGCTTACCTTTATGACGAAATAACACAGATACTTATGCCCGTGTTATTTTAATAAAAAGTAATGATTATGCTTTGCTCGATAGACGGCGTTGAGCAAAATGTCGTCATATTCTAAATCGTGGTGAAGTTTTGGAACGAAGTTCTTTTACGGAGCTTGCGGTAGGAGTAAAATAGGACAAATCGTCACATAACGAAAAAGCGTTATGCCTCACTTTTCATAGTAATAGAGAGAGAGATAGTTTTCATGTTTTCAGAGGATGCTGAAGCCGATCGATAGTGAAGTCAAAATGAAAAGCCAAGATGGCGGCTCAGACCAACAAAAAAATTTTTTGTTGGTCTGAGGATGGCGGTTGCAAAAGTTTTCAAATTTTTCGTCATGGGCAGGGGGAGTTAGCTTTCTTAGCAGCCAATGCTAACAGTGGCAAATTTTGCAAAAACGAGATAGCGCTCTACAAAAGAAAACGATAGCATGATCAGTGATGTCACATGCCCGATTGAATAGATACCAGTCTTTTCGGTAGCTGCGATGATTGTTCATTAAAATATTTTTCAACAACGATTGAAACTAGTTAAAACGGTCAGCGGGTCGTCTTAGAACCCTTATTTTGTGTTTCAGTGGTCGTAAAATGCTGTCTAGAAGAAAAAAACTTTACAAACCAAATAATGATGTATGGTGATTTTATTTATGAAATGGCCACACTCATTTCTGTCATGGCGGATTTGTTTTCTTTGTTGCTAACTCTAACTGCTAAAGTGCTAACTTGCATGTTATAGTTTACTCTGTGCGTGCTTGTTTTGTTGTAATTGTTTCTTGCGTTAACCACTACGAGATATAGACTCTACAGTGCGAAATTGACGCTTTCTGTGTTGTGAAATCAACAAGTTTATGAGATAGAGACTTCAGTGCGACTCTATTTCAAACACATAGTTTTAAACCTATGTTTAACAAATAAAAAAATTTAGACTGACTGTTTTATTTATTTATTTTACTATTTATGTACACACATATATAAACAGACAAGAAAGAACAGAACAGAAAAATAGGTAGGTAGGTTTTATTTGTTTTCTTTTGCAGAGATTTTTCAGTTTTTTCAAAGGATTATGCATTATTATAATAATTATGCAATGCATAATCGTCTGCATAATAAAAATTCGTTGTAGGTTAATGGTGCCGATTCTCTTGTACACCGAACTAAACTAACTAAACTATCACTAAAATTCCTTACTTTTTGCTATGAGAATCTTACAGCTATTCTGCATGAAAAATTCTCTAAATTTAAAAATAATTTTGACACAACTAAAATCGAATTTGACAATTGCGGCTCGTCGACACGTGGTACTTGTTTGCCCTACCCGTGATTTTTTTTTAGAGCCGCAGGCCGGCAGGGGGCAGCCTTGGCGTGTTTTTTAAGGAATTTTTCACTTTTTGTATGGAAAATATGAAAAATTATTACCTACATGTTGAGTTTTAGGGGGGTTTATGGCTTTTATAAAGGGGATCGAAATTTTCATTATTTTTGCGATAGGACACACCATTTTCGAGATATAAGCAAAAGAAAAAAAATCAAACTGTACTGTTTTTGCATCTGAAGTCGAGGTGTTGGTGTGACTTTCTATCCATTTTTTTCTTCAACGACAACTAATTTTACTCCACACCTTTTTAATCGCGATTAAAAATAGTCAGATTTAGTTAAACAATCTAAATTTTAGGTGAAAAACGTGTAATTCAGAATAGCAAAATTGCTATGTTCAATAGATTAAATAACTCAGTGCCATCTTAGTGCTGTCAAACTAAAATATAGTTAAGTTGTGTCACTTTAGTCAATTTCAGAATAGGAAATCGTCGTTTGACAGGAATAAACTAAATTTTAGTGATTTTTAGTCTAGTTTAGAGGCATTTGTGACAAGAGAATCGGCACCAATGCCTAATAAACTAAAAATAAATAGTATGGCATACACTGGAGCGCTAGTGTGTTCTCGTGTAAGCTTTTTATTTGTATGAAGTTGTCGTTCTTCTCTTGTAGTATTAATGTTCTGTGGTCATGGGGGTCGTTTTCATGGTTTTCGCGGGCGGCCGGTGTCGAATATAACCAAAGTATACCTATGAGTTGGTTTTCACACGGGCAACTTCATGTGGAAGCTCTTTGAGGGGCAAGCAATCTTTCTAACATCGTTTACAGAGCAGCATTTTTTTAGTTACATACCTAAGGTTTAAATCATGACTACTTTCAAGTTTTAACGTTAGTTTACGATGATAACGATTCAGCACACTTCGCCAGACGGGCAGTTGATTTGTTGAGTAGATACGGCAGTTGCACACTCAAGTAGCACTGCCATGTCATAAAAAGGTAGGTATTGTAGATTATGTATTCGAAACAATAACTAAATATTTGGCCATTGTCTTGGTTAAAACCACATCGACCCTAAGTACCAAGGAAGAGTTAAGCAAATATAGGCACCAGAATAAGTTAAGAAAGACTTCAAACTCTTTTCAGAGTACGATTTAAGAATGATGAATTCTTCCTTTTATCTTCTAGATTTCTCGACGCTTTATAAGGCCTAATATTGGTAAGTATGTAAGATAGGTAGGTATCTAAAATACCAAACGAATAAAAGTGGCCACTATTATCCGTTTTAGTAATTATAATAAAACTAAACAATCTAAAACTACCGTTTGTAATAATATTAACGTATAATCTTGTGGAGCACAACTTAATGTGCTTATTTTCCGCATTTTCATTCTAAAATAAAAGAAATAACCAAACAAACGATGAGGGCGCCACTGTTCGGTCGGCGTCGCCTTAGGTACCTACTTGGATATGCAGCGGTCAAAACAATATTATAATTTTAAATACATAAATTATGTAGATAAACAACACTACTTATGCTTAGATTACTTTTTTATAAACAATATTTGTTATTCGATAACACTTCCGACAGCAAATACCTGTCGGAAAAAGTGATGTCTTCATACCGTATGGTATATGAACAGTAAAAATTGTACGTTTTCGGATTTGTGTCGTCGATATCATTGACGTTCGACACGGTACAAAACCGTATCGTAGCTTTGTGAATAGCTATGTA